>CM077248.1:24857123-24989623 GCA_039654775.1 Spinibarbus caldwelli | reverse complement strand
AGCTTGTGGTCATCCCTGTTGCTCGTGCACCTTTTCCTACCCCATTTCTTCCTTCCAGTCAACTTTTCACTTAATATGCTTTGATATAGCACTCTGTGAACAGCCAACCATTCAGTAATGACCTTCTGTGACTTACCCTCTTTGTGGAGGGTGTCAATGATTGTCTTCTGGACAACTGTCAGATCAGCAGTCTTCCCCATGATTGTATAGGCTATTGTGTAACCATTTTGAAGGTTCAGGAAACCTTTACAGGTGTTTTGAGTTGATTAGCTGATTGGCATGTCACAATATTCTAATTTGTTGAGATAGTGAATTGGTGGGTTTTGTTAAATGTGAGCCAAAATCATCACAATTAAAAGAACCAAAGACTTAAACAAGTTTCACAATTTGAGTTGAGTTAGTGAAATAAATGAACTTTTCCACGACATTCTAATTCATTGAGATGCACCTGTATATATATATATATATATATATATATATATATATATATATATATATATATATACTGTATATAGATAAATAGAGAGAGAGAGAGAGAGAGAAATTAAAATGAAATATTGTATATATTACAATTACCAGCCTGAAACGATTTCCCCACAAACCCATTTTATCATACACTAGGCACAGAGTTGTCACGAGAAAGAAGTTATTGATTGGATTGAGGAAACTATTTATGGATTGCATTGGATTGACCTAATAATTTATGCCACTTTGTCCATTACAGAAGTACTTAAGTATGCTGGCAACTTTTCCCTGCTCTCCACTTTTGCTGCAGTTGTGTGCCTGCTTACACTGCACTCTCCGTGCCTTTCCATGGCTCAGCTATAATGGTTGGTAAATGTTTGCTTTTGCCCAAGAAAGGTGACTGATCTATTGTCAGTGTGACGTGTAGCTGGTGGCTAAGCACAGTTGAGACATGACTCTCTCCAGAGGCAGCTCTCCCTCAATATGCTGGATGAACTTTGGGATGGTTGTGTGCTGAATAGGCAGAGAGAGAGGGCAACATGCCAGCTGGAGACTTGCCCTCTATGCCCTCCTGTCACTACACACACACACACACACAAACAAACACGTAACGATGCTTCAGAGAGCTTAGCTTCAAAACACACGCAATGCATTGGATCAACAAAGACAGAGCTTACCCTTAAATTGTGCACACAAGCACACATACAAAACACAAACAGTATTTATAGAGGATCATAAATAATGTGGTGACATTTTTTTCAGCAAAGCAGAGAATAGTAATAGGCTGTGAAAAGCGGCTCTTTGTGTAAGAATGAGAGAAGTTCTATATGGGTGACTGGGCAGTAAAGGTTAGTCCTCTGCCCGTAGTCTGCTGGCTGAGCTACTGAAATGTCACACTTCCTGCATGCTGAAGGTCACTGTTGCAGGCTGGAGGAACTGCATGCTGACAAAGAGAGCGACACAGAGCATTAGGGGCCGCAGGGAGGGGAGAGGGGGAGCTCCACAATGGGACCATAACTGGAGTAAAACTGTAGGTAAGCAGAATACAGTGCTCTGTTGAGGTCACACACACACCCCTCCGCCCTCCAGGAAGCAAGCGCATCCATCTGTCCATCCATCCATTCACTTGTCCACCTATTAATCAATTCAATTCAATTCAGTTCAAGTTTACTTGTATAAACTTTTTTTGTATAAACAAATCAATTTAGCAATTTTCCATCAATCCATCAACACATATTTCTATCTATCCACCTATTGACCTCTATCTGTTTGTCTGTCTACACATCTCTCTATCCATCTATCTACCCACATTTCATCCATCCTTCTAATTTTCTACCTATCTATTTACCTGTATTCCAAGCATTCCCATCTATCTATCTATCTATCTATCTATCTATCTATCTATCTATCTATCTATCTATCTATCTATCTATCTGTCCTCATACATCTAACCATCTATCCACCCACATTCCTATTCATCCCATCTTCCTATCTACCATCTATCTACCCATATTTCTATCCATCTTCTTACCTGCCTGTCGAACTGCCTGTCTATCCACCCATCCATCATCATGTCTATCTATACATCTGTTATCACTTTATCCATTTTCTGTATATCAATTTATCTATCAAGCCATTCAAACACATAACATCAATACATTTATCAATCAATTTATAACTCAATCTGTTCATCCTTCTATTATCTATCCATCCATATTAATTTATACATTTTGTATCTATCCATTCATCCATCTGTCCATTCATTTTTTATTTATACCATTTTTTATATATCATCCAGAAGTTTTATCTATTAATCTACTATCAGTCTTTGCTTTTTCCATCCATCTATTTGCTTTTAATCACAACATCATGATCACAATGATGAGGCCAAAGCTAGAAACAGGCTCTGGAAACTATAACGGAGCCCAGATGAATAGAACAAGAAAGAAGCATGTTGAAAGTGTGGAAGTGGTGCAATGAGCTGGAAGACACATCCATCCAAACAATCCTTCTGAATACAGATGACAAATAAACCAGAAGTAAATTTGTAAACAAACAAAGCAAATAAAGACCAACCAATCTTTTTGATTCATGTTATCCCATTTTGACACTGAAAACCATGTGGAAATTACCAATTAATATAGCTGTCAAGTGAAAAAATGAGAAGGGGCCTGAGATATAGAGGATTCGGTCTGTGCCGATGAGCAGACGCAATAATGTCTCTTCAGCTCTGTGTTATGAAGGCACTGGGTGCACGGATGGTTCATGTATCTTTTCAGACGTATATTTGTGTGTCCTCATCAGCATGCGGCTCCCGACTCATCCAAAAGAGCTTCACCGTGGCAAATAGTTAGTGCCTCTGCTCCTCTCATATAGACACCTCATCAGCAATATTGAGTCTGGTTATTGTCTTGCTCTGCAGAATTGAAAAGGTTACTTGCCGTCCCCTGGAAAAATAACTTGTGTTGATGTGCTTCGTCTTGGAAACAAAAAATTTGCTAATTTATGGGGCGTATTGAATTTTTGGAGAAAATACCAATAATGCTTTTCCATGCGCCGTTTGCTAATATGTATAGAGCTGAGAGGGAAAAGGCTGACGGAGATGAAATTCAGCCAATGATTTTCTTTTTCTGAAGAAAAGAAGAAACCTATCAGCGTAACTATAGAGTGGAACTTTAAAGTTATCTGGTAACGTCATACGCTACATTTTCCCATTCTTAATTTTCATTTACATGCAGTCACAAATAATGCAACAGTAACATTAATAATTTATAGAATATTACACACTGTATTTTTCAGAAATTGGAGTAAATCAATAGCCTAGTAGTTAGTGAATATGCATCAACACAATAAAGAGACAGTTGAACCAAAAAATAAAAAACTCTCATCACAAAATATTTTAGAATGTTGTGGTTCAAAACAACATTACATTTTTCAAAATGTTGTGTTCCACAGAAGGAAGAAAATCACATGGGTGATTGAGTAAATGTAACTTAATACAGAATTTTCATTTTTGAGTGACCCATCCCTTTAAGTCAAGGTGTTTAACATGTACACATATATATATATATATATATACAAGTATCATAGTCAAAAAATTAAATAGTAAATATAACTAAAATAGACCAATATTTTGAGGGTCGTCTTTGTGTTTTGCAAACAAAAGAGCACTAAAAGTACCATGGTAATACCCATTAGACTTACAAGAGAGAAGTCAGGCGCGTTTTGGCACAGGAGTCGAGGAAAGACAGCTTGTCTCTGCCCTCTCTCCTCTTCCTCAAAGACGTTACCATACATGAAGCCATTCATCATGGTGGAGTGGGCGTGCACATCGATGTAGAACTCCAAACTCACTTTCTGTAAATCACATGGAGAGAGACAAGATGATTGAGAGAGAGCAGACAGACAAGTGGAAAGATGAACAGGCAGAACATATCCTGTGAACAGTATTTAAAATAAATAAATCACCACATTATCAACAAAAGAGAAAAAAATCTTTATATTGTTTTAAGGATTGTTCAAATGTACATTCATATTCATACTATTCATATACATCATATATAACAGCTCAAATGTTTGTTGTCAGAAAGAAATTATTATTTTTTAAAAAGAAAGGATGCATTTAACTGATCAAAAATGACAGTCAATAAATTTATAATGTTAAAAAAGACTTCAATTGCAAATAAATGCTGTTTTTTTTAACTTTAAATATATTAAATAATCCTGAAAAATGTCTCAAAACAAAAAGAGTAATTTAAAAAAATATTACATTTACTGTATTTTTGGTCAAATAAATGCAGCCAGTCTTCTAAAGATCCCCATTTTGTGTTCCATGGAAGGAAGAAAGTCATACAGGATTGGAATGACATGAGGGTGAGTAAACGCTGACAAAATTTTCATTTTTGCAGTTAACACAGACAGCAAGTGATTGACTGTCCATAGAAAAACAGAGCAAGCAAACATCTTAAATATTAAACTATCAAACTATGCTGTGGTTTCACATCACCGATGCTCAGAGTGCAAAAATAAGCACAGCATTATTCATCACGGTCCTGTGAAAGAGCAACAACACTCCTGGATGTTTTATAGAACAGCTGTCACAACTGCCAGTTTAGAGGGATTAATTCATGTTCCTGAGTCAGCAAGCGAAGCAGGCACGCCTCACTACCTCAACCGCGGGCCGGATTTCAGGCGTTTAATGCAGAATAAATGATTAATATGGACCGGGAAACACATACAATAATATTTGTCAGCAAAAAAACTCACAGAGCAGAAATTCAATTCATAAACAAATGGCAAAGTGTCACCAAAAAAAAAAACATCTCAACAAAGAAGACCGAAAACATATATAGACTTCAGCGAAAGCAGTATAAAAAGACGTGAAAGTGTTTACACCCTCAAAAAAGCTTTTAAAGTGTTCAAACAGTGGACAATCCTTCAGATACGCCCCCTCTCAAGCCTCCCACACTCCATTTTGGCTCTGTGTTGTCTCAGTTACAGTCTAACAGCACTGCAGTGCAGGAAACTGCCGCTCCATCATGGCTGCCACATCATTAAGCTTGCGCTTGGCAAGATGATGAGAGAGACACTTGTGTGTGGTTTTGTGTGGAGAGAGGATCACGCTGTCGAGCAGAACGAGGTGTCGCCACGTGGAGGGCTGCCGTTTGATGCGCCTCGTCTGCGCGTGTGTGTGTTATTGTGTGTGGGAGAGAGAGAAAGAGTGAGTCACGACGCTTCGGTGACAAGGCATCAAAAGGAGCATCCAGCTCCGCGTATCTATACGGCGACAAAGTAATGGCTATTGTGTTTGAGGCTGCCTATCTCTCTCCATCCATTGTGTACATTGTAAGCATCTGATGCAGGCATAATAGGGCCCACACCTCTACCCTTTGACCCCCTCCCGCACTCTCTCCAACTACGCCGAACCTTTTTTTTCTTCATTACGCATTCCAAAGCACACCTTGAATCCCGCAGGTCGTCGGGAGAGGGAGGTAAAGCAGAAGTAAGGAGGAGAGAGCGAGAGATAAAGAGAAACATCAGGAGTCAAAGACCGAGAGAGAGAGAGAGAGAGAGAGAGAGAGAAAGAGAGAGAGATGCGAGTGGGGGGAGAGATCGGGCAGCACCCGGTGCTTGAAATTCCGCTCACAGCCAAAGCAATTTCCTAGTGAGCGCAGGGCTGTCAGGCCTCTGATGGCAGGCGGTGAAATATGGTGGCTGAGAGTGGGGCGGCTGCATGCATGCCAGTCTGATGGATGGAGCCCGCAAGGAAGAGGGAGAAACAACACACAGACAAAAAAAAAAAAAAGAGGAGGAGGAGGGAAAACGAGGCACTGGTCACTGTTAAGGTAGCTCCATCAGCTCCTTCAAGGGGTTCCCAGTGTGCAGTAAAAGGCGGGTAACTAATCGCCCACATACTCACCTTGCATTACAAAGTCGGGGTGGGGCCGCTGACTTTGCTCACATGTATACACGTTCACACACACATTTATGACCTTTTCTCTTGCTCAAAGAGATGCTTAAGATCACACGCTGTGCAATGGCAATGTATGCGTGAAATGCTCTGTTCCTTCAGCTAGGACCGTTGGCTCATTTTGCACTGTTAACAACATAATTAAGAGTGGAAATGAAATGGCCGCTGCTCCACTCTGCAAGAGCTGTTCTCTACCTCCAGGTTAGAAGTAACCTTTCAACGCTGATCTGGGACCAGGTGCTTCTGTCATGGTGCTGAGCTCTTGGAAGACAAAGAAATGAAAAGTGAAATACAAAAAAAGGAAGACTTTCATACCTGGGTCATGTAGTACCTTTTAAAAATAAATAAATAAATAAGGAAATTCTTTGTTAAATTGATTTTTATAAAAGACTAAGATGAAAATTAATTTGAGGACATGGAAAAAAATAAAAACAAATGGATTCATTAAAATAATATTAGAACTTATATAAAAATATGAAGTGTATGGAATATTTCTGTTATTACTGTTAACTAAAATTAAAACTAGTTTAAAATTAATTTGTTAATTGAAATAAAATATAAATATTAGATCAATAGATATTCAGATATATAGAAATATATATAAAAAGGCCAAAAACATCAAAAAATTACAAAAAAAAAAAACAAACTAAGATTTTAAATGTACACTAAAAGGGAAAGTTCATGCAAATATTTGAGGGTGAGTAAATAATAGTAGAATTTTCATTTTTTGGGTGAATCACCTTTTACATCTTTTTAACATGTAAATATAAAAGCAAATTTAAAATATTAATAACTACTATAATGGTATATAAATAATACTAAAATAACTTATAATTTGCCATTTTTCTGTTTAGAAGTGTATAGAATCTAATTTTAAACAAAATATCAACTTCTGTTTAAATAATTAATATTTCAATATTATTATGAAATATTATATACTATCAAAAATAGCCTAAATACATTCACTGTATAATGTACCTCTATGATCATGTAATTCTAATACTGTTATGAAAAATCAAATAAATATGAGTTCCATATTCAAAAACTGTTAAGTGAGTATTATCAGAGAATTATAAATGGGTATTATATTATAGTAAGAATGACCGATCTGTTGTAATACTGATATTATAATAAAATAAATATAATTTCCATATTCAAAAACTGTGAAGTGAGTATTATCCCTATTACTATAATATAATACTCATTTATAGAGTTTTATAAATGAGTATTATATTATAGTAAGTATGACTGATCTGTTTCTTCGGTATAAAAATATAATTTTCAAGGTGAAAATTACATCCATCTTGAAATTCCGACTTGATTTTCCTTATGCAATATCAAGGACGTTCATGACAGAAAAGTACAGTCACCATATACAGCCCTCAATGTCAACAAACAGACAGCCAATCATACACTCTTAATGTGCTGTCAATCAAAGGTGGACAATACTCAGCTAGCTTAACGCTGATTGATTGTTCAATTAGCATGCGTCTCTGACCTCCAGATTTGTTCATTTGAATTTGTAATTAAGCAATTAAGAGCAATTAAGAAATTAGTAATATGAAAATAGAGCATAATTTGAATGTTGACATGTTGAATATTCAAGTACATATAAAAAAAAAAGGAAGTTAATGCCCATCACACTTTTTGCATGTGAGGATAGCAGGCAAACGCCTATCTGTTCCTTTGAGTAGAAATGGAAGGTCAAAAGAATTTAGTCGGACGAGCACTTATCTAAGGAATAGTAATTAGTCTGGGCTGTTAAGGCCCATAAATGCTCTGCTTATCTGTATGAATTAAGAAATGGTGTGGATTTAAGCAGGATTAGAAGCTGATGCATTTAACCACAAAGCACTTAGCATCAGCAATACCTATGAAGAGAGGATGCAACAGATTCTGCTCGCTCAGAAGTTTGTCCATCCTCTGCAGACGAGGGGAAAAGAAACAGATTTTGATAATGCAAGACTTGAAATACAGTTGTGATGTGGTAAGTATTCTGATTGAGGTCAAAACACACAATTACATGCAAAGCGAAAGCAGAAAAGGAAAGATGGAAGGCGTCTGTGTGCATGATCTTTGAAAAGACAGCTCATCAGACAGAGTTCAGATTATATCTTGCTTTTCAGATGTTTGCCAGGGTGGAAAATGGCAGCGCTCCATAGTGCAACAGTTTCCATCCTCCTTCCTTCATTAGAGATGCTACACAGCTCTTCAGCACAACACAGATGTGGCTTAAAATTCGAGCTAGATAAAATAGCTAAAATAATAAATATTTCTGAATGTTGTGATGACATTCATATGTTCACACACACACACTTATTTAAATATTTATTTAAATACATAAATATGTACAGACGTATGTACTTATAAATATGTACAGATTTAAATAAAGACTTCCCCTCCAGAAGTCTGAGATCTGCTAGTGAGCGACGCCTCGTGGTACCATCACAGAGAGGCTCAAAATCACTCTCCAGAACATTCTCGTTCACCATTCCTGGCTGGTGGAATGATCTTCCCACCCCTATCCGGAATGCTGGATCCCTGTCAATCTTCAAGCAACAACTGAAAACTCATCTCTTTCGACACTACTTGACTTCATCCTAAATTAAAAAAAAAAAAAAACTTTATCTTTCTCTTTATTTATTCCTTCCCTAACTAGCTTGTACTTATTTGAACAATGCCTGAGACTTGGTGTTACGAGCACTTCCTCTGTCTGATTGCCTCTTCAAGATGAATCGCTTTATGTATTCCCCAGTTGTAAGTCGCTTTGGATAAAAGTGTCTGCAAAATGACTAAATGTAAATGTAAATGTACATATTATTTATATAATACATGTAATATTTATACTGTTATTCGGCAAGGGCACATGAAATTAACCAAAAGTTAAAGTAAATATTTTTAAATTGTTACTATTTCAGATTCTGTTCTTTTAAACTGTTCTCATGAAAGAATCCTTAAAATTATCTCGGTTCTGACAAAAAATTAAGCAGCACAGCTGTTTGTTACACTGATAATGATGAAAAATGTTTCTTAAGAACAAAAATCAGCTTATTAGAATGATTTCTGAAGGATCATTTGACAATGAAGACTGGAATAATGATGCTGAAAATTCAGCTTTGCCATCATAGGAAATACAATATATTGCCAAAAGTATTGGGTCACCCCCTTCTAATGAACAGTTTTGACTACTTTAGTAATTTCCATGAGTACATTGGTGTTTGGTAAAGAGATTTTGGTTCAAGGTCTGCATTTAAAGTCACACCAGAGGTGTTCATCTTGGATTAGGACTTGGCTTTCTGCAGACCAGTCAAGTTCTTCCACACTGACTAAATCAATCATTTCTTTTTGAACCTTGCCTTATACACAGAGGCATTGTCATGTTAGAATAGAAAAGGGTCCTGTCCAAACTGTTGCTTCAAAATTAGAAGCACACAATTCCCTAGAATATCATTATATGCTTAAACATTAAGATTTGTACTCATGGAAACTACTAAAGTAGTCAAACCTGTTCATTAGAAGGGGGTGACCCGATACTTTTGGCAATATAGTGTATATTCAAACAGAATACATTATTTTAAATTGTAATATTATTTCACTGTAATACTAGTTTTACAGTCAAATAGTTTTCACTGTGTTTTTGATAAAGTAAATGGTATTTTGAACTGTAATGTATATTTTTTTATATTTGCTCTGAAGTGGCTAAAATTTTTGTGATTTTTCCAGTCAGCGGAACCATCATTTCGACCAAACAGCCATTATTGCCAATAAGATTCAGAATGGAGAGGAAATGCTGATGATACAGAATAACCATTTTTATTTATATGAGGGAGCGACTGTGAAACTAGCATGATTTTTAGGAAACATAACAGTCAAACAAAAAGCTTAAGATTAAAATCCAAAGTCCACAGCATTTCTAACCAAATATCAGAAGCTACACTTAAAAACATGAAAGGGACAGAGAAAGAAAGAGAGAAAAAGACAAGTCCAGATATTTCAGTGATTCACTGAATGTGAGATGATGGAAGGACGGAGGACAGGAAGTGATGATGGACGTAAATTGCTCGTAAATCTCGGAGATCGCTTAGAAAGGTGCGTCTGACACCAGAGGACGTCTCAACTCTCTCTATCTCCGTCTTTCTTTCTCTCTCATTCTCTCGCAAGACTGCTTTCTGCCACTATCAGAATCACACACAACGGCTCACACACACACACACACACACAAAAGAGCAGCAACCACATATGGAAGGGGGGGTTTCAAGGTGCAATATTCATCTGGCCAGTCTGACAGGATCTAATACATTTGTTTCAGACGGAAAATTAATTTTCTAATATTAAAAAGGTCAGAAATGAACCATGGCAATACCGGCCCTTTTGTCATCTTTAACAAATTATCCAAAATGCTGTTGTCAGATTGGTGGGGATATCTGGGCCATGATGAATGATCGAGGTAATCAGCCAATCAAAAAGAATCCCTCTCTCTCCATGATAAATGGGCTGGAAAAGCAGCGTTTTGCGCGGGAGATAGGTCCATTTGTTTCCTTATTCTTTCCCTCTCTCTTTCCCTCTCTCTCCCTCTCTTTCATTTTTCCTAAACAAATACTTGGTGCTCATGGACAGATTATATACACCTGCATCACTAACTTTGAGTCATTTTCTCACCTGCTCACTCGAGAGTGTAATATGGCGAATTGTTTCGGTTTAAAAACCACTCAGGTGACTTTAGTGCTCAAAGAGATGGATTGAACACAAAATCACATCAGTGATGTGTTCAAAATGTACCTAAATATGGGCTTGTTTCTGGCACAAACAAAAAAACTTCAATGACACCACTGAAAAAAGGCAATGAAAACACTTAGCACTAATAAACTGAATAATTAGGACCAAAATAGCTGTATCCTCAAAGCAAATACAAAGTCATTGCCAATATCAGTTGTTGTAGAAATGCAATAAACTTTAAATTAGTAACTAGTATAATTTGAGCAGGGCTGTGTAATTGGTGTAAAGTGCTCTTTCTGCCAGCACAGGTTTAAACCTATTTGGCTCAGAAAGGTATGCAAGCTAGTGTGTTAACCAGGAAAGGTTTGTGCAAACAAAGGTGAGTGCTGTTGTAGATTAGTATGCGTTAGCTTAGCATGGTCTGTGTTAGCATACTGGGAACGGGGAGCTGGTGTGTTGACTTGCCACTGAACTCTGCCAAAGTCCCTTTAAGGCAAGTCATGTCACTCGGCGGCCATCTTTGAAACGCCTCTCGGGCATGCAAGTGCAGCTCCTATCTCTTTGAATGGGGAAACATCAAATTCTCCAAAACTGGTCGCCAAGCTTATGATTAAATTTCATATTTGAAATCACCAATGAAATCTGGCAACAACTGTATCATAAATGTTGTTTATTTTGCTCAAATCGCATTTAATAAAAAAGCTTATTTCTCAGGCTAGACCCACCAGTGCGCATGCGCAGTCCTAGGCGCACATCTCAAAACGCTGACTGTTTCTATAGCAACCGGGATTTCTAACGGCAGCTGCAGTGACTTTACTGATTTGCAATTGGCTCTTTGGCTCAGAAGGCGGGGCTTCATTTGATAGAGCGGCCATATTGAGCGTTGCATTTTTCCCCATTCAAAACTATACGAGTGACATGTCTCGGGTATTCTATAGTCTTTGACTCTGCCTGCTGTTGAAACAGTCGCAGGCCTTGCAGACTAATTAATATCCATGCTACACTGTTTGTGTGCAGTTGAATATGAGAGTGTGTCTGTGTGAAAGCATGCATTTTCTTTAAAAAACAAAACAAAACAAAACAAAAAAACCAGGAGGCGCTTAACCTTCAAAACATTATTTTTCGACCCTGTTAGCCATATGTAAATACAGGTAACCTAATTTGTGTGATTGCAATTACGTTCAAACAATAAACTGTACGATGGCCGAGAGAGCTCAAAGCACTGCAAATAGAAAAAAAACACCTGCAAATTAAGAACAAATAAAGAAACAAATACAAACAAATAAAGAAACGCGCTGCAAATAAAATTCTTTATTTGGTTGTGTTGTGAGCATTTGCAGCGTGTTTTTTTATTTGTTTGTGTTGTGAGCATTTGCAGCATCTGCTGTCAAATTGATGAAGATGTTTTCTGGATTTGCTGGTGCTTTTTCTATTTACATGTGTTTTCTTGTAGCGCGTTGAGCTCTCTCGGCCACCGTAAAATTGACCAAAATATTTTTACAAAAATATATAAAAATTTTATAAAAAAATAAATAAACCTAAAATTTGAAATAAACTGTGCTGATAATGGTGAAATAACAGGTCAGATTCAAGGACTCACACAATATTAATTAAATATAAATAAATATAAGTATGTGTGTGTGTGTACACATAACACATATATACAGTATATGCTAACATGTGTTATATTCATATACAAATTAATATTTAAGAAATTAAGAAATTGATACAGTTATACAAGTATGCCTTAAATTCACAAGCAAACATTTTTACATTGGTAAAAATCTCTATTTGAAATTTTTCTGTTAATCTATTTTTTTTTTTTTTTTTTTTTTATGTTTAGTCAAAGAATTGTGAAAAGTATCATAGTTTCCACAAACATATTAGGCAGCACTACCATTTACAACATTTATAACTAGAAATATTTCTTGAGCACCAAATCAGCATATTAGAATGATTTCTGAAGGATCAGGTGGTACTGAAGACTGGAAACTTAAAATACAGCTTTGCCATCACAGGAAAAAAAAAAAAAAATTGTAAAATAAAATAAAATAAAATAAATCTGTAGAAAAGGCCAAAATAATGCTATCAAATAGTATTAAATATATTTTCTTACTTTTTAAGATAGTGATAGCTGACAAACAAATTAATTAAAACTACTTAATTACAAACTTAAAACGAATTACTTTTCATTCTAGTTTTATTTTTTTGCAATATAACAGAATTTTTTGTTTAGCACCAAATCAGCGTAATAGAATGATTTTTAAAGGATAAGGTGATACTGAAGACTGGAAACTTAAAATGGATTTGAAAATAAAATAAAATAAAAAAGGGTCAAAATAATATTATCAAATAGTGTTCAATATATTTTCTTTCTTTTTAAGATACAGATATCTGACAAACGATAATTCAAACTAATTACAAACTGAAAACGAATTACTTTTCATTCTAGTTTTATTTTTGTAATATAACAGTCTGTTAAACATATCTAACAGTTCTCTCTCTCTCTCTCTTAAAAAACAAAACAAAAACATGGCAGTTATGCCTCTAATGCTTTAAAAAATAATGGGAGACCAAAGTGTACCATATTGGTGGAATGTGCCAGTGGGCAGTGGGGGCACTGACCCCCTGTCAGTGGGCTGGCCCAGAGATTGGCATCCTAAAGCTTTGATCTGTGCTGTGTCTAACGTGATTAACCATAGAGAACACAGCCAATGCCAGTCTGGCTTGAGATCTCACATGGCACGCATATTTGCATGTGTCTGTGTTTGCATTTGTTTATGTGTATGTGTGAGTGCACTTGTTTGCATTTGTATGTATTTGTCAGTATAGCTGTAAGATGCTCAGTGTGACGTTGGGGAGAGAAGTGTTTCCTCGTCCTGATCTCTCCTCCTCTGTTGTGCATACTAGGATGTATTTATCAGTCAAAAACCCTCCATGCCATATTGTGAACAACAACAACAAATGCACAAGTAATCCAAAACTCCATCCAAATCTAAACTGCCTCACAGACATTAGCAGCTTATACAAGCTCAACTCACAATAGCATACTTCTCATTCTGCAAGTTGGGATTTCTCTTGATTTCCCAAGATTATTACTTAGCAGGATAAATCTTAAAATCAAGCATAAGAGGCATCAGAATGAATACAAAAGCCATATGAACAAATAAAAATGATGCCCCATGACAAAGTTAATATTTTACTTGTGTTGCAGTCCAAATAGTATGTGATAAGAAAAGGAGAGTTATCCTCACAGAATATTTCCATAGTATAGATCAATATTTTTATATAAACAGTATTGTATTTATGAAAAAACACAAACATAATTAATACGTAATGATTCAGGCCCTATTTTTAATTGTAACTTTTGTAATGTACAAATTTTGGGTGCCCCCTGTATAATTTACATCAACAGTTAAGATGACGTCTTTCATATGTAAGAAAATGGACATGACATAAAATTGCATCAAAATGATTTCAGGAAATCTATCAATAATATTATTCTGATTAAATTTGCATGTCTATTTTTATACTGAATAGAAGTCACAAATATACTGTATATTTACACACAGGAGCAGATTTTGTCAGGTAAACTGCTTTCGTGGAGCATAGCAAAGATTTGAGAAGCAGCTCCATTCTAGAACATTCTTGTTCTACATTAACTGTTTGGTTCAACATTTAAATCTACACTGCTACACAGCAAGCCAAAATATCAACATTGTGTTAATTTCAATGCTCGTGTGACATCACTACTTGTGGTTCGCACAAGGCTGTCAGGATATGTGCTACACTGCCTTGAGCAACTAAACTCCAGGTGGATTGTTTCTGTAATAAGTGTACTGCAAGTCGCTTTGGATAAAAGCATCAGCTTAATGACTAATTACATACAAGGGAAATAACATTTTCCTGGTTATGTTCCCTTGGTGACCCCTCTAAGTGATAGGTGAACTTCTGACTTCATGTGCTTAAACTGGCAACTACTCAAACGTATTGTGAGCTTGTTATTAGCAACAACTACACAAAAAAGAGAAAAGGGCACTATGATTTCCCAAACCCCACTAAATCTCTTTAAAAGGACAGAAGGGAATGAAAAAAGGACACAAAGTGAGGGATCCAGAGAGAGCTATGAAATGTTTACCTCTCCCCAGAGTCCCTCTCTCCTGCCTACATACACTCTTTCCTCATAAAACCAGCATCTTACACATCTGTGTAAACTAGCTGCCTGTCTTTTTCTTTTTTCTTTTCTTCTCTTTTTTCTTTTCTTTTCTTTTCTTTCCTAAATTAACCACAAAACCAGTCATAAGGGTCAATGAATAAATAAGCTTTCCATTGATGTGTGGTTTGTTAGGATAGGACAATATTTGGCCGAGATACAACTATTTCAAAATCTGGAATCTGAGGGTGCAAAAATATTAAAATATTGAGAAAATCACCTTTAAAGTTGTCCAAATGTAGTCCTTAGCAATACATATACTAATCAAAAATTAAGTTTTGATATATTTACGGTAGGAAATTTACAAAATATCTTCATGAAACTTGATTTTTACTTAATATCCTAATGATTTTTGGCATAAAAGAATTAATAATTTTGACCCATACAATATATTTTTAGCTATTGCTACAAATATATCCGTGCTACTTAAGACTGATTTTGTGGTCCAGGGTCACATATTAGAATAATTTCTGAAGGATCATGTGACACTGAAGACTGGAGAAATAACTGCTGCTGGAAATACAGCTTTGCCATCACAGGAATAAATGAATTTTAATAGATGAAAAAATATACATATAGATAAAATATACATATTAAAACATAAAATATACATAAAAATATACATATAGATAAAATATACATATTAAAACATAAAACATACAAAAAAAACACAGAAATACAAATTGTAACAATATTACTGTTTTTACTATATTTTTGATCAAATAAATTTAGCATTGGTGAACAATTGTACTTTATGTAATGACAGACTTCAACCTGTTGAAGCATTTTCAGCCAGATTTTCCGAACACACTTCACGTTTGCTACTGGTTGATTAAACCAATGCATTTGTGTTAAGGTGATTGGGGTGCTCAATCAAATGAAGCAATCAAGTAATAGTTGTAAAGCTGCTTGTTTGGATCCATTTAGGATCCATGGAAAGTTTGCGACTATGTTACTATGGAAAGCTCCTCACATCTAATTTCACGATGTAATGAAGCATACGTGTGTTTGTTTGTGGGGATGTGAGGGACATGAGCAGATCACTCTGCCGTGAAGCAACACATTGATCAGTGTGTCAGGCCTGGGGGAAAGGTTAAGCCGCGTGGTGCTGCCCTCCGCTCCTGAGTGTGCCTGCCGGTCTTATCAGGATGTGAAAGAGCAGGAAAGGGCAGACGATTCCCAGGACAGCATCTGACCTTCACTAATCCAACAACCTCACTCTTCTGCTGTAATTAACATAAAGGAAGTTGAGGCGGCGCTTTCTCAAACAAAAGACAAGACGAGCGAGAGTGTGTGTAGGAGACTCACCTGGGCAGAGGGAGTGCAAACACTCACATAGATACACTCATTGAGAAAAATGCTGAGTTGTAGCTGCTTTGAATAGTACATTGGTTCCTATATGCTGAGCTAGGTTGTTATACATACTATACATAACCTTGTGTTTCAAAGACAGTGTGTAAGTGTGTGTTTTTATTAAAGCTCAATGTTAAAATACTTTCTCCTAATAGCTTAATATATAGAGACAATTAGAATTAGAAGTGCACCATGTGGCTATTTTTCTCCAAAATATAATACACTGCATTTCACTGGTACACTGAAACATTAGACAGTCCGTTAGAACAGCCAAAGGAACTTTCAATAGAATATTTTTTTCCACCAAAAAATTGCTGCTTTACTATAAGGATACTCACTGGGTCTTGATTCATTTGGACAATGAGTTGTTTGACGGCATGTAGAGTGGGATGGGCCCAAGGGGAAGGGTCCTGCCAATGACGGTTCAGATCGAAGCCCATTGGAGAACACCTAAAATAAATGCAAACAAATCAACAATTCAACTCAAAACAATGACAAAACACCAATACCTTCATCTTATTTGGCAGACCTCACAGAGAGAAAAAATCTGTGCAAAGTGATAATATCACAGTGAATATGAGAATGTTTGATGTTTAATAGGTAACTATGAGGAGACTTTGGACCAATGAGATTCCATGTGGACGGGGCTGTGAAACCACAACCTTTCGTGTTATTTACTATTGGGTTTGAACATCACAGATTAGCTCAAAGTGAAATCCACACACATTCTGTGGTCAGAACTGCAGAAAAAGCACACACACATTACATGTCCACTTGTGCGGAGCGAGCAGAGAGAGATGAGCGGCAGGCTCATGCAGGGCATTGTGGGATTGACAGCAGAGAGGTGTAAGCATCAAAAAGTTGTGACATATTCAACATTATGCAAATGAGAGGTGAAAAACATCAAATCACTGAAGATGAACGCTGTAGCGTCTGTCATAAACATTTCAAAATCAGCAGATTTGCATTCATTAGAGTTTCTGGTTTTAATTATTCTAATTCAGATTTAAAAGTTTACAACAGTAGCAACTCATAATGTAATAACTGCACATAATGTAATAAGTATTACGTTATTATTGTAATAAAATGTTCATAATGTAATAATTTTCTCAAAACGTAATAAAATCTTGAGCTCAATGTAATAATTATTACATAATGAGAAATTTATTACATTATAAACTCACCAAAAATAGTCAAATTTCATAATTGTAATAGGCTTTTTAAAAATAAAAACATCAGTGCTTTCAAAATTACATTAGACTGTTCGTTTCATCATCCATTGCTCGATTTCCATGCCCTTTTACATTGCTAAACCAAAGGGTAGAGCGCAGTACCAACAACAGTACAGATGCTCTCATGGCTCTCATATATATATATGTGTGTGTGTGTGTGTGTGTGTGTGTGTGTGTGTGTGTGTGTGTGTATATATATATATATATATATATATATATATATATAAAAAAGAGATAGAGATATAGAGATAAATGTCAAAATGCATCTCAGACATGAACATATTTGCTTTGCTTAATCTTTTCATGTACAAATTACTTCTAAAAAGAATTATATATTTCCATTTAGAAATAATTTGTGTGTATACACAAACAAATTAATTCTAAAAGGACATATATATTTCTTTTTAGAATTAATTTGTACATGAAAAGACTAAGCAAATATGTTCACGTCTGATGCATTACTGATAGCCTAGAATGCGTGCAAAGAGTGCTCCCTTTATAATTTCAGATGCACTGAGCCTGTCACTCATCTCAGTTCATCGGTTCAATGGATGTGTCTGTGATTGGCTACACTGCTCAACGCTGCAAACGTTGTAAACAGAAACATCTAATGCTCTCCAGAGTGCAAATGCAAATATGCACAGAAGAGTTTGCCAAATATGTTATTATTACAGTTTTAACTACGGGGTGCTCTTGGTTTTTTTTAAATTTATTTATTTATTTAATTATTTTGAGAGTTCTTTTTTTTTTTTTTTTTTTTTTTTTTTTAAGTTTAGCTCCCTAAACTGGGCATGACACAATGCTTTCCGTATGGATTTAATATGGAATGTTACTTAAGTATGGGAGCAGTAGGCAATCCTACTTTGCATGTTTTAAACACTTACAGTAGATTATGCTCTTACTTTGGCCACGCATTAAATGCACTCCCTTGAAAGAGCACAGTTTGCTGACATATTTACTTTAACTTCTCAGGTAATGTCTGTGGTATGATGACAATGACAGTGGTTACACATAAATATATTTTAATTGTTTGATCAAAATGAAGGCATTGAAGGCATGTTTTATGAACAAATTTGGAAAAAACTAATAAAAGTTTCCAAAGTCTAATGTAGTAGATTGCATTATCTGCCTCAGGCAATGGCAGCACGGAGCATGAGTTAAATGAATATTTCTTCACAATAAAAGTTCACAATGTAGCCTAATAAGCCTAATTTTAGCCAAATGTAATAGCTTATTTTATATAAAAATATTAAGCTTTGTGGTCAAATTTATTATGTTGAAAGGTAATTATAATATTGTAAACAATTTAAATTATGTGCTGGTATTACCTTATGAACTGTCATTACATTATAAGTTGCCACAGTGTGTTCATAATGTTATAAATTTCTCATACAATAACCTATTACATTATGTGAAAAATTGTTATTACATTAAAAAATATATTATTACATTATGAGTTCAAGATTTTATTACGTTTTGAGAAAATTATTACATTATGAAAATTTCATTACAATAATAATGTAATACTTATTACATTATGCACAATTTTTACATTATGTGCAGTTATTACATTATGAGTTGCTACACATGTAGCAACACACAGTTTCATTGTGGCTATACTATAATAATTTATATGTAATACTTTAATGAACATATTTTTAAGGAAGAGTACTCACCCTCAGGCCATCCAAGAAGCAGATGAGTTTGTTTGTTCATTGGAACAGATTTGGAAAAATTCCTTCACTTTCTCACCAAATGGATCCACTACAGTGAATGGGTGCCGTCAGAATGAGAGTTCAAACAGCTGATTAAAGCATCACAATAATCCACACAAGTCCTGTCAATCAATTAACATCTTATGAAATAAAAAGCTACTGTACATGTTTGTAAGAAGAAGAAAAAAATCCATCTGGCGTTTTAAACTTAAACCAGTGTTTCTGGACAAAAATGCACATCCACAATCCATTATTGTAATGTTTTTATCGGCTGTTTGAACTCTCATTCTGACGGCACCCATTCACTGCAGAGGATCCATTGGTGAGCAAGTGATGTAAAGGTAAATTTCTCCAAATCTGATGAACAGACTAACTCATCTACATCATGGATGACCTGAGGATGAGTACATTTTCAGCAGATTTTCACTTTTGGGTGAACTATTCCTTTAAAAGCAATCATGACACACACTAAAGACAACCATACTGCTCTACATTTACAGACAGAAAGTGGCGTCTGGTGTTTTGGGCAATATTATGAGTTTTCTTCTTCCACACCATTGGACATGTACAGGTCTCTGTTTGTTATTTTCCTTTCCCCGAGGCAGTGGACTGATGTGGGGAATGGACAGAGTCCCTACTGCTGTCCAGCTGAGTCCCTGCTGCTGTCCAGCTGAGACTCTGTGACTGTGACTTTGAGCTGAACCTGTAGTCAATGCTGCTGCTCTCAGAACAATACTAATCCCCAGTCAGCAAGGATTGATCCCATGTCCCCTACTGCATCTGCTTTCTCTCTCTCTCTCGACCAAAAAACTACTGATTCAGCACAGAGGGAGAGAGAGAGATGGATCTGATCTCTAATTATGGACTTCAATGGCTCTCGTTGAGGCAGCATTGGTTAAAGTTGCTGTCGAGAGCACCTTTAAGGGTCAGTGGTGGCGTATGTCGTATGTCAGCCCTGTCACCACCATTGAACCATTGATCCGCCTCTGCAGCTCTGCAGTTCATAAGAGCCGTCACAAGGTGGCAGCCACTGACGCAGTTTCTGCGGGCCTATGGGAAAACACAGCGAGCCACTGATATATTCAGAATGATCACCACCATTATATAAAATCCAATAATGGGATTAGGAGTGAAGACAACACCTGCTGTGCATGACCAACTGCAGCCCTAATGTAGAGAGGCCACTGCACGCGCACACACACACACACACACGCGCACACACACACACACACACACACACAATTGTATTACATTAACTTCTGTAGACTTTCACTTCACTCGTGTGAAGTATCTCATAAAATACTGACAGATAAGGGGCTTTTGAGTATGATGACATAATATAATTATATTATTATTATTATAAATACATACATACATGACTATTCTAAAGTTTATGGTCTGTTCACTTCACTCATGTAAAATGTCTTATAAAACACTGACAGATCAGGAGCTTTGAGTATGATGACAATATAATAATAATAATAATAATAATAATAATAATAATAATAATATAATAATAATAATAATAATTATTATTATTATTATTATTATTATTATTATTATTACTATTATTATTATATACATACAGGACTATTCTAAAGTTTATGGTTTGTAAGATTTGTGTGTTTTTGAAATAAATTTCTTATGCTCACCAAGGCTGCATTTATTTGATAACAAATACAGTAGAAACAGTGAAATATTATTATAATTTTATATAAATGTTTTCTGTTTAAATATGTTTTTACATGTAATTTATTACTGTGATATCAAAGCTGAATTTTCAGCAGCCATTACTCCAGCATTACATGATCCTTCAGATATCATTCTAATATGCTGATTTGGTGATTAGGAAACATTTATTATTATTATCATCAATGTTGAAAACAGCTGTGCTGCTTTATATTTTTGTGGAAACCATGATACATTTTTTCAGGCTTCTTTGGTGAATAGAAAGTTTTTACAGCATTTATTTGAGGTAGATTTTTTGTTGCAAGGTAAGTATTTTACTGACACCTTTGAATTGCATTTTTGCTGAATAAAAGTAAATTAAAATGAATAAAAGTGATTAAAAAAAAACATACTGACCTATACATATAGTTAAAACGATGACATTAACAAAATGTAATAAATAAATAAATAAATAAATAAATAATATTTATAAATCTAATAATATACATAGAAAAATCTGTATTATATTCAAATGACTGTGATACTGGAAACTAATATATGCATGTTGCAATAAAAATACAATGTAAATATAATACAATTTAAAATATTATATCATGTGTGATCGTTTCAGCTGACCTGTAGTTTCCCAAGTACACACCGTCAGGGTTGAGCATAGGAACGATCTTAAAGGTCACATGATCACGCAGGACCTGAGCGATGGGATGCTGGCTGACCAGAAAGTCGATGACGCCTGCAGGAAAGAAAAATACATTCAATAAAGTATAGCAATCGACACGCAAAAAAAGTTCTTCATATCAAATTGAGTTTAAAAGACAAAATAATAATTGGATAGCAAATGGCATTAAAACATCATCGAAGCATATCAAAGTCACACATCTCCAGTCAATACAAATGAAAAAGACCAGACAACAGAATGAAAGAGAGATTTATACATCTGAGAAACAAAGATCATACTAATTAGAGCAACAAAATGAGAAAGAGACACAGACAGAGGACAGACAGAAAGAATGGCAGCGAGTGAGGCATGTCGATAGCGGCGGTCACCAGTTGTCCTTCCATTTGCCCTGTACTGAGAGCGAATAATTGACAGGTAAACAAGAAGCATAGAAAGAGAGAGCAGGAGTGTGTGTGTGAGAGAGGGCAGACCCCATCTCATTCCCCCATCTTCCTCAACCCCTCACCCACTCTGTCCTGCTCATTAAGGCTAATGGAGGCATAACAAGCTCTCTAATTGAGTCAATGTGGCACAGAGGCAGGCCACACTGCTATGCTATCTAATTGCTTGAAGTTCCTATATTTATTCATGCATATCCGCATGTGTGTGTGTTATTAAGATGGCAGGGCAGGTGACTTTGAAGCTTCGTACTGACCGAACTTCAGTTAAGCGTAAAAAGCCCTCTTCAGAATTACAACAAGGCCGAACTCAATAATTAGCTGCATGAAGATTTAGGCTGAGACGAACCTCTATTAATCACATCAAATGACAGTCCTAAATCATTTGGATGCACACAGAAGTTATAGACTGTTTTGTTTTCAGTGGCAAATTATAATGCAGGATGACAGACCGCAGAAGTCATGCAGATATATACACAATTATATAAAATACATATACAAACAATACTATTTAATATTGGCAAATGAAACAAAAACAATTAAATTTCATTTAACAATTTAGAAAATGTAAGTGTTCTAAATGATGTTGTGGGTGGTTGCCAGTGCCTGATGGCCAACATCTAACACTAACCCACAGCACTTCCATGAAATATTTTAAGACAGGGGTCTTCAAACTTTTTCAGCTCACTTTTTCAGCTCACTCAACTTTTTTTTTTTTTTCAAGAAATTATGCGTGGTCATGAGTAAAACTCATCACCATATGGTTTCCTGGGTGTTGCTTTAGCCATGTTGATATTTAATTGAATATTTAATTATTGTATTTTTGTCCAATGCATATTTTCATTTCAGTTTGAGAATCAATTAGTTAGAACTGAAACAAAAACTAGCAGACCTCCTTCAGTACCGCAGCATACTTTCTGTTGAAGACCTCCATTTTACGGTAACAAAGATAGCTGATAATGATTTTACATTAAGCTTTGGAAACATAATCCACCTGTGAAAAGACTGCATTGTATCATCTTTTGTCAAGGACACTTTCAGGAAAGCCACGTCTCTGTATTGTAACGCAAAGTGAAAGCAGACTTTTTCTATAGAATTGATGTTATTGATGGTATTGCCTTTGAAATCTGGGCATTTTGTCAGACTGTTGTGTCAGCAAGTGTTGTGCTCCGTGACAGGTAAGGTCTTTGCATCGCCGGCTTTAAGCAGATTTAAGAGTGATACAGAGAAGGTGATCTGACACTTCCTCTAATCTGCCGTACACTCCCTGACCTCCTGTTTTTCCGCTCATCCGCTGACCTTCGCTCACAGCGGATCCCAGAACTTAAAGTACAAAAGAAAAGCGTTCTGATGAAACGCAGAGGCCCACCGAGGCCAACCGTCCTTAACGTTGGTCAGTGTTTTGTATTTCAGCAGATTACAGGATCTCAAGACATCATCAGGCTGCGTATGTGTGTGTCAAGACGAGACAAGGTCTTACCCTGACAGATGAAGGAAGCAGGTGATTCTCCAGGGTGAACACGGGCTGTGAGAAACACCACCTGCTTTTCTCGCTCTTGGTTCAGATGGGCTGAAACACACACAAACGCAGAAAGGTTAGTCTCAGCAGGTAGGGGTCTTGGCAGGACAGTGTATGTGTGGTCAGGAGCCATATGTCTGGGCCCTGGAGTTTCAGACCTCAGACATGCAGCAGGAAACCCAGTATGACAGGACAGGAGTGATAGGAAATGTCAAAACTAATGAAGACTCCACAGGAGGACAAAACACAATGAGCTACTGATCGCAAGAGCAGGAGAAAAACATCTTGTGGCTGGTGAATGTACATGGATCCTCAAGCGACTACATCTTTTCAATTAAGACTTTAACTACACCAATTTAATATTAAATTAATAAAAGCGCCCACCCCGAAGTCTCTATGATGAGGTCTAATGTTCTAGACCTCTTTCAAAGTACGTTTATTGGATTTTTTCAGTTTTGTTGGATTGCTTAGAAAATGAATAGCGCTGCTCTTTTCAATAAGCTTCATCATTTGAAGCATATAAAAACGGTGCGGGATGACTTGTGCACCAAAGTTGCTCAATAAAGTTGCTTTCCTTAGCATGTACCACTAATTAGCATTTAATTAAGACAATATGTACTCAGTATTTACTAAAAGCAGAAGTTTATTATCCATTCCCATCCACTCATACCATTTATGTAAATTAAGCTGCAAAAATGGGTCATTCAGAAACAGCCATTAAAAGTTATTAAAGATAGTAAGAAATATACCAGTATGTAGAGGTTGGCAAATCATAATAGAGGTCATTTATATATAGAATGCTTAAAGTTATAGCAAATAGCCTGTTTAATTCAAAGGGTCAGGGATAGGGGTAAAGCGTTCTTGTAAAACTAAACTGTTTTGGTTTACAAAAACCTGAAAACCTTATAAGCAGGCTTTAGTGAATATATTAAAAACGACTTTTTTGTCCCTTTTAGATTTTCTGGCAGATAGAAATGTTAACGTCACTG
This sequence comes from Spinibarbus caldwelli, assembly GCA_039654775.1. Taxonomy (NCBI): domain Eukaryota; kingdom Metazoa; phylum Chordata; class Actinopteri; order Cypriniformes; family Cyprinidae; genus Spinibarbus; species Spinibarbus caldwelli. The sequence continues at coordinate 24,965,149 of CM077248.1, read as the reverse complement.
CGTTTAAATAAATTCAATGCTGTCAACAGAATAAGTATAGAATAAAATAATTATATTGTATAATAAATAAAATGAATCTGATTATTCCCAGCCAGTATTTAGAAAACTTATGTCAATTTTTGCTGAATTCCATTTATTAATATAAATATCAATGTCAACAACAACAGCCCTAATAATAATAATAGGACTTTAACAAAAATTATAAAATGCTACAAAACTATATGAACCTTTTAAAAGTTATAGCCCTTTCTTAGTTTTCGGTAGATAGGATTTTAAGGTTACTGTGTTTTTAAATGAATTCCATGTTAGGTACTTCATCATGGATGCAATAATAACTCCTAGATCTGTTTTCAGATTTTTCGTCCTCTTCTCCTCTTTTACAATCTCCAAAATGATACAGAGAGAAATTTAATGCAGCATAAATCAAATCAATCCCTCTTTGTGAGCGATGCCAGTTGGGAATGGAATGGGAATACCATTCAAGTTAATGAAAAGAAAGGCTGGACGAATGTGAAAGGACTGCCAACAAAAGCTCCTCTTTAAAAGTCTGATGTGCTTCCAGGCAGAGAAGCGAGCACATTTTAGTCTCAGAGCACTCCGTTCCTTAAGGCTGGACGCTACAGGAACATGCACGATGAGGAATTCGTTCGGCCTTCACGGTTTTCTTTTATCGGTTTGTGCCGTGGGTTGTCCAAACAGGTAAGCCAGGAAGAACTTCTTCTAGCAAGAAAATCACATAATGACCAAGAATTTACACCTGTAGGGAGAGACCTGAAGCACAAGTGTGCGCGCACACACTTGCAGTATATAAGGCTACTGTTATCAATTTCTATTAGCAGGCACATAGATAAAACACAGAGTTTTTAAAGAACAGACACTGATGACTAAAAATGCTAAACTGGTCTTTGAACTAATATGGATGATTCTATTCAATGCAGAAGTAATGCATCAAGATGAAAAATGAACATGCACTGTCTTACGTGTGTGTTTGTGTCAGAGGAATATCACAGAATTAATAAGGCACAAACGCACATGCGTACTGATGCCTCAGCAGTCTGAGGAATAACAGAACACAGGTCAATCCTCCTCACTTCCAGACTTGACCACAAATGAAACATTAAAATATCCAAATGCATTATTCAGCAGGCTCCTTGAATATTATATCCATCCATCACTAGCTGTAAAGACAAGCATGGCCTAATACATTATGTCTATGGTGACTCAGGCTCCCGTGGGGCCGTCTTTAAGTCTGTAAAGGATTGCGAAGGCTGAAGGGAAATGATTAGAACTGTACCTGAGATCATTTTGGCAGTCTTAAAGTAGTTCAAGGAAGCCTGTCGTCTCAAAGGTGGCTTTTACTAGTAGTAAGAGGGATTGGATTTATAAAAATCTACTGTGGTAACAACAGCTTCTGCCAAAGTACAGTTACTGCTACTACAAGAAAAATGTGGTAAATTCACCACCACTTTCATCATAAAAAGAACGCTAGATTGTTCCAGTTCTGAATGCTGACTGGTCAATAAAGTTTTCCAGGTCGATACAGTATTATATAATATCTCTGCACACCACAATAAGGTTTTCAAACTTTTTGATGCCACAGACCCCAAAACATGATTACAAAGGACCCCTTCCTAAAATACAAAAGGTGACTTCATATTTTCAAATAAAGACCCACTTTATACTGTAAAAAACTTCAAAATAATAAACGTCAAAATTGTATTATCTGGAAAATATCAAGTGTATTTCGTTTCTACTAAGCTGAATGAAATAGTAATTATTATTATTGTATTTTTCTTTTTGTACAATAATTATTTATTAGTTATCATCTTTCTCTAAACTCTTCACTGGCCCCAGCACTCCCTTGTCCCCTGCCATAAAGACCATGTTGTTTTAATTTTAATTTGCCTAAAAATATTGTTTCAATAATATTTCATATACTACTACTACTACTACTACTACTACTACTACTACTAATTATACTACTACTAATACAATTACTAATATTTACCATCATGGTCACACTTTTAAGGTCCAATTCTCGCTATTAAAAAACCATTAACTACAACTTTTGCCTCTAAAAACTCCTAATTTGCTGCTTATTAATAGTAAGGTAGTTGTTAAGTTTAGGTTTTGTGTAGGATTAGGGATGTAGAATATGGTCATATAGAATAAATGCTTTTTAAGTACTAATAAACAGCTAATATGTAATTAATGGGCATGCTAATAAGAAACTAGTTAATAGTGAGAACTGGTCCCTATACCAAATATTTTTATGTAATGTAACGTAATATATTTATGTGTATTAATTTAAATAATATTTTAGAATATAATTATAAAATAATTTAATATGCAATTACATTATGATATTACAGTAGTATTATTATACAGCACTATTGGTATATTGTAACAATGCTGGTGGAAACTATGGCCTCTATAGTACATTTTTGTAAGGGTAGTTTCCATCCTTTTCATAGTCACTGCTCAGGGTGTAGCATACAACCCCACTGCAGTGAACAGATGATTATCTGTCATGTAAAGCAACTGTTACCACATGGATGCACGCGCACACACACACACATACACCGCCCTCCCATGAGACTGCCTTGTCTTGTATGGCCGGTCAATAATATATCACGGCCTCTCTCGCTGTGTCCTAAATGACTCCGGTGATTGTTGAGCTCATTGCTATGTACACAAGCCTAATATCTTATTGATCTCATCTGGGTTTGTGCTGAGCTGCAGGAAATGCTGATTGCCGCTATGCTACGTTCACCCATATATATTCTAATCTGCTTCCTGGGGGCCTGAAAACACTTCAGTATGGGCTGCAATCATAAAACATTTGTCGAATTTTACAGGAAAATTTCTCTTGCCGCCTCTCTCCCCCTCTCTGTCCTTCACAGAGATGGATGGCTTTGCCATTCAGAAGTCTCGGTGGAAAGGCTCGGGCATTTGCTGGAAATGTGAGCGCTTGCGTTTCAGCAGGCACCGGGTGTGTGGCTCCATCAGTTATAAATTCCACCTCTGGCCCGACCCGCCGCAAACAAGCCAGCGGATGTAAAACAATGCAGCAGCCTGGAGGCAAACGCTACACTTAGACGTGCAGGACAGATGGGGCGAGCCTTGTGTTTACGTTGCGCCGAGCCTATAGACCCCCCCATTAAAGCGAACAGCTCAGAAACATTCATTACGAGTCACTTGCAGCCATTCCATACGGTTCTTTTCAGAATTAATACTCTGTAAGATGTATTTTTAATGTTCATTTGCGTCAGTGTTTTTATCAGCGTTTTCCAGAGGGCCTGCAGCTTAGCAGAGAGCAAACGTTTATCTTTATGTTGAGAACTGCTGCGTGAGCTCTCTTTCTTTTCATTTCTCTTGCTCTCAAAACACAACACATGTCGGACTTGGAGTCCTTTGACCTGCAGGTGGTGCTAAAGATCAACAACAGGCGTCCAATTCACCACCTCCAACCCTGCAGAAAAGGCAGAAAAAACTCTTATGAAACAAGACAAATGTGCTTTAGCAATCAGCAAAGTTTTTTCCCTGCCCGTTTCACTGCATCAGTGCTTTTCTTACACTCTGTTTTCCTTTGACACCCGTCAGGCATCCTGATACCTTAATGTATGAACGTTACCTTGAACGATTTCATAACCTCACCTCTCCCGTTTACCTATAAGGACCTGCTGGGACATAAACAAGCACTCTCTCCTATAGATGAGACACGTTCCCAATTAGACCATAAAGCACCAGTAATGGGCTGACTCTTTTAAAAGGACTCCACAGACCCGCTCTATATCTCCTTTAATGGTGCTGCCGGCTCGGTAGCGATGGGAATCCCTCATCTCAAAGAAGATCCCACCACTTCAAATCATACGAAAGGTCAACAGCCCCGTTCGGCTCCTTCTACTGCTCCCCACTTCCATTAGAAAAGGAATGAAAGGCGGAGGGGGAAAACAAGAGTGAGACGGGGGAGAATTTTTATGTTGACAACCTTGGCTGAGACAACCACCTCAGCATATTTCTCACCTGAGAGCACAAGTCCCAACATTACCCCACGACACGAGAAAATAAAAAATTAAACGCGAGTGTATTATGATCAGGTGTGGTAAATATGTAAATGGCGTCAAAAGAAGAGAAGTGTCTTTGACAAAAAGTGAAAAATCTAATGGATTTTGAAGGTTATGCAGATTGTGCAGTTCGGCTTTCTCCTGCAGTAGACGTGCCACTTTTAATGCAAGCTGATAAGACATGAAAAGGGCCCTGACGTAACACAATTACCTGGGATCTTTAAGAGAGCTGGAACCCGAGCAGATCAAATTCAGCAGAAATGGCAGCTTCGCTCTGTTCAAGACGAGCCGAGTAAGTTTCATCACGCCAGCCTGAGATAGATGACTCAAACATGACAGGCTGCATTTATTTCTGCTCTGTCCTTTCTGTTGGGTCAGACGACGGAGAGTCCAGATCTACTGCTCAATAACCACATGCCCTCCATTATTATTAGCATTACTATAATGACATGCAGAAACTACAGTGGGGTCTGAAAGTCTGAAAACACCAGTGAAAATGTTCTCTAATTTAATACAATGTCTATCATCTTGTACCATTGTACTACCATAGTTTTCTGGACATGATGGCGCTATGGTAAAATGATGCTTTTTGGTTATGAACGGTTTACGAATACAATATGGACATCATACTTTCTATGATACATTTCCAAAATAAAAGACTGTACCATGATTATATATATATGTGTGTGTGTGTGTGTATATGTGTATATATATATATGCATATACATACACATAGATAGACAGACATATTACATAGATAATAAATATTATTCTCTTTCTCTGTCATATATTTAGATTTTTGATTATATAAATACATTAATAAATTACAAGTATATTCATATCTATCTATCTATCTATCTATCTATCTATCTATCTACATATATATAATCTTAATATTAATGATACATTATTTTGATAATAAAATAATATAAATAAGATAATTAAATAAATAATAAATAAAATAAATAATCATTACTATTAAAATTATATAATATGTGACCCTGGACCACAAAACCAGTCATAAGTGTCAATTTTTTGAAATTGAGATTTATACATCACCTGAAAGCTGAATAAATAAGCTTTCCATTGATGTATGGTTTGTTAGGATAAGATGTATGGTTTGTTAGGATGTATGGTTTGTTAGGACAATATTTGGCCGAGATACAACTATTTGAAAATCTGGAATCTGAGGGTGCAAAAAAATCAAAATATTGAGAAAATCACCTTTAAAGTTGTCAAATGAAGTTCTTAGCAATGCATATTACTAATCAAAATTTAAGTTTTGATATATTTACAGTAGGAAATTTACAAAATATCTTCATGGAACATAATCTTTACTTAATGTCCTAATGATTTTTGGCATAAAAGAAAAATCAATAATTTTGACCCATACAATGTATTTTTGGCTATTGATACAAATATACCCTAGCGACTTATGACTGGTTTTGTGGTCCAGGGTCACATATATATAACACTAGTACCATCTGATTCTATCATTGCACCATACTACTGTCACAGTATGTTTCTGTCATAACAGATACAGTAAATGAATATATTTGCCATAAAAATATAGCAAATTATTTTTATGGCTGCCAAAAGAGTGTTCATGTCCCATTAGTGGTGGGAGGAATACACAGTCTTGGTTTTGTGCCCTCCAACCTCCACCCCAGGAGGACAAGGGCCTTCTTCCTACAAAAGCATTCAGTTATTCTGAACGGCACCCGGCACCTTCACGCTGGAGTGAATTAGCATCAGTTTGCAGCAGCAGTGGAATGACACGCTCGCCCGTGTGTGCGTCATATCAGCCGACACGGACTAGCTGTAAATTGTCAGTAGTGTTAAATTTATACAGGGCGCAGGCTGCTGTACAGGGTGCTGGAGCCGAACAGTCATCAACCTCCCTCTTTCTCTCACTCTATTCTTCAAGGACAGGGCTTTAAAAGAAATAGAGCTTTACGCCTGTGGATTCCTGCCTGCGTACAGGTCAGGTGGAAGCAGAACAGGCAGTACGCACCACGTCTCCTCATGGATTTTCTTCAGCCACAAGGTCATAAACCATTTTTCACCCCAGGGCTCCTCAATGTTACTCTCTCACCTCAAAGCATCAGACTAGCTCTTCAATCTCAGATCTGATTCTATTCAAACACCACCTCTCTGAAAGAAACCCTTTGAATGCATCCATCTCATTCTTTTACATCGCATTTATCGCCAGTAGTTGGCCAGATCGGGGCCGCCACAAAGCTGGACTGTGAAAGGACCGTGTCTGAGTCAAAGTCGAGGGGATAACAGAGGTCAGACCGGTGGAGAAAGGGAAGAAAAAGTGCGTGCCCGGGTCAACAACCCACTATACGTGATCCTAAGTCAGATCTCAGCCTGTCAGTGGAAGCTGAAGTGAGCAATCAAGGGCCGGAGAGATTTTGGTTCCCACATTGCACTGTAAGAAGCAAGTCACTCCAGAGGATTACAATGGCATGTTATGACACTGGTATCAGACGGAGCTGAAGAGAGATGGAGAGACAGCAAAACTCAGCATGTAAATACAACTCTGAACCCTCTTAAGCCTCGTAGATGGTCCGGAGGGATAAAAGCACTGAGCGCGGGGTGATTAGAGATCGATTTAGCGCAATCAAGAACCCCCTCTCTCGCTCACACTCATCTCCGTGAAATGGAGAGATCTCTGTTCTCGACAATTTCACAACAATTGAGGTTGAGAGAGGTGGAGGAAGTGTCAGTCGAAAGGCTAGAAAGAGACAAAGAAAGAATCGTGCAGCGAGAGAAAGAAAAATAGTCATTTAGAGGGTGGTCATTGCTCGTTGCTTGTTTTAGTCAAACAAAGAACTTTAGAAGATTTGTGTTGCAGAAACGGCTACTAATTAGGTTAAAAAGGAAAGGTCGACCTGCGATCCGGCCCCTCTGGCAGAGATGGAAGACTTTGAGAGTGAGTCATTCAAACAGAGGAAAGAAAAAATATTGAACACTATAAAATGTATGAATGTCACTGCATTGAAATAAACCAGGTTTAATAGGTTTTAAATGACAAAATGTGTTTACTACTCAAAATGAAGAGAAAAAGGACATTTTACTTTTAAAGTGAACTATCAATGCCATGGTTGTGCAAATTCAGATTCCCTTTAAGTTCTTGAGTATAATTTTGGAAAGTTTGAATTGAAAGGGCAAGAGGTGGAAATTTACAGAATAAATACAAATTGTGGTTACACTTGATTTTAAGGTCCAGTTCTTGCCATTAACAAACCATTAAAGGGATAGTTCACCCAAAAATGAAAATTCTGTCATTACTTACTCACCCTCATGTCGTTCAAAACCTGTAAGACCTCCGTTCATCTTCGGAACACAAATTAAGATATTTTTGATGAATTCCGAGAGCTCTCTGACCCTCCCATAGACAGCAAGGATACTACCACAATCAAGGTCATAAACAAAGTATGCTGTTCTGTGTCAACTACACCACGCGAATACATTGTCTACGTTGTTTACACTTTGATCTGAACGAAAACAACGTTTCCGCGTGGTGCAGCTGACACAGAACAGCATATGTTGTTTACATTCAGTGGATACTCTACAAAATGGCGCCTGGGTGATGTGGAGGAGATGAATTGTAGAATAAAGTCGTTATTTTTGTTTTCTTTGCACACAAAAAGTATTTTTGTAGCTTTGTAAAATTATGGTTGAACCACTGATGTCACATGGATTATTTTAACGATGTCCTTGCTACGTTTCTGCACCATGATCGTGTAAGGACACTTGCTGTCTATGGGAGGGTCAGAGCTCTCGGAATGCATCAGAAATATCTTAATTTGTGTTCTGAACATGAACGAAGGTCTTACGAGTTTGGAACGACATGAGTGTGAGTAATTTTTATTTTCGGGTGAACTATCCCTTTAACCAAGACTTTTGCCTCAAACTCTTAATTGGCTATTTATTAATAGTTAGTAAGGTAGTTTTTAAGTTTAGGTATTGGGTAGGATTAGGGATGTAGAATATGGTCATGCAGAATATGTGCTTTATAAGTACTAATAAACAGCCAATATGTTAAAAAATATGCATGCCAATAAGCAGCTATAGTGAGAACTGGTCCCTATCCTTAAGTTTAACCTAAATTTCTATAGGTGTTATTTTAAAAATTATCTATCTGCCTGTCTATCTATTTATCTTGTCTGTCTGTTTATCTATCTGTCTATCATTACCTTTACCTGTAAGGCAAACCTTTAGTTTTCCGTTCTTTAAATATTTTTTCACATTGAAATTCAAAGTAATTTTGCATCCTTTTAATTTAAATTCATCAACTAAACTGTAATTTACAAGGCATTATTAAATTATGAATGATGCACAACTTGTTTTAAACATGCATGAAAACACACTGGGTTAGCTTAAAATAGTTTAACATTTAGGTTTAATATTCTATCTAATATATTTACATTTATACAATTTAAACGAGGTTTAAGTGTCTAAATATGTTTTGGGGCCTCTATATATGGAACTACAGTATATGATATGCACAGAAAGTGGCTTTATGATTGTGGCTAAAAAATAAAGTCCTTTGGCGTCAACTGACAAATCCAATACCATCTTTCTATCCTTTTAACATATGAGCTTTCACAGATGACAGACCATGTGAAATTGGGACTTGAAAAAAGATAGAAGAAAGAAAACAGCAAACAGCGAGCTGCCTCTTGACATTAAGGAGAATAACAAGAGAGAAATAGGGAGACAGACAGACAGAGAGGGAGAAATCTGTCATGCTTAAAGCCCTTTTGCCAAATTGCTCGCCCTCGATTTGGCAGCATTGGTCATAGTCTCCCTCCGCTCTCCCCGACTCCTGCCTCATCCCTTCAAAACAGAAAAAAAGATGGAGAGAGAAGAAAGAAGAGATGCTGGTCTGTGCTCTGAACGACAGGGAATCAGAGAGAGGCAATAATGGGGTTTTTTGAAGAATGCACGACTGAACTTTATGGCTGCCTTGCTTGAAAGGACGAGTTACAAACAAGAAGAAAAAAGCAGTGGTGATTTCTTTGGGATATGCCCCTAGCTGTGCCACCCCCTCCATATGTGACAGTGGGGGCTAGAAGGGCGTGTGGGGGGAACCGCTCGCCACTTGACAGCCAACCGCTGCTACCCTGGAAACAAGTCCGATGCTGCCGTGGAAACAGGCCTAGATCGAAACAAGCATTGAGCAACCACAAAGGTAAACCTAGCATGAGATTCAAGAACCTTTTAACGGCTGAGGTACATCATACCTGCTGCAAGAGAGAGAGAGAATGACAATACAGACAATCCTCAAGATGCATCACTTCCTCTAACATGTGTTAATACAGCCTCAATTTTTGACTAGACCAGCCTAAAGTCTGATCATTACTCTAGTTTACTCCACAAAATGCCCACTTAGTCAACATAAAGTCTACTGTAAAAATTACAGGGATGGGAATCATAGATCATTTAAAAATTCTTCTTAATGATTTCAGTTCCTTAATGATTCAAAGAATGGTTCTTTTAGTACTTTGAAAAAAATATATATATTTATATTAAATATTATTATTAAACACTACAATGAAATTATTATTTGTATTATTAGCATTCAATAATATTTTAAACAGAACTATCCTCTTAATGATCTCTTAATAATTCCATTAATGATTATTGTAATATTACTATTAAATGTTACAGTTAAATTATTATTATTAAACAGCAATATAGAACAAAAAATGCGGTAATAATTGTCATCCATTTAGATTTATTTTTACATATTATCATACGGACAATAAGACAGTAAGTCTCACAGGTTATATGCTTGATTCATTAAAAAGAAAAATCAGACTGTAGGCCTACTTCTTTTGCTGTATGGTTCTGATTCACTAAAAAACAACCTGGTTCCTTTTAGGAATCATTGGCTTTGATCCACAAAAAGAACTGATTCATAAGAGTCCTTCTATTAACAACATACTGGACTTGCTCTCAGTTTTATGTTGTGGATGTATTAGTGGTCTTGCGGTACTGTTGAATAACTATTGCAGGACACTCTCAGAGTATTTTAGTATGATATTTCCTCTGCTCTGGTGGTGTTTTTTTAGCTAGCGATTTCAGACAATATATCCACCAGACGGTCAGTGAACGGACTGTGGGCGGTCCGTGGGTGTCCCGTCTGAGACTATGTAGGACATAACTTAGCTTGTGCATGTAATAACAAACCCCTGCAATCTCAAAAGGTCACTTGGATCATGTCAGGCTCGATACAATTGCACTGAAACATATCTCCGGCTGGGACAAAGCAAGTAATTTTACACACTTCACCCACTCAGATTCCTGAAAAAGCTCGGTCTGAAAGCGCAGTTGAAAGAAAGACGGCTTTTTTAATATAGGTTATTAGTTTCCTGCCCCCCATAGAGTTCTAAATAATTTCCAAAAGCAACAAAGTCCAGACGGAAAACCTCTCTCTGCACCCAACTTTATTATGTGGTTACAGCTCCGAGGTTTAATTTCTCTCATGATTTTTTTTTTTTTTGCTCTTATTCCTTTTTCTTATTTCTTTTTTCTTTCCTTTTCTCACTACATCCCTGACACTCAATTTACAGCCTCACCATCTCTGTCAATCTCAATCTTATATTCTCTAAAAATATATTCACACACAGGCCTTGCTTTTAGCCTGGGGCGGCAATTGTGGATGGCAAACTATTTTCTTGAGAGCTCTCTCTCTCTCTTCTCTGCTGTCCCACTCACTGGGTTGTCAGTGGTTTACTGATTAAGCAGTGAGAGAAGAAGGTCTTTCAGATCTCTCTCCACACTAATCAGGAGAGAGGGAGCACTTGTGGATGGAGCACAAACTCAACATGGTCATTTCTCAGATGTCAGTGATCAAAACAAGACAGGACTTTGATAGGAAAACACACACATAAACACATTTGTTTTTCTAACAGTCGCAATGGGGACATTCGATTGACATTGTTTCCTCTATATAGAATTATTTTAAATACATTTTGTGAATTTTGGAATTTATTAATGTTATTACAATAAGTAATTTTATAATAATAATAATAATAATAATAATAATAATAATAACAAAAACAATGACAACAACAACAAAGTTATTCATTTAAATACATGTTTAGTAATTTACAAAAAATAAATACATAAATGAAATAAATAAAAAATAAATAAATAAACAATCATCTGGTCCCCACAAGGTGTTCACTACTATAAGCAAGTCCACTGCATATTTTAAGTTTGCTCCTAACCCTAACATATCTAAAGTTATCATGAACAAATCAAAAGGATCTTGAGGGGGAAAAAACCCTAAGAACCCTACTAGAACTCAGATGTTTCTTGATGTTTTCTTCATTCCCTCCCTTTACTTAAAAAAAAAAAAATCTTATTACCACTTCTTCACACTCTCTCCATTACTGCAGATCAGCAAAGCACATTATACAGATAAATAACACACTCCAGGACTGTTAAACCATTGTTTTAATTGCTGTCATTTTCACCTACTTACATTACCACTTCAAACCTGCAATTGACCAGCCCACTCCAGCTCTGACTGCAAACCCTTAATGTAAATGAATAACATTATGCTGCTTTTCAAGACGTGAAATCAAAACTTGCCCTACTGACTCTTTTCTAATAAATTCAAATGTGCATGATTCATCTGGGCTTATTTACCACTCTACTCTAAAGTAAAAAAAAAAAAATGCTCAGCTTTCTTCTTAGGGAATTTTCAATGTAAGAACAATCATTATTCCAGTTGAGTAGCTGCTGACAAGTGACTTTATGAGTGAGTGATTTGAATCATTAATTTAAATGATTTGCTCAAAAACACTGATTTATTCAGGAATGAAACAACGAGCTGACTTTGAGTGAGCCAATGAATCATTCATTCAGATGATTCGCTCAAAAACATTGGCTGCGTCCAGAATTCTGAAATTGCACACGGTCTTAGTAGGTACTTCTTTTTAATAAGTAATTACTTTGCCACAATTATGTTCTATGTAGTATGTGTTTTGCATAAATTTAATCCGTACTTACTATATTTGCCATGTTGTCATTACCAACCAGTGTAGCATCACTTCATGGAATAGTAAAATATCCACTGAATGTCAAAATCTTCCGCATACTGTTTTAAGAACACTGTAAACTACATAGTAGGAAAGTATGTGATTTCTTATGCAGCAATTGATACATTCACCCAACACATTCATTCAAAAATTCGGTATTAACTTCTTGTTTATCGAGCTGTTGTATAAAAGCAACATACTGACCAAACATACTCGAAAACAGCAACATGTTCTGATTCATATGAGATGTTTAGTTCTTATTTTAAAGGGCAGAAAGTATTTACTTGAAGGCAGAGGAAAATGTTTGGCTAGACATATTAAGAATTGATCAAGAGTGGTTGTAAAGGGCACGGACACAGTTTGTGCTTAGCATGTCCAACTGTGCACTTTTAATTTAGCTGAGTTTGGTTTTAAAGAGACAGATGCCAGGTGCCCTTTAAGTCGAATACGTTTGCCATTTCCTTTACAATGATACAAGCAAATTTAATAACAGCCTCCAGGGCTTACTGCAGCCACAGTTGTGTGGGATGCATTTAGTCTGACTTTGATACAGATTAATGAAATGTCACTTAATTGCGGGGGATTGTTGAAAGAGGGTCCAATTTCAGCCCTTGTGTCACATTTAGCCCGGGAGGTGATTGATAGAGTTGACTGTTGACCGCGCTGGACCGGGTCACAATTACACAACATTTCCTTCTCTCGCTCTGGGTTTCTCTTCAGCCCAAGGAGCCACATTTCCCACAGCACATGAAACATGCTCACACTTTATTGGTATGTCTGTTGTGGGACTTTCTTTTGAGGGAAACAGAGTGGGGAAGGAAAGAGATCTTATGAGGTGTGTTTTTCTCTCTGAGGAGTTTGCTGTATTCCTCGTCTGAGCAGATACACTTTAAACCTAAAGGCTTCAAAACGAGTAGAGAGTTTGGAGCTGTTCTACAAAAGATGGGCCCTGAAGGACAGAGCTCTACATCTCACTGAATATGTTTACACGAACAGCGATTTTTCAAGTGTATATGGTATTCCGAGGTTTAAGATGGGCAGAGTAAACTGGATATATCTTTTATTGAAATTAGAAATTTTGTGCATTCCTCTGCCAATATGAATATTCAACACAGTTACATACATTTCTGAATAATGCGCCTGTGTGCTATTAACACAAGAATATTTGTACTGGTAACATCTGCTCTTATCTCACAGCATATTTAACAGCTTAGTCTGAAAATATATATGCATAAATGTGCTCTCGCTGCATCCTCAGCATTTATTCTAACCTCAAACAGCAGTCTACAACAAGGCAAATGTCTGAAATGCCATCTGCGGCAGTACAAATGTGCCACTGTAAAGGCCATGGCAGTGAGTTCAACCCCAACCATGGTCCTTAAAACCAGACAGAGTAAAAATAGAAGATGAATTAATTTTCAGGGCAAAAGTGGGGGGAAAAAAAACTGGGGCATGCAGTAATTATGATGAATGACAAGAGAGCAAAATAAAATCCACAAAAGTCAATGCATCAAAACTTAAGTGACTAAAGTTAAACACATTGCAAACTTGCCCTGAATTTATTAGCACTTGTAAAAATAAAAATCTCACAGTTTCTTTAATGTGCTGAATATAAAAAATTAAAATCTATATATGAATGTGTGCATTCGTTTCCTTTTCCCTATGTTCTTACAGCACAGATTTCACTTAAATGAGCCTCTAATAAGAATAAGAGTCGATAGAATGGTAATGTCTTTGGTCCGCCCGCACAGTGGGATAATTGCACAGTTGGGATTTTGCTTTAAGAGTTGTTCATCTCCCACAGGGAAGATGCTATTAGCTCATCGTTCTTTTTCTCAAAAGGCTCGGCTGTTCACTCACTCATTCACATGAATATGCATTAAGGGCAATAAAATTCCATATGGAGCAACACACCATGTACATTTGCATATTACAGGCAGTTTGTTATGACAACGCAGTAAACTAGCATTCAAGTTGCAGTTTGTGTTTGTTAATCAGAGAGCGCATTCCTCACCAGCAGAGCAGATTTGTAACACTGTAAAAACAAAATTGTGAATTAACAGTACAGTATTTGGCTACTAGCTACTGTACCTTTACAAGTTTTACATAGTGGATCTACGGTGTATACAATCAAGTGATTTCACAATGAACGGAAGCAGGAAATGACTGTCCAATGTTGCAGAATTGTGGTGTAGAATCACAATGATATGATGTGCATCGCGGTTGTCTCATATATTAAAGGTGCTGTATGTAATTTTTTGACTGTACTAAAGCATAAAAATGCTATAATGTTTGCAGATATTAAGGAAACATGTTAAGTTCAATTACTTGTTTCTCTGAAAAACAATGCTACAGCCAGTTATTCTGCTTTTAAATGTGTGTTCCATGTCAGAATGTCTGTTTTTGTTTTGGCCTGTGTGATCCCGCCCACTGCTGATTTACTCAGTATTTCAGCACCATGGTTTGGCAGTTGGAGGAAAACACAGCGTATTGGAGCCACAGAAGCTTTCAAACGAACTGGGTCAGAGAAAGCTACTATCTGACCATCTAAGAAGCTCTATAACTAAGCAACGCTCTTCAATATTTTGAATTTGGACTGCACTACCCATTTCAACCGCTAGCTGCGTCAATATTACATATTGCACCTTTAACAGTGGCCAGGTGATATGGTTATGTATGGGTAGGAACTCATGTTAAAACTTTACCAGAAACCATACATATTAGTGACGGGAGAAACAAACCTTTTCGAAGCTTCAAATCAATTGAACCAATTGCTTCACAAAATGATTCACAAAAGGATCACTTGCTGGTCAAAACTGTGTAAATGCAACAAAAACTCATGCCAAAACATGCAAAAACCAGTTTTTACAAACCCATTGTTTTATTGAAACTATAATACATTAAATGCAATTAAAATAATCAAATGCCATTAAATATGAAGTGTCTCTTTAATATGTGTGTTTTTAACTGTTATTTTTGTTATTCATTTGAAAGGCTTGTTTTGTGAAGAACTTGTCTTAAACAGGCCAATATATAGACGATTAACTACTACTCTTCCTTTTAATTACACAAATGTCTCATTAAAAATGTCTACAAATTGATAAAACTGAACTAAGATCAGGTAAAAACCATAGATGCTGTTTCAATGCCCAATGGCAAACCACTGAAATTTAGAAACATTTCGAAACAATTATGTTGTAACGAAGCCTCGTTTACTGAAAGCATGTGACTTTGGCAGTTTGATGCACGCTCCGAACCACTGGTTCGAAACAAATTATTCGCAAAGGTTTCGAAGCTTTATGAAGCAGTGCTTCGAAAGCGCCAATCACTAATACATATACACTTAGTACCAAATATGTCTGTAAAATTCTGAACACAGTGTTTAATTGAGAAAAATTAATGTTAATTCTTGTGAAATCCTGGGAATATTTTACACTGTACTATTACACAACTTCCCCCTAATGTAAAAAGCCACAGAGAAAAAAGGGTTGAACCAACAAAATGAGAATCTTCATCACACTCTCATTCCCTCGGTTACCTGAAATGGCAGGCAGGGAAGGAGGGCGTGGATTTGGTGATTACAGCGTTGCCATAGCGATTGGCAGGTCGGGCGGAATAGGGCAGAAAAGGGCCTACGTTTGAAGTGGTAAGTCCTTTCATAATGCTTTGATCAGAGAGATGTTTGTAGTGGGGGCAAACCTGAAGAACAAACAGGACTTCAGAAAGATCAGCTATCTGTTCGGTAACGTTCAGCCTCTAAAGGGAACAGAAAAAACCCTCAACCGATAATCACTGACTTTTTTATGCAGATTACAGAGGGAAGAAAGACAGAAAGAGCTTGGACTGATAGACAGGGAGGATAAAGGAGAAAAAAAGACGTCACTGAGGGAACAGCCGTTCTTTGACTCTACCCTTCTTACGCGTGCCAGCCTTATATTTGCACAAATATGCTGCCAAATGAAATTCAATGTAGAGTAAATACTTACATGGCACACGTGTGTTTCCCACTCAGGAACTCTTAAAACACTAGAAAATATAATTGAAAACAAAGCAAATAGGTGACTGGCACAAGTTGGTGCATTTAAGCGTAAATTTTCCAGCTTCACGCATCTGCCTCCATATGTGGGTGTGTGATTGAGTATGTTCTGGTAACTGTCAGTAGGTGTGCGAGTACGTGGTGCGCAATAACTCTATACGCGTAGTGCCGCCACACTAAAGCCATTAGATCTCAGCGAGAGAACCAGAAGTACTTTAGTGCTGTAGGTGTGACCCAAACCCCCAACCTCCTCCATCACAAAGCCGAGGACGGCAGAAAGCAAACCAGGACAGGACAGAGCGCGGTGGGGGCACCAGTTGGGGGGCTATAGCGGGTGTGGGCAGGATACTGATTGCCCCTTTCTCATGTCTCAAAATCACATCTTTCTCTGGCTAAAAATACCCAAGAAAACAAAAAGGGAACATGCTCCCCTCTGGCACTTCATAAGAGAACATTGCATACTTCATAAGTGCATACTCTCGATTTATAATTACGCTTTCACTCATTCTGTCTAAAGGAACGCTTTGAAGGCTAGCACGGAGCAAAAGCATATGGTGCAGGATTACATGGCCTTTTGAGTCTGATATCGGCATAGAACTTAATTGAGGTCCTTCGCTATAGTAAACAGCGAGTGACTTCATCATCTTCTTAATAAATTGTGCTATATGAGCTTTGCGACTCCCCCTCCTCCTGTTGAGAGTTTCCGGGGACCGTGATCCACAGAGAATGTGGGAAAGGCAGGCTTCTGGTTGCATAAAGGGAGCATCAGATAGGATAATGTATTATTAAAACCCCCAATGTCTCAGTGTTTAATATAATCAGCAGCGGAGCAGACACGCTCTACTTACGGCTCTGTTGCCTGCCATCTCATCTAATCCATACCCCTTTTGCTCTCTCGGAATTTGCCAAAGTATCTGTTCATGAGCATTCCAAGGAGACCGAGTCTCAGAGGTAAGCGGTGGGATGGAGCAGGTATTTTACAGAAGAGGGGGACAGAGATGGGATTACATGCAAGTGGCTTACAGTACAGTCAGTGGAAAATGTGTAATTATCTCAGGCACTCAGACTGAACAAATAAAAAATGTTTGGAGACTCGAGTCGGTAAACACTCCAGGGGTCTCGCCCCCTGTTCTGTCCCGCAGAATGGCAGAGGGAGTTCTGAATCTGAGCTTAGCTCAACAACATACGGGATGAGAGCACAGGCCACGTTATGAACCGGCGCAAAATACTAATGAAATATTAATTATTAGCCTCGTGTGTCAGTGAGATGAGCCCGGGCGGGTTCCCACAGGAAGACCTGTTAGCGGATTGAGGAAGAAGGAGAGGGAGAGCAAGACAGACAGGATGAGGAGGCCCTGACCTTTGCTGTCAGTCGAGAGAGAGGGACAGTGACAGCGAAGGAGGGGGAGAGATCAAGAGAGAAAAGAAGCCCCAGAGCCCCCTGACTCCTTGTCTTACGCCAGTCATCCACTGGGACACATCATTCTGACCTGCTCTGATCCATGACTGCTCTGCTCAACAGCTTTCCACCAATCAGCAAGCAGAAAGTCCTCTGACTGCCACACGCAACGCAGCTATCGTCTGCATGGGAGACAAACTGAGCTGTTTAAAGAGCATAGTTCTGATTTGTAGAACTTTGTTTTGGCTGCTGTGAACTTCACTAAAACTACCAGAATGCATCATAGTACTACAATGCTTTTTGCGACATATATTATCAATGTTGAAAACAGCTGACCATTATCCAAACCTCTGCTGTGTCTTATCAGGGGTGATATTTTCTCAGCAAGCTGCAAAAAAGATCTTATGTACTGCAAAACAAATCTGTGTGGACATGAGTAATTGTTGTTTCTTCAACCTATGAAGAAACCAGTGTCAGGTTTTTTTATGTATTTATTTATTTAATTTTTTTTTTACAAGAACATCAAACTCTCACACTCTTAAGCTGTTTTCACACTTGGTTTGATTGCTAGGTCTGAACTCAAGTTCAATTCTACCCTTTCCCTGCAGGTCTTTTTTCACAAATAATATTTCATTATTTGGTTCTGAACTGTGGTATATTTGTGTCATCTATGTAAGTGCTACCGGCAGCTGTTTACCACTGTAGCTAGCTATCAATTCACAAGAAGGCGGCAAAAACGGAAACCGTTGTTCATGTCACTTTTTCATGTGTTTTTGTCCCTTTGGTTTTACTACCAAAACACAAAATAGCACTTGCAATGTGACTGAAAATGTGCAGAATGAGGGAGTTGGTACAAACACACACACACACACACACAGTGTACATTTTGTAAAATTATAAATATATTTAGTCTAAGTTGAGAATTTTAATACATCTTGCTGAAAAAGTATTAATTTTATTCTTTTTTTTTTTAATTACAGACCCCAGACTTTTAATGCATTATAATATAATGTATTTTATATGATTTATTTTTTATTATTTATCATAAAAGAAAATTACAAGCCATCAATAGTTAAATTAGTCAAATTGGACATAACTGAGCACTTCTTGTTAATATCGGCTGCAGACCATAATTGTGTCCAAACTACAAAACCTGAAGAATCAAACCAAACGAAAAACCTAATGAACCAAACACTACGTCAAACAGGCTCTGGTCTACACTGTGTGAAATGCTCTTACTGTCATTCTGCTTACCCTGCATTCGTTGAAGTCCACTGAGCAGAGACCAAAGCAGCACTGAAGGCTTGAGCACCGCATGTCAGCGGCACAGAAACCCCCAGAACATACAGCAGTCAGAGCGCTTCAGATGGCCCAGTAACAGGAGCACGTAGCCCTCAATGACAGCTCTCAACATGGGACATTACTTTGTCCTGTGCTGTGCAAGGGGAAGCAGGTGTGTGTTGTGGTGTGACAAAACCTGAGGTGACAGCTTGTGTTTTCATTCGGCCCCCCGCAGGACACAGTATATCGGTTTGGTCACGCTGCTTCAATCTCGCTCACTCTTCGTTTCTTTCTATCAGTCATTGTCCAATGGGCTTTCTCTCTTTAATTTATCTCTTCAACATAATTCCTAGCATTTATCAGCTTCTTTCCATCTCAGGCCCTTTGACATGACTTGTGTAAACAGTGATGCAATGCAGTTTTTCGGAGGGGAAAATATGTAACTTAATATCGATCGAACCAATACAAATACGCACGTTTGTGTATATTTAAATATGCTCCTGTACACAGATATGACATGCCCTCGATATCATAAAACTGTCTCGATAATAAATAATGCGTTCTCTTACTAACACAACATTTGTAACGAAACAGGCCTATTGCATTTACTCACATATTCGTAAATTCTCCATCCTCAACTCCATTATTGGAAATTTAGAAGTGCTCATTTGTCTCACTTGTTTTCAGGTCCTTTAATTTGTATTTCATTAATATTTTAGCAAAAGTTTCCGTTCACCTGTCATCGAAACCATAGATACATGTGGACGGCTTGTGTATAGTGGTACATAGAAACAGCCGCTAATAGGGCATCTGCCTATATCAATCATTTGAAATACATTGATTGGGCCTTTCTTGGACGCATTTTTGAAGCAAATGACGCTGTGTTATTTTGTTTTATTAATACCATGTATCAAAGGATACATTTATTAAGACAAGCTCAGCCTTACCTTATTGGAAAGACCGCCACTACGTCAACATTGCCCAAAGTATTAAACTCTATGAAGCGGAGCTGAAAGCTGCAGTTTACATTGTAGGTCAACTATTGTAATGTGAGTTCAAATAATTTAAACTTTGAGCCCATTTGCCATTGACCTTTTGAAATGGAGCCAAAAGATTTAATAATTTGTCATTATGTAAACAGCATGGGTGCAAAAGTCAGCATAGGATGGAAGAGAGACTATGTATATAGGCATTCATTAATCAAGTTGTTTGACATAACGTTAAAACCATATCATGAATTCCCAGGAATAATCATACTATACATAAGGCTATAAACAGCTTATTGTTTTGTTTTTTTACTGTATTTATTAATTCATTGAACTGGTTTTGAAAGGCAATACATCAGCCCAATATTTAGTGTTCAGATTATATATATATATATATATATATATATATATATATATATAAAATAATTCATAATCACATTTATATCAATATTTACAATCCCACAAATTAAGATAAGTCATATTACTAAACCATTTTTTGCCCATTGCTTCACATCTCCCAGTTTTACATCATCTTGTACCACACATTTTAAAGACGCCATTAAAAAGGTGCTTTAAAAAGTAGTAAAGACACACTTTAAAAATGCTGCAATATGTTCTGTTCTGTTGCACCCCATCCAGTTGTTTTTGAAAGCAAGTGAGTGTCTTTGTTGAGGCGTGCTGACTGCAGACTTACAAAAACATGACAGTGGCTTTTCAAGCTTACAGCTTGAGCTGTGCTTGAGTTGTTTCCTCTTTCCACATTAGACTCTCTCTGTTTCTCTGGGAGGCCAATCAAGGCCACTTCTGTCGGCTCTCGTCGTCCCCTTCACTGACGCCTTTGTGGCTACGGCCAGATCCCTTCCTGCCTGCCAGCCAAGCTATCAGCACCTCTCTCACCCTGCTCTTGTAGCGCACACACCCTCGCACACTAAAATACATACACAGCCCACCACTCAAAGAGTCTCAAGCGATTCAAAACAAAACCCTCAGACCGCAGTTATTAAGCACCGACTTTAGTGAGCGTAACTCCCAGCTGCCTTTAATCCCTCCGCAGGGGTGACATCCAAAGAGCCAGTATTCATGTCCAACAATGCTGGCAAAACCAACCTGGAGACTTTTAAAGCACCCAGCTCAGTCTTGGTAACCATTCTCTCATGGGAATGGGCATGAAAAGGCTTACAGAAGAACAAGGAAGGATCTTCAGATCTGAGATTTGAAATAACTCTATATTAGTTTGGTTTCTTGCCATTTGTACTCAGCTCTCGCACAGTGAGGCCTCTTCATCTCATGGCGAAGACTAGTCTCAAAAGCAAGCCAGAGCTCTAGCAAATGAAGGTTCTTTGGCCCAATATGAAGCTTTTGTATTTTCCTTTTCAGCCACGAAAAACCATCTCTTCAGTCCTCGCAGAGCACTGCGATCTCAGGAAATGAAAGTTCACTTCCTCATACTGAGGCTTGACACTTTTTTTTTGTGGCTTTTGTCCACTTGAACCTTCAGAGAAACACAGGTGAACCTTGAGAATACTAATCACCATGGCTCTGAAATTTTAATACTCGCCACACACACACACACGCACACAAAAGAGTGTGTGCACACGTGTGTACCGGTGATTGTGGCATTGAGTACAGAATAATTCATCATGTCTAATTAATTATTCAGAGTAATGGGCAAAGATGTCATCTCGGTACAAAACTTTGTAGTGCAGTTAAAAAGCAAAGATGGGCCGAGACAAACTCCAGCAGTCTTCCTCACCAGAGCTGGTGTGTGTTTGAAGATCTGCTTGCTCCACTACATTCGCAATGGCTCTTTAAATCACACGTGATTACCATTTAAATAAAACAGCACGCTAAGTAACTGCTGCCCAATTCTTATGGAGTGTTTTACTATTATATGGCCACTAAAATAGATTTCCTTTGTAATGCCTGGACACTCAAAACGCAAAACAATGCATCCTAACAAAGAAACCAGTTGTTCTATCAGGCAGTTTATTTAATGACTGCAAACAAGGGAGATGAATGCAATCACATGCCTCACTTACAGAAGGGTTTCGTTCATATTAGGGGCATGTAACTCTATAATACAGCAGCTCCTACTGAATGTCAACCTACCTCTGAATTAAAAAAAAAAAAAAATTTAATAATAAGCCATGCTACGGACCACAGGCCAAACACTGAGAGCTGTTATGGAAACAACAATCTGAACATTTTCATTTAGAGAATTTGTTTTTGTTTACTCTGCCACAATCCTTCATCTGCAAGAGACAAGCTGTCACTCATAATTTTGCCAAAATCTAAGTCTATGAATATTTCATTGGCATCGATTCCTCAAAGCCAATAAACTATTGTACAAATTGCCTTTGGTTCTGTTTCTTAGCCTTGGCACAAAGGAGCTGTCTGCCAGTACTGTGTGATCTACTATCTCCAAATAATGTTTACTAAAGTGTGTTGACTAATATATTACACTGTTAATGTTTTCTTAAAGGAACACTTCATTACACCAGTTGCTTGTACAAAGCTATTGGATGGCTAGACTTTGCAAAAAGAACAAGATGCAACAATAAAACCAGCTGATGGTATGACCACTTTTTTTTTTTTTTTAACTCAACAGATAGATAAATATGTGGACATAAAATACTGATTTGAGTTATATGAGTTATTGAATTATTCAGGTAACATAAGTAAAAATCTATAAAATAATTATAAAAAATATAATTCCAACTCAAATCAGTATGCTATATGGCAAAAAAAAGTCTTTTACAATTGTACAAAATAATCGATCTAGCAACAACACACACACACATCAGTATGTTTTTGTCAAAAAACAAAACAAAAAATATACAGTAACTTGGGTCATGTTCACGGAGGTTGATAATTGAGATGCAAGATGGCACCAGATGCAAGATAAGACCGCAAGTCCATAATGTGATGCCCACAAGTATTATTCATAAAGTTGTGCAATAAATAATGGTATAATAGTGATAAACTGTTTGCCTGTTAGTTAAAAGTTTATAAAAATTTGTACATATGATAAAGTGCTATAGATTTGTTACCATTAAACTGTTCAACTAAATGTTATTCTAGACTGAACATCTTGTCTAGCTTTCATACCGTGATATGACTACTGATGTCATTATATGAAGAAGACAATTTAACACTTTTAGAGAAGACTGTCTGGCTAGTATAAGAGAAAGAAAGGCTGAGAGAAAAGAAAGAAACAATGACATGAATACTAAGCAGCTCTGATGATTAGAAGTGTTGCTAAGAGCAGCTCTGTGACAGTGACATTGGCCGTCAATGTCAGACGACTCCGCCGCGCCTCGTCAAAGAGCTCCATTTTGAGCCATAATTAGCTTAAACATTCCCAGTATGAAAAATTCATGATAGCTTTGGATTTTTTAATTGCGGGAGCATTCTGCGTTAATCGAAGTCATTTAGAGAGCCTTCTGCTTGACACGTGGAGGAGAGGAAAATAAATCAGACGTCTGACTCTCTCAGCCAGTTAACCCGTTTCTTCTGCGGCGAGCTGTTTATTTTAATAGGGCCCGATCTGACACAGTTCTGGTCCACACAAATCAATCAAACGCTGTCAGCGTGATACTGAAACATAAGAGGAGGCACCAGTGCAACAGGCCATCTCAACCATTGACATTAAGCACTGCGGACATTGCACTCTATGCTTTCGGGAGATAAGCACAGCTTTAAAAAAGATCCCATTGTTAAAATAGACTTCTAGCTGCATTATTTATATACTTAAAGGTGAAGTGCATAGTTTCTACATCACCAAATGAAACTGTAAATATATTAAGAGTTTCAAACAAGTTTCCTCTGAACACTCTCTTTATCTGCCACTGGTCAAGACGACAGATAGTCCCATTCCAAGCAAACCCCATTTGTTGAGCCAATTTTGCTCTGGACTGCTCAAAATCAGACCAATATTTTAGTTTTGTGATGTTTTTGTTCAGCAAGGCATTATCACTGTATGCTCATGTTATCAGCCAAAAAAAAAAAAAAAAAAAAAAAATATGAAAGCGCCACAGAACCACAGTGTTGTGATTGCACTTTGAGTAAAAAAAAAAACAAAACAAAACAAAAAAAAAAATACAAAAATACAGAAATGGCTTACTTATAGTGGGAACGCTGGAATGATAAAGTATTTTAACACTGTTTTTCATGCAGTTACAGTGAATGGGGACAGATGCTTTAAAGCTCCAAACAGGATGAAAAACTACTCCATGCAAGTATTTATAAAAGTAGCTAGTCAATACAACACATATGACCACATTACTTCATTTATATCAGCAAGATGGAGAAATTAATCAGACAGATTCATCAAGGAATCATACAGATTGATGAATGGAATCAAATGATTCATCGAAAAGATCCAACTCAAATGAACAATTCTCATGAATGTGCCAAGCTAGGCCGGATACTGAGATTTTCAGAGCATTAAATGGTCATTTTGTTCTGTTCCTCACAGAAAAAAACTATTAATTGCTACAGAAGACTTAGAACATAGTGCATGAGTCACAGGTATACTAGTCATACTTTCATGATGTTTTTGTCATTTTGAGGCTTAAAAGCCCCATTCCTTACATTTAAAAAAGTGTTTCATGAAAGCAAATAAGATTTGGAGCGACATGTATGAGTGTAAATAATGTCAGAATTCCATTTTGGGTGAACTATATATTAGTATACAAGTTAGAAAGTAAAGGCAGAATGCATTATAGCAAAGTCTATTTCTCATCAACAGAAAAGCACAGAAAGACTTGACAGGCCATGTAAAAAGAAGATCAGTGTGCGATTTGTCCTTGTCTCTGCTTCTCCTTCCCTCTCTGAAGTATTGTTCAACGTTTTTCAGGCTGAGGGCTGGACCGAATCAATGTCCATGCATCAATATATCACAGCCATAAAAAACAATTTACCTTGAGCAAGATCTCGCCCATTGATTTGTTTCTGTGCTATGGAGAGCTGTGTGCATAGGTTAATAGCATTTACAGAGGAACGTACGACCTTCCTCAAAAATAATGGTCAGGAAAAATCAAAACACAAAAAAAACAAAAAAAAATATATAATGAAACAGTAATATGGTACTGCTACACATTCACTCTAGTGACAGAAAAAAAATTAATTGATCATTCCAAGCGTTTGAGGGAACTTTGGTTTTGGGGTGCGGAAAATGTCAACCAGACGAGGACGCGTTTCACCAGGTCTTTCAACTGGAAAACTACATTTCATTCCCTTGGGGCTTTTATGTTCATGTTTCATGTATATCAAAAAGCAAGAGCAAGCACACATGTGAACTGTCACTGATATTCTGCCTTATGCTTCATTGTATTAAATGCTCTGCTGGTTTTGACACACACAGCGCACGGCTACTCTTGCAAAGCTCACCAGTTTATTATCATCACTTGTGGAATTCTAAACAGCTTCCCGAAAGTTCTATTCATCTCCACATATTTCCAATTCCATGCCGCCTCCATCACTCCAGCCCCCCTTCGGTGACAGCGTTTGTCCCACCGGTCGCTCCCGCTGCTAAAGGATGACGAGTGGAGAGCCGAGCTGCAGGTAAAGGATGATGTGTGAAGCCCTGCTGCTGACGGCAGCGTCTCTGTGACAGCACATCAATGAAGGCCGTGATGGACGTTGGGTTGGAAGCGGGCCCTGATTAAAGAGCCCCACGCCCAGCAGCGAATCTGCCACCCATCCCCAGTCCGCTGTCACCGCGGCTGGATACAATAAAATAGCGCTCAGGGTCATCTGGGTTTTCGGTGATGTGACAACAAGCACATTTCACAAGTGCCAATCAAACATGTCTCTCACAGGCCCCGCCCTCATCCCTTTCTGTCCTGTCTTTCTCTCATCTGCTCGCCCTCTTCCATACTCGCCCAGAGAGAAATTCAGCAGAGATTTAGTAATAGACCTATATCAATTAGCGGAAAGGAATACTAACAAACTACACAGTTCGAAAAAACTGGCTTTGAAAAATTTTCACTCAGAAATTGCTAATAAATTTGACAAATAATTACAAAGAAACAGCAAGTAACACTGAATTAAACGTGAAGGACAACGTCAAACATATATAATTAATATAATGTATAATTATTTTTTTTTTTACATACATAAAACTGGAGGAAGAAAAAAATGGTAGAACTTGTGAGTTTGAATAAGCCATGCCATGTCTCAATCCCATTTCCCTTTCTCTTTTCATAACTCCCCGTCCACTCCGAGCTGACAGAGCACTGAAAAGTTATAGCCTCAAAACTCAAATTGAACCTAAAGATGAACGCACTTTAAAACACACTGAGAGTTTTCTGTACTTTTTCTTCTAGAGGGTGAAAAATCCAATACAATGAAATAGAGGGAACTGGAGCAAGTCTCTCTGCAGTGAACACACGTCTCTGCGTGTGCCGGCCCTGACGCCCAGCTCAATCCATCATTACTCCACTAAATCATCTCTCTGTCAATAACACCACTGCAAAATATTACAGTCATGTGGATACTGTTATTTTTAATGACATTCAGCAGTCCCCTTGGGCTGATGGAGCGAGTGAGAAATACAGAGAGGGAGAGAGACTGCATAGGTAGGCAATAACATTTGGCAGAAAAGTGCTTAGCTGCTTGAAAAGAGTCAAGAGCGAGCGAGCAGTGGAAGTGTTAAAAACTAAAGGAGGACTTATCTCCATGACAGATAATTGCTAGTTTGTTCAGTGGAAAATGTTTTAAGGATCTATGAAAGATCTTTGAGACTCTGGGAAAACAGAAATGGGAAAAAGTTTCCAGCCAGCTGGCGATTCCAACTCCATCATCTAATTGCTCATTTAATATTAGAATAGGCTTTTGACACTCTCATTTATTAAAAGAGCTCAATGCAACCTGGACTTCTGAGTGTGTGGTCTGATATCAATGTCACGCCTCCTCAATAACTCAGACAGGGCAGTGTGCTTATCTTTCTTTGACACTCAGATCAATCTTGCTTTTAATCCTGAACCCATTCGCAGTCTCTCTCACCTCAACTCCACACATCAAACACAAACATCACATCCCTCCTGTGAATGTGCGTGTCTGTGTCCAATCGAGTCAAGGACACAGGATGGGGGTGGCTGATCTTCCAGAATCCACATTATACACTTCATATAGGTAGTAAACAGTGCTGGGTGATGTTAAACACTCTTAGAATTTTCATAGAATTATAGTGTGAATAGACTGATATGCTGAGAATACATATGAATATACGGTGAATTCAAATTCTATGTTTTGGTTTCAGATGATCTATTATATTGTTTTATATGAGCAAATAAGAGGAGGCAAGGCAGGCAGTGACTCCTCAAAATATTGGATGAGAAAAAAAAAGTACAAAAAAAACAAACAAAAAAAAACACCTGTATTACAAAATATAACATTAAAAAGTTTATAAATCACTCGTTTTTCTAAAGAAACATTTCCCAACAGCGACACCAGCAGGTAAAATTACAGAGGGAGTCCGGATCTCTCTCACCTCCCCTGAGCCCATTGAGTTTTAACAGACCGCCTAAGCCTGTGGTAAGTTTACTGGGGGGTATTTGAAAATTAATGGGGGAAAGTCACATGAGAGGAGGCAATGCCTCCATTGTGATATGATTGGATATGACTGGTTATGTTTAGTTGTGATTGGTTCATGTGATAAATCCTGCCTCTTGCGTTCATGTGTGTCCCACATTCACGAATCAGTCTGAATGAACAATATAATGCCGTTAATGGGAAGACTAATTGAAAAAAGTAGGTAAACAACTCTCACTTAGATATAACCACTTTTTTACATCAAAATAAGACTTAAGATGGCATGAAAACATGATCTGTGGGAATTTTTGGTGAATAATCAACTTGGTGAAAATTAAAGTAAATCTCTGCATCTGCGACCAATATTTTTCGAGCATTGATGACTGATGACTTGAAAAAAATAAAAATAAAAAAATAGTTAAATGTTAGCTATTAAAAATAATAGCTGAACATAAGTTCACAAGTGCCCTCCATTAATATTGGCACCCTTGGTAAATATGAGCAAAGGCGGCTGTGAAAATGAATCTGCATCATTGATCTTTTATTAAAACAAAATTCACAAAAATTCTAAAATTCACTGAAGTAAAACAATTGAAAGTGGGGATAAAATGTCATGACGAAATGTTTTTCTCTAATGCATGTTGGCCACAATTATTGGCACCCCTAGAAATTCTTATGAGTAAAATATCTCTGAAGTATATTACCATACATATTTAGATTTTTTAGCACCAGGGTGACTAGGAGCATGAAATTGTCCAGCCATGACTTCCTGTTCCACAGGACTATAAATATGAGGAGCACAAAGGCCAAATTACCTTAATCATCCATCAAAAGGAGTAAAACCAAAGAATATAGTTTGATGTCCAAAACAAGATTGTAGATTTAGCTTCACAAAATGGAAAGTGGCTGTAAGAAAAGAGCTAAAGCATCGGAAATCCCCATTTCCACAATCAGGGCAATAATTAAGAGGTTCCAATAAACTAAAGATGTTACAAATCTGCCTGGAAGAGGACGTGTCTATCGTCCTAACGCGCGGTGAGGAGGAGAGTTTGAGCAGCCAAAGACTGAAGAATTGCCCACAGCTGGAGAATTGCAGAGTTTCGCTGAGTCTTGGAGTCAGAAAGCCTAGTTTAGCCGAGTCTTGGAGTCAGAAAGCCTATATACAGGCGCATCTCAAAAAATTTGAATATCGTGAAAAGGTTACATTTTTTTTTTTTATTGTAACATTTCAAAAAGTGAAACCTTCATATATTATAGATTCATTACATGTAAAACATTTCAAAAGCTTTTTTGTTTTAATTTTGATGATTAGAGCTTACAGCTCATGAAAGTCAAAAATCCAGTATCTCAAAATATTAGAATATTTCCTAAGATCAATCAAAAAAAAAAAAAAAAAAAAAACACACAAACAAAAAAAGGATTTACAAAACAGAAAAGTTCAACTTCTTTAAAAGTATGTTCTTTTATGCACTCAATATTTGGTCGGGGCTCCTTTAGCACAAAAATTCAGCATCAGTGAGGCGTGGTATGGAAGTGATCAGCCTGTGGCACTGCTGAGGCACTATTGAGCCTTAAGCTCGTCTGTATTGTTGGATCAAATGTTTCCCATCTTTCTCTTGAAAATATCCCCTAAATTCCATATGGGGTTCAGGTCAGGCATGTCGGCTGGCCAATCAAGCAATATCACGTAATATCACGGTCAGCAAACCACTTGGAAGTGCTTTTGGCACTGTGGGCAGGTGCTAAAGTCCTGCTGGAAAAGGAAATCAGCATCTCCATAAAGCTTGTCAGCAGATGGAAGCATAAAGTGCTCCAAAATCTCCTGGTAGACGGCTGCATTGACTTTGGATTTGATAAAACACAATGAACCAACACCAGCAGACGTCACGGCACCCCAAATCATCACTGACTTCGGAAACTTCACACTAGACTTCAAGCAGCTTGGATTCTGTGCCACTCCAGTCTTCCTCTAGACTCCAGACCTTGATTTCCAAACAAAATGGAAAATTTACTTTTATCTGAAAAGAGGACTTTGGACCACTGAGCAACAGTCCAGTTCTTTTTCTCCGTAGCCCAGGTAGGATGCTTCTGACATTGTTTCTGTTTCAGAAGTGGCTTGGTAGCCCTTTTCCTGAAGACGTCCGAGCGTGGTGACTCTTGATGGACTGACTCCAGCTTCAGTCCACTCTTTGTAAAACTCTCCCAAGTGTCTGAATCGGCTTTGCTTGACAGTATTCTCAAGCTTGGGGTCATCCCTGTTGCTTGTGCACCTTTTCCTACCCAATTTCTTCATTCCGGTGAATTTAATATGCTTTGATACAGCACTCTGTGAACAGCCACCCCTTTCAGTAATGACCTTCTGTCACTTACCGTCTTTGTGGAGGGTGTCAATGATTGTCTTCTGGACCATTGACAAGTCAGCAGACTTCCCCATTATTGTGATTTCAAAGAACAAGAGATACCCAGAATTTATACTGTAGGGATGGTCATTTAATGAAGCTCAAATGTAAATATTCTAACATTTTGAGATACTGGATTTTTGATTCTCATGAGCTGTAAGCTCTAATCATCAAAATTAAAACAAAAAACTTTTGAAATGTTTTACTTTACATGTAATGAATCTAGAATATATGAAACTTTCCCTTTTTGAGATGTTACAATAAAAAAAGTAACTTTTTTCCACGATATTCTAATTTTTTGAGATGCACCTGTGTGTGCGTGTATATATATATATATATATATATATATATATATATATATATATATATATATATATATATATATATATATATATATATATATAGGCTTTCTAACTCCAAGACTCAGCTAAACTCAATTTGAGGCCCCTATATCACCACGTTGTTCGGGAAGGTTTCAAGAAAAACTATCCTCACTCATCCAAAAACAAACTCCAGCATATTCAGTTGTCAGACACAACTGGAACTTCAAATGGTACTCGCTTCTATGGTCAGATGAAACTTTAAAAAAAAAAGAAAAAGAAAAAAAAGGGCTTTTTGGCAATAAACCCACCAGATGGGTTTAGTACAAACAGGGATAAAAAGCACCCCATGCCCATGGTTAAATATACTGCTGGATCTTTAATGTTGCGGGCCTGCTTTTCTGCTATTTAACAAAATGCTTAAAAACACTGTTGCATAAAGATAGATCTATCTATCTCTCTTAGACATAATATATAAATATAACCATTCTAAAGTTTGAGGTTAAAGATTTATTTATTCTTAAAACTTATGTACGTTATAGTATCAATTCAAGATTTAAATTTTTTTGTCAAAAAGAAACAGCTCACACTGAGAGGGTTTGTTTGTAGAATAAAAGTCTGAATTTATTCTGTTGATCTGTACATTGAACAAGAGTACTCAGACTGCAGCACACACGCGCATACATACACGCACACACAACTAATGTTAACCGGTGAAACCAGCTGTGCACAGGTGAGGAGTGCAACTGGTTCACGTGGAAACATTTGATTTTACTTTCCATTGTCTTTCTATCCTTGTTCTCTGTTTGAGTCTCCGTGGAGTCAGACTCGAGGTGCAGTGAGGCCAAGTTTAGCTGAAATTAAGCCGGGTTCAGCCAAAAAACACAGTATGAATAAAAATTCCCCACTGAGAGTCCTTTTAGTCGAGGCTTAGGCTTGATCTGTGTGCAAGTAAAGCAGACCTAACGTATGGGGAACAGGGACTGTTGTCAGAAGGAAGATCCCGCTGACAGCAGCCCTCGCTGACTCCGTGGTAAAACCAATACTAACCAGTATGTGACCATATCAAAATACCCAAAACCACCCACAAACGTAGACCTGAAAGAGAGCATGTTCACAGTTATTTCATCCGACATTCTCCAACGACTTTCCCGAAAAATATTGATTAATATATATATATATATATATATATATATATATATATATATATATATATATACGCACATACACACACACACGTGTATATATATATATTATATATATATAGGTTTCTAGATATTTATTCAGCAGCAAGAATGAAGAGATGACAGACATGATAAAGACACAGAAAGTTAAATGAAAATGCAAAATGTTCCGATTTAAATGCAATACGATCGATTTTCAAACTCACTGTCTGGTCTTGAGGTCAGTTCATGAAGCCCATGACATATTCGCTTCACATGACACACAATAAAAACGTCTTGACAGGAAAGTGTTCGCAAACAAAATCACACAGTTTGCCTTCAGTTGTCATGTTACATGCTCTAAATGAATCAACTGTCTGTATTAATATAAAATGTTATGGAAACATGCGACATTGTATTTTCTTGGATGGACTAATTTACGTTCTGCTGAGTGGCAGGCACTCAACACACCCGTATTTCTGAGACCATTTTCGCTGAACTGAAATGCAAATTGGAGACTTTGTTCCTAAACAGTTCTTAATGACAACAACAAAGAGTTTCTTTGGGAGGGAACCACTTTGGTAAGTTAAGAAAACCCCCTACAGTTAACGTACTGCAAAATATCACCACCACCAAATGTAAGACACTACCATGTTAGTTTCACTGTATTTCTACAGTGGGACTGACTTTCACATTAACTGCTGAGGACCACATTGCTGTGAGAGTCAACTGCCCAGTAATATTTTGGTAGATGGTTTGGAATATCAGGTTTCTTACTCCAGCATCAGGTTTGTATCGTACAATAAAGACAAGGTTACATGGCCACGGAAAGCATGGTTTTAATAGTCGGTTAATTTGGAACAGAGTATGTGAGGTAATTTGTTAGAGAGGTATGTCTTACTCGAAATATGAAAAACAAAATTTTTACGTCATGCCGGATGCAATTCCTAAGATTCTTTTATCTGATGCTTTATTTTTATCCCAAAATTCCTGCTGCTATAAAATGAACATTAACCAGTTTTATTCATGCAAAGCGGAACGACCTCCAGAAAAGTAGAAAAATTAGCACCATCTGAGGTAAGTAACACAGATTAGACAACCCATGCCTGCTGTAGCACCATCAATGGGATAAAAATGTAATTACTGCAAGGAAACGCCATCTACTGCCACAGAAACATTAACACAGTTGTTAAGGGAGTAAAATACGACAACTGAAATGAATCTATACAATACAGACTGATCTCTGAACGAGGTACGAGGGTGGCGAGACTGTCTTAGGAACACAGACGATGAGCAGCAATGAGGTAGGACTGTGACTCTACATGCTTGTTTTCAGACTAAGAATAACCTGAACTTGTGTTTTATCAAAAATACATTTCTTTCACTAGTAGAGCTGAGAATATTGGTTGTTAAATATGACTGACTCTGAGTAAGGTCCTTTATTGTAATCGTGAGCATGAAAAAAGTGAGAGCGCAACAGAAAGTTGCCGTTCTTGCTATAGTGGAATACTGGGCAGTTTTGGGAATTGCTGTGGCATATGGGCGGGTCCTCAGCATTTGATTGACAATCTCAGAATGTAGGTTAGTTTAGCAGGCCAAAGCAATACCAACTATTTTTTCCCCCCAAGAACGTCCGCATACTACTTTTTTGCATCATAAAAGAACAAAAAAAAAACAAAAACAAATTATTTCAGATTTTTCAAATTGAACAATATAGCCATATCCATTATCTAAAACTCTTTTGATACAAAACAGAAAACAACATAAATCAGACAACGGAGATGTCGGCAGCAAAATCGTCTTTTTCCAGTAAAAATATATTCTGGCTGTTTCTTTCCTGTTGGTTTAGCTTAGATAACTGTGGACAACCTTAGCAGGGGCCGTTTTTGTGCAAGTTTATATTCATAAGACTGATCACAAACTGTCCGTTGCTGAGAATCCACTTTGGCTTATTTTTAACAGAACGACACGAACCCCCAACACACATTCAGATTGGACGAAACTCATTTGACATGACAAAACGTCTCCTGGACAAAACGCCGAGAACAACTCAGATGATATGTTGATCCCTCACATGCTTTGCACCGGACTTGCCGTTTTCCAGAGGCACAGACCAGCTCAAAGCTCAGCACCACTATTACACAGCCACTGAAAGCATAGGCACCAGCCTCACCATAGTCTCCCAGAAGAGAAAAACACAGCCTCCGCGAGGCTACTGCTTCGCTTTTGTAGCCTTTTAGCCTATAAATACTGTACATGATTGTATTTAAAAGTCGGATTTTCCCTGATGGGATTCACTGGTTTGATCTCACAACTGAAGAAACTTTTAATTTTTAATTTTCCTCGGATCTGAACGCCGCCGTGCCCGAATTTAGTCTCGGCGCAGCTGCGAGGCAAGAGAAAAAAAGAAAAAAAGAAAAAAAAAAAACACGAGAGCAATACATAACGCTGTAGTATTTTTCAAGGCAACGATTCCACTAGCAAATCTCCACATACAAAGTATGACCACATGGACCGATAATAAAGTTTGGCTGTCATTCAACCTCTGCACACCTAAAGCTGTCATTTTCCAGTATACCCGCACAGTACGTATGCTCATTATGGAACATCAAATATTCAATAAGTGTGGCAATACATATTACACAATACAGGAAATATCTACAGAAAAAAAGAAGAAGAGAAAGACATTCAGTGGAACAAAAGAACCTTATTACAATTTGTCCTCTCCCGTAATTACCTTGACATATTGGAGGTATGTCGCTGTAAGAAAGAAAAAAATGAATCGCTTTCACAGGCTCGAGAGAATGAGAAACAAATGGCTGCTAAACTGCTATTGAGTGGCAGAAAACTGATAGCTGATTTATGATTTCTCGTGAATGTCTTTTCACAAGCATTGTTAAATGTTTATGTTGACTTATTTTTTTAAATTGGCTTGAGGTAAATCACAACAAAGAAGCCAACATTGATGGATTTTTATAAGTTTTTTCTTCCTCCTTAGGATTAAAGTGCTACGTTGTCGAAGATGGACAATGACTTCCTTGGAAAGGAAAGGCGGGTGACGGTTGCCTCTCGACGGAAATGACTCCAAATGAAATGATAGTCCGTAACAAATGACTCACAGTGAGGTGAAATTCATAAATTGAAGTTCTTGAAGCATCAAGATACCTGCGGTAAAAATCCATGATAGTATCAATTTAAGATATGGGTTTCTGTCATTAGAGATGATGTATTCGTGAAGAGCCCTGCATTCTTTGAGAAATAGGAGTACCCAGGAGCTACGTTAATAGCGAAACGTCACAAAAAAGTAGAAATGATTAGAAACTATATATGAACTGGCAAAGATAAAGACAGAATTACAACATTGTCTGACTTGGTTTTGAACCAGAAGCTTAGTGAGATAAGGTGCAGCCTGGATGCAAACGATGAAATGTTCAAAAACATGAGAATATATTCCAAATATACATTGAAATTTTCTCCCCACTAATAAATGTACTTGATTAAAAAAAACAAAACAAAATAGGTGAAAATAAAAAATAGGGAGGCTTTTGCGTGGCAGATCTGTGATCTGTTAATTCACAGTAAGCGATATGGCATCACAGTCAAGAACCCAAATCTGCAAGAGGGTCTTTTTTCTATCGTTACGCTGACAAGCCACACAGACTGTTTGTGATGAAAATAAAGACGACAAGGGGAGACAAAGGACTAAAGTGTGGATGGCATGGCTCATTGTAAGTTGTCACGATATCTTATTTCCTCCCCTAATGAGTGGGCCCTCTACAGGTGGGCTGGAGCAGAGACCCTGCGGTTGGTGTGACCAGAAAGATGAGGCTAACGTGTAACTCCCAAGCACTGCTGACAGTTTTACCCCACGTCTGCACACGGCGCCTGGCATCTCTCCACACTCACACCAAAGTGCAGTTAAAGCAATATCAGCTCATATTACAATCACAGCTTGCTATAAAATAGAGAACACAGTTCCCAATGATTGCCAGCTGGAAAAAGGCCCTGCAGCCTAGCTCAGATTTCCACTTACCCTCCGTCCCAAGTGCAATTTACGGCTGGTAAAAGGTCTTAGTTGGTCTCCATCTCTGTAGACCCGATAATACAATAACTCCTGTCCCATGGCTAGTTCATCAAGTACACTGAAATCAAATTGGATGTGCTCTTGTTGTTTACAAGAATCTTATTTTATACTTTACGTCATTTTTACTGCATTGTTGTCAACTCTGGTGCTTTTGTACACAAGACATCTCCAATAATAAGAATTCAAGTATACTTCAAAATATGCCATTAAATACTCTCTTCAGATTTGAATTCTTCAGGCCCAAAATTTTACCCAAATGCATTCGTTTTGTTAAAATATACACTGCTATTCAAAGGCTGATAAGATTTTTTTTTTTTTTTTAAGAAATTAATACTTTTATTCAAAAGACATTTTTTTAAATAAATGTCATTATTTTGAACTTTCTATTCATCAATGAATCCTGAAAAAAGTATCAAAGTTTTCACAAAAATATTAAGTGCCACAATTGTTACAAACAGTAAAAATTGTTTCTTGAGAACAAAATCATCATATTTGAATGATTTCTGAAGGATCATGTGACACTGAAGACTGGAGTAATGATGCTGAAAATTCAGCTTTGCCATCACAGGAATTATTGACCATTTAAAATGTAATAAAAAGAAAAAAAAAAATATATTTTAAATTTGTAATAGTATTTCAGAAATTTACTGTTTTACTGCATTTTCTTTCAAAAACATTAAAAAAAAAATCTTACCGACCCCAAACTTTTGAACAGTAGTGTAAATGACTTAAAAACACGTCATCGTAATTAAAACTTTTAAACCACAGGAATTTCCCAACAGGACTTGAAGGCAGTATACAGCCTAAAACAAACATAAGAAGACTACTGAAGTCTAAATTTAACTTTTAAGAATGATTTGTTCACCTTTTTGTGGCTTATCTCCAAACACGCTTCTAGTCCGTCTTCCAGGATATCTGTTTAGCACCACTGACTACATGTGACCTCTCCACCCCTAACAACCATCAAGAACAACAACAGACCATCAGTAGTCATCTCAGGAAAGCAATTAACGGGAGCAATTAGGCCTAGATTGATTAATTAAATCAATCGTTCATTAAGACGACGCAGGGTGCGACCCTGTTTAAAAGTGCAACTCTTTATGTTAAGTACCTTTAGCAGATGGTCCCTGTGAAGTGACCTACCTCCCCTTAAGACTCCGACTCTAAGCCAGCATTTATGACACCTCACAAACATCCTCCTGAAACAAGACTTCTCCTGAAGGGAAACCTCTTTAGTACATTAGGACATGTTCTGACACAGAACACAAGCTGATGTGCCAAACACATTTTTCTTGCACAGGATTTAAAGGATCGCTCCTATCTATCAGGTATAATATCCGACCCACCCCGAGATCCCCCATCAAAGCTTACAAAAACCCGCCCCATTCACTCACAGAATGCACGCCAGAATGCTAAGGCAGTGCGGAGAGAAGTAAAACTGTCAGACAGGCTGTAAAACAGGGTCTACGAGAGTAAAAGACAGAGAGGTCTTGGGAGGGCATCAGTGGAAATCTCAATTGGCAGCGCCGGTGATTACGTACACCTTCTCCACCAGAAGTCCTTGAGGAGTAGAATGAGCTATGGTGACAACTTCAGCGCCCCCTACAGACCGTCGTAGGGGAAGTTCTCCATCTTCACCGTCTGCTGGATGAGAAGCTTGGACTCTCGCCGTTCCTCGTTCTTGATAGATTTGTTGATATCCATGATCTTTTCGCAGATGTATTTGTTCACTTTGGATAATCGCTGGGTGATCTCTGCACTGTCAGCTGTTTCTTGAGACACACGGTCATACAGACACTCTGGAATGAAATATTAGACTAGAAATTAGCAAAGAAAACAGAAAAAAATTCTTTGTAATTTGATGGGGTTTTTTTTCAGTACATTAAAAATATTCAAGTTTAACTTCTTTAAATGAAGCTTTAAGTACCATATTAGTTGTTTCTGTGATATTGAAATTGTTTTGGAAGCTAAAATTTGTTCTACAATAACAATTCTCTAAACTTCTATCAGCAAAACCAGAAATATAACCCCAACCTAATTCTAATAACAAATCTTTTAAAAATAGTGTGTTTACCTCGAACAATTTTGAGCTTGCTCGGTGAGAGCGGTGGTTTGGGCAGGGCATCTTTCTTCTTCTTCGTAGCGACGCCAGTCACGCTGCGGTTCTTCAGGGTTTCTGTGCCCCAGATCATCACCGCCAGGTTTTTGGTGAATTTTGAGTCTCCCTGTGTCCGTTGTAGCTGGTGCCACTTCTCCTCCTCCACCCAAATCCCTCCACCCAAGTGCACCTGCAAGAGACATACTCTTCTTCAAATATGCAGCATACACACACTGTCACTGACAAGATTTTGCTTTCACATTCTGCCACTTCAGTGCCATGTGGTCTATTCCCCGAAGTGTGTCTGAGACATGGTAGCTTTCCCTTCACAATGAATTAAACAGCTCTGTTTATGGAGGATGAAATGCAAGATTCTATGTGATTCACATTTAAGCTTGTTAACAGCTGTTTGTGTTGCATGTTGTACAGTTGTGCTCCTAAGTTTACATAAACCTAGCGGATCCTGAAAGATGTTTGACATTAAAAAAAACAAAAAACAAAATCATAAAATAGTTGTTTTTATTTAGTACTGCCCTGAGCACCTACCTATCTATCTATAGACAGACAGACAGACAGACAGACAGACAGACAGGTACTTAAGGAGGGAGCAAATAATATAAACCAATCCTGTCAATATTTGAACAGGATTCCAATAAAATAAACTAATAAATATATAACACAATTTTTATGATCTCTATTACTTTAAATAAATTAATAAATAAATGTTAAAAAAAACAAAACTTTTGACCAATGATTTCTCATGACCTTTCTAGAAGTTTGCAAGCCAGGTTTTACTCTACTCAGGAGAAATAATTAGCTGATGAAATATTTTAGAGCAAAGCATAACCAGAAAATATATATTTATTATAGAATTTACTTTTTGACAAATTTTCCATGACTGTAGGAACCCTATCCAGTGAAGGTCCTGGTGTTTTGTGGTGTGCAACGCCACTAAAACCTTGCTGCATACCCTCTGAGATCTAGGTACCGATCACCACATACGAGAGACACGTCACACATAAATTCAGTGGTGAGGTGTCTGGGTTCATTAAATGCAGTAATGTGTTTTGACAGATGCCAGATCAGAGTGTTGACTTTTAAGCCACACTGTGGAGGACACGGCCCAACAAGCCATCAGGTAGATTGATGGGCAGCTGGTGAGTAACAGCTGAGGTAATGTGCCTTTTGCTTTGTCACCCTGAGCAGTCTTCAGGCTCGGATCCAGTGGCTTTTCCCCAATGCAACTAATGTGCTTTAGGACCTGGTCCAGCAGACAAGCTTTTCACTGCTCTTAACTTAGAGGAGATTTGCTTTTCTACGGCTACCTGTCACTCAGGGCAATTCCTGTGGTACAAATAATTAATGCCGGATATGTGTGCGTATGTGTAAGGGCCTAATTTGCTTTTGTTCTTCACGCTTGAACTGAGAACCCTTTCAGCATGTAACACAAATTCCCCCCTGTCATGCGAGGAAGGCGGAGGAACACAAAATGCGGACCCGATGTCTGCTAACAGGGCTCAAAATCACAGCAAGCGTTCTGGTTAAAAGGCCCTTTGAGACTGATGGGGGGGGAGGTTGTAGAAGGGATTTCGCTAGTCAATTAGACAAACCAAACACCACTGCAAAACATTAAAAGGAACACTGAATTGCGCTAACACGAGGAGCATCGGCAAAATCACTTAATTGTGTAGTTTATACAACAGTTAAAACAAGTAGCTGGAGTACTGTCTGCATTGAACTAATGACCGAAGTCAAGTCATGTTTTTCCATGAATAATGTTTGAATCTATCAAATAAATATCAAGATGACCATAACTTTGGAAGGTCTCATCACAATTGAGATGCTGTTATTTAATAAATATATAGAATGAGGAGGTAGTTATACATAATATATACTACCATTTAAAAGTTTGGGGTCAGTAAGATGTTGAAAACACTTCTGCTGCTTAATATTTATGTTGATACCGCGATAATTTTTTCAGAATCTTTGAGGTAAAAGAACAGCTGAAATAGCAATCTTTTGTAAGATTTCTTAAAAACTGTAACTGTTACTTTTGATCAACTTAACGCATCTTTGGTGAATAAAAAGTATTATTAATTACTTTTAAAAACGACAAAAAAGTACCAACTACCAACTTTTAAATGGTAGTGAATATATTTTATATATATGTGGCTTTTCTGCTAAAAAGGCTAGAATAAAGTAAGATTGGGCATCATGAATTTTTGGGATGTTTGAAAAAGACAGTAAAAACACACAGGACTACATACTTTTCCATCATTGAAGGTGTAGACGGTTCTCGGGGATGGGGAGTGGGTGGAGCTAGTGTTGGCTTCCTCTTGACACACCTCCTGTGGTTCACTGATTGGCTCCACCACCTCTGCTTTGATTGTCTGTGTGCCATTGTCATGCATCGGCTCTGTATGAAGCAAAACACTGCTCAACATTCAGTGAAGCACAATTTAACAGGAGAAAGATGAGTGTAATCCTGAGAAAGTGTTGACGGCAGAAGTTCCCCGCTCTCTAATGACAGTTTTGAATTCAGTCCAGTGTGGCCGCAGTAAGTCCTGGCCCACTCCCTTTGGAGCGCTGCCTGAAACATGGCTCTCCCGTGCCTCAAGACAACCGGGTCATTTTAGCTCAGTAAGCTGGCTTGGTGGCTGGCTGCGCTAAGCTCTAATGTATCTGTTGAGTTTTAATATCGGTCAGTGCACTGCACGTCTGACCCTAAAGAACCCTGGCCGGTCTAATCTTCAGCCTGCTCCACCAGCTCGCTCCAGACCACAGTCTGTTCCCCCCAAACACACACACACACACACAGGCGCAGCAGCTGGCTGGGATACTGGCCTGAGCACTCTGGACACTCCTCTTTAAGCAGCCTGTACTGTAGTCTTCATCTGAGTGAATTATCAGTCCCTGCAGCTCAGAACTATGTGGAAAATGTAATAACATTAAAAATGTTAAATTATTAGGGCTGCCAATTTAACATGCTAACTTAGTACAATTAATTAAAGAGATGAAAAAAAAAAACCAATGGTAAAAGAGTCTTGCATTTTTTACAAAATATAGTGCAAACGGATGTCAAAAACATGTTTTGTAGACTGCAAAATGGATTGCTGTGGACTGCAGGATGATAGACATATTTAATAATATAAAATGACAACATAATACAATATATTTACTTTTAACACCACTTTTTGTAAAGTCTGTTCAATGTTTTCAGCCGCAATGATATAATGACTGTGAATTAT
The DNA here is from genome assembly GCA_039654775.1 of Spinibarbus caldwelli. Taxonomy (NCBI): domain Eukaryota; kingdom Metazoa; phylum Chordata; class Actinopteri; order Cypriniformes; family Cyprinidae; genus Spinibarbus; species Spinibarbus caldwelli. The sequence goes on along the minus strand of CM077248.1, from coordinate 24,924,469 downwards.
CTTCATTTGAAGGCTTTTCTCAGCATATATTGATGCATGCGATTAATTTGATTAATTAATAACATAATTACATGACATAATTAATTACTTGATATGCAGAATATTAATTAAGTACTTGCTATGCTAAATAATTATCAAATTAATCAAATGATGAACATTTTAATTGACTGGCAGCCCTAAAAATTACACAAGAGTACATTTAAATCGCAGTGTGAACATGCAGTAAGTCCTTGATCTCTTGTCTTCACTGGATTGGACACGTCACTCACTATTGCCTACTTAAAGCTGACTACCCATTGCTGCTTTTGTATTAAGTGAAAAAAGCTCTATGAAGCCTTAAAAAATGCTAACAAGCAAAATTGGGTTGTAAAGCAAAATGGATAATTCTGATATTAAATTCTGATTGGATGAGCCATGTTTGAAGCAGTTGCAATATAAAGTGATACTAATAAGAAAATCAATGTCAAGGCCTTTTAAGCACAAATTTACATTACAGATAAATTTTAAGGTTTAGGTTTTAATCAAAACAAAGAATTTCTAGGATTCTGCATCAGATTTGAACAGATCTGTTCAATTAGTTTGGTGCAAATATTTTACACTTGCATACTGTTTCACTGCATCAGCGTTGGTGTGAACAGGCCTTTAGTTTGTCAAGTGTGCTGATATGTATGATTCATGCAACTCTCACCGCTGCCAAGCCTCATGAGCAGGACGTCCTGTAGGCGTCGATTGAAATCACGCAGCTCCTTGACTTCGGTCAGCAGACTGCCGTACTCCTTGAGCTTCTTGGCCTGCTGCAGCAGCTGCCTGCGTGTGCGCTCCAGTTCCTGCTGCAGGCGTCTCATTTCCTCTTCCTGCTGCCTGTAGCTATGCACCAGCTCCTCGTACAGGACGCGAGGTACCACGGCCTCGTCCTGCTCTTCCTCTTCCTCTGTTGTGAGTCTGTCCAGCTCCTCTCCCTCAGTGCAGGAGTTGACAGCGTTTCTCTCCAGCCGTGCCACCACAGCAGCCAGGCTCTTTGAGGAGTTGGAACTGGCCCTCTGCTGTTCCTGTGACTGGACCTGCATCACAACATTCAGCATCTTGACCAGTGCAAATTGCGTACAAGTAAATAATAATATACTATTTATTTTTTTGGATATCTATCTACCTTTCTCCAAAGATAAGTTTTAACTCACACACCTAATGAGAATTTTATAGTTCACAAAGCTTTACATAGATTTTAAAGAGCTCATTCCATAAGTAATCTCAATTTCCTTGATCTTTTGATCTTTTCAATGAACACCACAGCAATGTGATATCACATGAATGCATGGACACATGACTCTCCAAACAGCTTCTCGCTTGTAGCTCATAGATTTTTTTTTTTTTTCTTAATGTGTGTGTATATATCTTTTTAAATGTATTACTATAGATTACAAATAACAAATAATCTACTCCACTTTCCCCAATGGTTTAAAATTTTAACGTTAAGTGATGAGGTCAAACTTTGATGTTTAGATCAAATCTGTTTCTACTATCCAAATTTGTAGGGAAGAGTTCACCAAACTTGAACTTTAATAGTACACAAAATCCTACTCATATGCTTGCATTCACATGGGTATGAATGGAGGAACACAACATCTAGTGTTTCCTTTTATAGCATGGTTGGAAGAAAACTCTACTGGAATAAAATAGAACTCGAAAAGCTGGACTGCTCTATAATGATCAAATAGTATCAATACGCATGATAATAACTACTGATATTATTGTATAAAATTAAAACTAATAAACTGATAACTAAAAAATCCCTTATGGGCCAAAACTAGCCTAAACTGGCTCAAAAATTCAGTTCTGCACTGAACCTGCTCATATGTTCTGTGAAATGAAAATTAACCAGCTCAGTTTATATTAAACACACTAAGTAATTAGGGTGTGAACTGCAAGAGCACACAAAAGTGAGTTGTAAACTTAATGGACTGTACAATTAAGAAGACATGGCACTAAACACATGGCCTTTTTGGTATTTAGCTAAAACTGCCAGATTAAACAAAACAGGCTTGAAACTTTTGAAATGTCAGGATAAATTCCGTAAGCGTCAAAACATGTTCTAGTATTTTGTTTTGTTTTGTATGCGGAATATAAAATACACTCTTAATATCAGTAGAAAATCCCTGTTGAGCCATCCCTGATCTGTCCACATGTTCCCCATCTACAAATCCAGAGCCTGCAAATGTCTAACAGTCTCCCAAATCTTAAAACCTTTCTTAAAAACCCATATACCAACCTTTTTATGTCTAAGGGGCATTCTCTCCTCGCCAAAATGATTCTCCACTGTGTTCCTGTTCGACATCTTGGGTATTTTCATCTTCTTTTGCATAATACTGTGCTCAAATTCCTCAATGCTTTCTAAAAATGGAGGAGGGGAAACAAATCAGAGATGCAAATATTTAATCTCTTTGCTCTGGAATGATGATACGGTTAAAACAAGGACACATCAGCAAGAGAAACATTTTATGAGTTTGGTGGAGAAGCTTCCCAGTAACCTTGTAATGACACAGACGACTAGCTATTGTTGCAATAAACTATTAATGGAGCGTTTAACTTTGCAAAGCGACGTTGATGGTGCAGCATCAATATGATTTTGACAGGCGGGGTCGTCACAGCTGTCAACGCGTGATGCAGTGTCAAGTACCCAAGGCCACATGGAGAAGACGGACCATATAAATGTGCCTACCTAACCCCTTATCATGTCAAGTGGAAAATGCCCTCAATCATCATTCTAAGATCTTGAATGCTAACTATGCATTAAAAGTTTTACATTGGCCAGGTATGAGAGATGAGCCTAAAGGTCAGCCACAACAGATTGCAGACTGCTTAAGTTAAAGCAACTGATTTAAAAGCTGTACTAGACTCCAGACTTCTGTCCCTAACGAGATCAGGGTTGAACGACCAGGTAGAGCCACACATGTGGATTAGTAATGTATCTAAATAAACCTGGTTGAAGAGTGGCAGGAGTGAAAGTGGTTGGAGGTTTATATAACTTGAGCTGAAGCAGGAATTGTCACATGATAACAGATGTGTCACCAGCACTGATTTAAACCACACATAATACTCTGACAAGTTATAATTTAACAGTATAATATGCTGACGTAAGGTTTCAAGCAAACTGAAGGGCGTCAAAATAAAAACGACATAAAATAAGCCTTACCTGGCTAGCTAATGTGATGACAGTAACCTAGCTGCTAGAGCTAAAAACAACAAACCGTTCAAATTCATAACTTTCTTGTTATCATATATGCTTTTTCGTATCTTTATCAGTTTAAAAAGACTGTTACAGTGATTTTATTCGCGTTTAGGCTCTTATGCACCGCCGATAAATGAAGGAAGCGTTAGCAGCAGGCTAACAATCGCTTAGCATCCTGAGCCTCTCTCTGCTTTAAACCCCTTATCTTTCGTTTCTACTTTCACGAACTTATTCAGACGTTTTCCTTTAGCTTATATTCAGATTGCTGGGCTTGTCAAGCACAGACACTATTACATCTCTCTATTACACAAACCCCGCAATCACGATGAGCTAAAAACACCAGAACAATCAAGAAGACATCAAACCTATGACATATTCTCCGTCTGCATCCATTCATCACATCAAAACACGCAGGTTATATCATTAATCTTCTCTTAACACGCTAATTCATCCGTGTTAGAGCATGTTCTTGCAGCTCATGTCAAATTAAAATGATCATTTGTGTGGTAACTTTTCATATTACGCCATAAATATAATATAATGCTTCACAGATAATGTTTCATACACATGTAAATAAGAAAATATGATTTATATCAAAGTTGCATGACATTTCAGATGATCCGTTAAGCTTTTATATACCGTAGCATGCGTGTTACTGTTATTTATGGAGGTTATTATTATAGTCAATAAGAAGAGAAGAGCAGAACTCACCTGCCAGGGCGAGGATGTGTGCTTTGGCAGGCTGGCCTGCGCCTCTCAGCACCACATACACCTTCTGATCATCAAAATCTCTTTTGTGCACAGGCTGGAAATCTTTCACGTCTGACACAGGTAACGCGTAGCACATATCGTCCTCCAAGAAACGCACGAAAGCGTACATTATTTTTGCTCTTTGGTCCCTGTTCTTTGGGGTAGGGCTTGACAGTTTCCCTCAAAAAAGATATTAAAAAAACACATATAAACACAAAGAGGGGGAGACAGTGGGGAGGCCTCTGCGATCGACTGCTTCTGTCTGGCTGGTGCGTATCAGTTGAGGAAATGCAGAGCCAGGTCGTCACAGACTGTACTAATCAAAACAGATGCGACGAGAGGTTTATTTTTGGGGGTTAAAATGTCGTTTGCCCTTAATTAAAATAAATAAATAAATAAATAGTAATAGAAAAATATTAATAATGTCAATAATCATTGCAGTCATAGTATAAAACAGAATAGTATATAATCATCATTAATAATAATTCATATTTATGAAATATGATACATTTAAACTAGAGGGAGTTTCAGAATTATTATAATAAAAATATGTAAATGAAAGATTTTGTTTTTGTTTTGTTTTGTTGTCGTCGTCGTTGTTGTTGTTGTTGTTGTAAACACCTGTTAAATTGCTAAAAAAGTAATGACTGGTATCAAACAGGTTTCCAATATCAAGTAATTTTTCTAATTTAGAGTTACTTTACAGACAAATTTATCAGATTTAATGAATAGAACTGTTATATAATTGTAAATTTATCAAAGTATAGTGCTTCCAGTCACCCAGAATCCTTTGTGTTGTGTACACACACACACACACACACACACACACACACACACACACACACACACACATATATATATATATATATATATATATATATATATATATATATATATATAGTGTATGACGGGGCTAAAGGCACACCTTAAGAAAAAATGTGCTATTCACTGCGCCTAAAATGTATAATTGCCGAAAAATATATATACGTTTGTATTGAACATTAATGGAGCAACAGAGGCTCAACAGCACGGGGTAAAAGGCACATGGTATTGATACAAATACTTAAAATAATGTTTTTTTTGTTTTGTTTTGTTTTGTTTGTTTGTTTGTTTTTTTAAATAATGTCTAAGTTAATACTTGTTCAAAACAATCATTTTAGCCAAGTTTGTACTATTTTCTGCTTATTTTGAAAAATAAAATAATTTTTGTTCAATAAATATACTGTCATTAAAATATGTTAATATAAAAAAATATATTTTAAAATACAGAAACAAAATCATTTTAATTAGTAAAGATTCTGAAAGCACTGAAGGACATACAATAATAATTGAATATATATATATTTACAGTAGTAACAGCATATGATATTTTATTATATGATATGATTAATATCACATTTTTAAATATGATGGTTTCATTCTAAACATGGTGATTATCTCTAATATGGACACCATCTGAATCTAATGGTGTCATGTCAACAAATGGAAAAGTCAGCCATCTATTAATTATCATGTTAATTACTGTGCCTTTTAGCCCCAACAGCAGGGGCGCTTTTTACCCCAAATACCATACTTTTACATATTCTTTCGTTTTTTAAAAGCTGTTGCTTTAATTATCTTAAACAAAACTGAAAATTGTTAAGAAGACCTTTGTCTCAAAATATATGCATTAATTTTAGCGATTCTAATTTGCTACTTAAATCTACAACATTTTAAAAAACATAAAATATTAGATCAAGTAAGCACAGAATCAACTTTGCGCTGCTGCGCGAGATCACGTCAAGGATCAGACAAATATACACGTGCATCTTGAAAAGTGAATGTTTTGGAAAGAGCTACGCCACATTTTTGTGTCATCTAGTGGTTTAGATGAAAATAATATCAAAGGAGCCTTTTACCCCGGGGCACTTTTAGCCCTGTTGTACAGTATATATATATATATATATATATATATATATATATATATATATATATATACACAGGTGCACATACTGTATATACACTACCGGTCAAAAGTTTTTGAACAGTAAGATTTTTAATGTTTTTAAAAGAAGTCTTTTCTGCTTACCAAGACTGCATTTATTTGATCCGAGGTGCAGAAAAAATAGTAAAATATTTTTACTATTTAAAATAACTGTTTTCTATTTGAATATATTTTAAAATGTAATTTATTCCTGTGATTTCAAAGCTGAATTTTTAGCATCATTACTCCAGTCACATGATCCTTCAGAAATCATTCTAATAAACGTTTATTATTATTATTATTATCAATATTTATTAACAGTTGAGTAATTTTTTTCAGGATTCTTTGATGAATACAAAGATCCAAAGATCAGCATTTATCTGAAATAAAAAGCTCAGTATCATTTTTTTTTTTTTTTTGGTAAAGAAATTATAGAAATTAATATTTTTATTTAGCAAGGATGCTTTAAATTGATCAAAAGTGATGATGAAGACATTTATAATGTCACAAAAGATTTCTATTTCAGATAAATGCTGTTCTTCTGAACTTTCTATTAATCAAAGAAACCTGAAAAAATTCTACTCAGCTGTTTTCAACATAATAATAATAATAAAAAATGTTTTTTTGAGCAGCAAATCAGAATATTAGAATGATTTCTGAAGGATCATGTGACTGGAGTAATGTTGCTAAAAATTCAGCTTTGAAATCACAGGAATAAATTACATTTTAAAATATATTCAAATAGAAAACAGTTATTTTAAATAGTAAAAATATTTCAAAATTTTACTGTTTTTGCTGTACTTTGGATCAAATAAATGCAGGCTTGGTGAGCAGAAGAGACTTCTTTAAAAAACATTAAAAATCTTACTGTTCAAAAACTTTTGACTAGTAGTGTATATACAGGTGCACATATGTATATACAGTATCTCACAAAAGTGAGTACACCCTCACATTTCAGCAACTATTTTATTATAACTTCTCAAGGGACAATACTATAACAATGAAACTTGGATATATTTTAGAGTAGTCAATGTGCAACATGTATAGCAGTGTAGATTTACTGTCCTCTGAAAATAACTCAAAACACAGCCATTATTGTCAAAATAGCTGGCAACAAAAGTGAGTACACCCTAAGTGAACATTTCAAAACTGTGTCCAAAGTGTCAATATTTTGTGTGAGCACCAGTGTTATCTAGCATTGCCTTAATCCTCCTGGGCTTGGAATTCACCAGAGCTGCACAGGTTGTTGCTGGCATCCTCTTCCACTCCATAATGACATCACAGAGCTGCTGGACGTTAGACTCATGACGCTTCTCCACCTTCAGCTTGAGGATGCCCCACATGTGGTTAATAGGGTTCAGGGTTCAGGTCTGGAGACATACTTGGCCACTCCATCACCTTCACCTTCAGCTTCATCAGCAAGGCAGTTGTCATCTTGGCCGTGTGTTTGGGGTCATTATCATGTTGGAAAACCCAGTTTCTGAAGGGAGGGCATCATGTTCCGCTTCAGAATCTCACAGTACATGTTGGCATCCATGCTTCCCTCAATGAACCGCGGCTCCCCACTACCAGCAGCACTCATGCAACCCCAGACCATGATGCTACCACCACCATGCTTGACTGTAGGCAAGACACAATTTTCTTGTTACTCCTCACCAGGCCGTCACCACACATGCTAGACACCATCTGAGCCAAACAAGTTTATCTTAGTCTCATCAGACCACAGGACATGGTTCCAGTAATTCATACTCTTGGACAGGTTGTCTTCAGCAGACTGTTTGCAGGCTTTCTTGTGAGCCAGCTTCAGAAGAGGCTTCCTTCTGGGACGACGGCCATGCAAACCGACTTGTTGCAGTGTGTGGCGTATGGTCTGAGCACTGACAAGCTGACCTTTCACTTCTGCAACCTCTAAAGTAATGCTGGCAGCACTCATGCGTATGTTTTTTGAAGCCAGCTTCTGCACCTGACGCACACCACGAGGACTCAACTTCTTTGATTGACCCTTGCGAGGCCTGTTCTGAGTGAAACCCGTTTTGGAAAACCTCTGTGTGACACTGGCCACTGTACTGTAACTCAGTTCCAGGGTGTTACCGAACTTCTTATAGCCTAGGCCATCTTTGTGGAGAGCAACAGTTCTAATTCTCAAATCCTCACAGTTCTTTGCCATGAGGTGCCATGCTGAACATCCAGTGGTCAGTATAAGAGAATTGTACTCAAAGCACCAAATTTTAACTGCTCTAATACAAGATACACAAATTTGTATGGTCCTGTCAAGCAGACAAAAACATGAACAAGATGAATAGGACATGTGGCTTTGCATGGTTAAATGACGTATAACTGTTATCACTCAGGGTGTACTCACTTTTGTTGCCAACTATTTTGACAATAATGGCTGTGTTGAGTTATTTTCAGAGGACAGTAAATCTACACTGCTATACATGTTGCACATTGACTACTCTAAAATATATCCAAGTTATACACATATACATACACACATACGTATACTGAAAAAAATGATACTTAAATTTTTTAAGGTAAGCAGTTGCAAACAATTTATTTTTATTTAAATAAATTTAGTTGAAAGTTTGTCAACTAAATTTGTTTATTTAAATGTAGCAAAAATAAATTGATTGCAACCACTTACCTTAAAAAAATTTAATAGTATTTTGAACCATGCCATACACTTTGAATATAACATTTATTTATTTGTGGGAGAAATTGTTGTTGGATGTTATAATAGATATTAAATTGCCACTTGCTATTAAAAGCATGTTTCAAAACAGACCTGATCCAAGTCCATTCTAAGAAATTTGATTCAGTCCAGCAGACCCAACATGGAAACACTATGGGATGAATGCTCCCATTGTTGCAGCTTTTTGAGTTGCTCTGGAGATTCATCACAGTGTTTTGAATGTGGTCTATTATGTGGAACATCAACATAAGTGTAAGGATCACAAGTCAAGGATGAAAAAGAATGAAAAAACCCATGCCTGCCTGCTAGCACACTGTGGTCTTCCATCTCTGGGTATCCAGTGCGGCATCTCCGTTAATGCATTTTCAATATCTCTCATATCCCTCTTATACGGCACAAGAAAAATCTTTCAGGCAGCCAATCATTACCATAATCGATTCATTCACCCATTACTTTTGCTCTGCACCAATGGTCTCAGCTGAATGCTGTGAGGGAAGAGGTATTCTTCAGGATCACACCCGACTGTATCAGTGTTTCTGCCTGCATGCTGTATTGCTATCCCTGCCATTCTCTGTTCCTTGTTTCTCTCCAGATGACAAAGGCTATCTGACAGAGAAGAAACATTTTGTTATTGTAAAACAGGCAGGTTGTTATACAAAAGGACGGATTTCTTCACTTGTACTTTAATAACGAGAAAGGCACAGTCAATAAATGGCACTAACAATTCGTTCTGCTTCGCCTGCCGTAATTGAAAAGTAAGTGATGCAGAACTTTGGATGCTTTGCCCTTTCTTCTTTTTCTCTCCATTTATTTCCTTTCATTTTATGTCACTGTTTGAGTCAGATCTGCCATCAAGCCCTGAGCTGAAAGTGCAGAGATGAGGTTTGCTCCAGGGATAAGATGTGTGCTTACGGTACCGGAGATGAAGACAGACTACAGGATTCGTGAGGCCAACAGACAGAATGTACTTTCTGTCCATCTATTCTGCTAAACGCCACATATGCAAAATGACAGTGATTGTGTCATGAGCTATACGAACAATAAAAGGAACATCTCAGTCTCAGTGAATGGCTTGAGCTGAAGACCTCTGGGCTGGACTGGGGCCCGTGACGTGTTGCTGGGCAGAGTGGTGTAACTGTGAGTGGACTTTGCAGAGACAGGCTCAGCGCGCAGCGAAAGGATTATTCTTAATCTAATCTGCCCCTCAATGGTTGGCTTGTCCTGTAGAGACCGCTCCAATAAGACTACCCAGATCCCCTGGCTGATGCGTTCAAGTGGCTCCAGTTCAGGACAGAATGTATCAAATGTGAAATTTGCAACTGAATTCCAAGCTGTTGTGAGCAACTTTCCAACAAACAGGTCTGGAATTTTATTTGAAGCGATAGTTCGCCCAAAAATGAAGTCTGTCACCCATTTTCATCTCTTCCAAACTTGGATGACTTTCTTTTTTCTGCGAAATACAAAAGAATTCTGAAGAAGGTTTCAACAGTTTGTTCATGCAATGTTGACTTTCATTGTAAAAATCAATACATTTTTTCAGAATATCGTCTTTTGTATTTTGCAGAAGACAGATTTGGAAGGACATGAGAGTAAGGAAATAACAGAATTTTTATTTTTTTTTGGGTAAACTATTGCTTTAACATGAACACTTACGTTATGAGGTTGATTTGAAATAGTAACTTACATTTGAAAAGATTCAAAATAGCTTTGCATGTGACCTATGTATTATAAGTTGAAACAGTGAATGGAAAAGTGGAAAAAAATCAAATTTTAGAGCACCCCTTGAAAACAGATCAGATGTAAGAGTTCAGAGAAGAAAAACTAGATTCATGTAAGTACAGTATAGTCCAGTGGAATAATTCACTGAATATTGTGTGTTAAATCAGCTTTGTCATAACTGCATTGTCATTTTTACACTTTCACAAAGGAAAAAGTCTATAATAGCAGAGCATGATACTAAAGGTCATGAGTTCGATTTCCAGGAAACTGATTAAAAATAAAATCACATTACAAAGTTTTTTATGATGGATAAAACTAGAGCACGACAGAAAATTTGTCAAAGTGACTGATAATGATTATTTGTGGTAGCTCACAGTGTTCTCCTCATCATTTCCTGTTCCTGCACATTTCATATCGTTCTTATAAATAAAAAATAACACATAGAGGGAAAACTAAAGCTAAATATGTCATCAAGACTTTCAATACACAGACCAAGCCAGGAGCTGATGGGAGACAATCATGTCATTTTGAATTTTAGCACACGAGCAAAAGCTCTCACGCAAAACAGATTAAATAACATCGTGGCTTCGCCCGGCGCTCTCTCACACGCAGTTATCAAACAATGAGCACTTGAACTAAGTGTCTGCTCCCCCTCCACCTCTAAACACACACTTAGACTGGTGATGGCGCCTCATAAACTGTTTGGCAGTGTCGACATTATCAGCGGCTCAGAGTCAGACATCATGTCCCTCCAATTAGAGCTTCACAGCTCCCCTCATTCATCTTTATTGGTGATACATTAGCCACCATTAAATAAAAGACATGGGATAATCTCCATAATGATGTGGATGATGAAGCCGAGTGTCGGAGAGGGAGGTAGGAGCTCTGTGACTAGAATAGGAAAGAGGGTGGGTGTCGGGCGAGATGATGGCGGTGGGCATGTTTTGGGTCGGCGCCCGGGAGAGGATGAGGATGGTGATGAAGGTGGGGAGGGATGGACATGAGGAGCTGTGACAGCAGCATTAGCCGGGAACACATTAGCCAGTAGCACACAGCCAATCAAAACAGCGCACCTGTGCCAATCGGGGAGACGGACAGACGCTTGTCCAGGTGCGCGTGTGTACGCGAGCGTCGGCGCTGGCTGGGTAAGTATAGAACCAGACGGCAAGCTCCAAACCTGCCGTTTTTGCCAGAATCTGTGAAGCACAGAGGGGGACAGCAGGGATCGTTTAGAGAACATTAGAAATATGGTTTAAAATAACGGCTCCCACATGTTCGGGGAAAAAGACGCTGCGTTTCGGGTTTGGAAAAAGTTGGCGGCGGTGGCGTCTTCTATTGACCGGCGACTTACAAGGCAATGATCTCTTCTTGTTTAATTGAACTGCCCTTAATTACGTTACTTTATTTTGTCCTTTAATTAGTGCCTCATGAATAATTGATTAGACGTGAAGTCATCAGTCGGGCAATAAAAAAAGTGATAGCGCGTGAAATGAACAGTAGCCCTGAAACGGAGCTCTGCGCGGCACTGCCCTGAGACAGACTTCAAAACTGACAGGCCGAGCAGACGCAAACTATATTGTATAACCGCTCCTCAATCCCTTCATCAAATATTTACAGGGGTATCATTGCCAGCACGGTGTCCCGCTGCGCATTCTCCGAGTGGCGGCAGGGGGGACATTGATCTTCTTTTTAAAGAACAAACGAGAGCTTCAGAGATGTTTCTTATACTCTGGCCCTGTTCGGTGCGCTTCATCTGGATTTCTCTGGGGCGTACGCTATCGATCCAGCCAGGTCATGAATCTGCATCGCCTCCCAAACCTCCAAATATGATCTCTGAGAGCATTAATATGAAAGACTAGACTGCGCTTTTTTAATGTCAGACTCGCGCTGCGCGGACACTTCATTTGTCCTCATTGTGCGCAGACGATAAACTGTGAATATTTGATTGCTTGGAGCTGATTACTGGATCCATCTGTGTGATAAAGACACGTCAGAAAGAAGTCATAAAGGGTTCACGGGCAAAGATGACCATATATAATCATTATGCTTTTGTCAAATAGATATAGATTGTCAGATTGGAATCTGAGGGCTGAAACTGGTAGCATTCAATATTTATATAGAGCAAAATTACATAAAGGGGATGAAAATAAAAGTTAAAAAAGTTTTCTGCAGTAAAATGCTAAATGAAGAAATGTACAGCTACATCTATGGTCTCTGAGATTTTTTTCCCCACTGAAAGACACTTGTTAAAAAGTGGTCCATAATAATGTAAAATCTACTTGACTCTGCAACATAATATTGAATTAAGTAGCCTAAATATAATTTAAAATCTTTACAGAATAACTTTTACTTCCAAATCTGATGTAAATAGCACTAAAAAACATAAAACAGTAAGACAAATTTAACTTTCAAGCACACTTTAAACAGGCCAATAATGTGAAGAGCTGATTGTACAATGTTTAATCCATGAAACAATACAACCTCATAAAGTATATTTACAAATCAGTGCACCCAGCTACCCACACAGACCTTAACACGCACACAAAACACAATAGCACTAATTATTTTTGTGCTACAATAACACAAATTATTCTGAGTTGAAAATGAACTCAAGATGTCACAAAACACACTGAAAAAAATGACTCATTGATTTTACTAAATTTTTTAAAGGTAAGTGGTTGCAATCAATTTATTTTAGCTACATTTAAATAAACAAATTTAGTTGAAAGTTAGTCAACTAAATTTGTTTATTTAAATGTAGCTAAAATAAATTGATTGCAACCACTTACCTTAAAAAATTTTAGTAAATTCAATGAGTCATTTTTTTCAGTGCATGTTGCTTGACAACAGAATCAACATAAGCAACAGTGCAAATAACCCTAGCAAACTGTGGCTAAATGCAACCTTAATAATTATTCACACCCCAGTGCTTGCTGGGAACACCTGCATTGTAAAGTTAATAAGATTTTACTTTTCTGAATTTAAAACTAATTCGATAGGATGCAGAATTTCAATTGGAATTTGTGTGAAAAAATGAGTGGAAATTAATAGAAATACTATTCATAATGAACTGCTATTTTTAAGCAAAAAAAGTTGTCAAGACAAACTTTGAATGTTGGCTTTACAAAGCCTTGGTTTCAAAGATGGAACGATAGATAGATAGATAGATAGATAGATAGATAGATAGATAGATAGATAGATAGATAGATAGATAGATACTTACATGTATATACAGTGGTGTGAAAAATTGTTTGCCCCCTTCCTGATTATTATTATTTTTTTTTGCATGTTTGTCACACTTTAATGTTTCAGATCATCAAACAAATTTAGATATTAATCAAAGATAACACAAGTAAACACAACATGCAGTTTTTAAATGAATTTTTTTTATTATGAAGGGAAAACAAAATCTAAACCCACATGGCCCTGTGTGAAAAAGTGCTTGCCCCCTAAACCTAATAACTGGTTGGGCCACCCTTAACAGCAACAACTGCAATCAAGCGTTTGCGATAACTTGCAATGAGTCTGTTACAGCGCTGTGGAGGAATTTTGGCCCTCTCATCTTTGCAGAGTTGTTGTAATTCAGCCACATTGGAGGGTTTTTGAGCATGAACCGCCTTTTTAAGGTCATGCCACAGCATGTTCTGGGATCTTTTGTGACCTCTTGGATGAGTCGTCGCTGCGCTCTTGGGGTAATTTTGGTCGGCCGGCCACTCCTGGGAAGGTTTACCACTGTTCCATGTTTTCGCCATTTGTGGATAATGGCTCTCACTGTGGTTTGCTTGGGTCCCAAAGCTTTAGAAATAGCTTTATAACCTTTTACAGACTGATAGATCTCAATTGCTTTCTTTCTCATTTGTTCCTGAATTTCTTTGGATCTCAACATGATGTGTAGCTTTTGAGGATCTTTTGGTCTACTTCACTTTGTCAGGCAGGTCCTATTTAAGGGATTTCTTGATTGCGAACAGGTGTGGCAGTAATCAGGCCTGGGTGTGGCTAGAGAAACTGAACTCAGGTGTGATAAACCACAGTTATGTTTAGGGGGGGGGCAAACACTTTTTCACACAGGGCCATGTGGGTTTGGATTTTGTTTTTCCTTCATAAAAAAAATCCTCATTTAAAAACTGCATGTTGTGTTTATTTGTGTTATATTTGATTAATATTTAAATTTGTTTGATGATCTGAAACATTAAAGTGTGACAAACACGCAAAAAAATAAAAATTCAGGAAGGGGGCAAACAATTTTTCACACCACTGTATATACAGGTGCATCTCAATAAATTAGAATGTTGTGGAAAAGTTCATTTATTTCAGTAATTCAACTCAAATTGTGAAACTCGTGTATTGAATAAATTCAATGCACACAGACTGAAGTAGTTTAAGTCTTTGGTTCTTTTAATTGTGATGATTTTGGCTCACATTTAACAAAAACCCACCAATTCACTATCTCAACAAATTAGAAAATGGTGACATGCCAATCAGCTAATCAACTCAAAACACCTGCAAAGGTTTCCTGAGCCTTCAAAATGGTCTCTCAGTTTGGTTCACTAGGCTGCACAATCATGGGGAAGACTGCTGATCTGACAGTTGTCCAGAAGACAATCATTGACACCCTTCACAAGGAGGGTAAGCCACAAACATTCATTGCCAAAGAAGCTGGCTGTTCACAGAGTGCTGTATCCAAGCATGTTAACAGAAAGTTGAGTGGAAGGAAAAAGTGTGGAAGAAAAAGATGCACAACCAACCGAGAGAACCGCAGCCTTATGAGTATTGTCAAGCAAAATCGATTCAAGAATTTGGATGAACTTCACAAGGAATGGACTGAGGCTGGGGTCAAGGCATCAAGAGCCACCACACACAGACGTGTCAAGGAATTTGGCTACAGTTGTCGTATTCCTCTTGTGCGTCTTACCTGGGCTAAGGAGAAGAAGAACTGGACTGTTGCCCAGTGGTCCAAAGTCCTCTTTTCATATGAGAGCAAGTTTTGTATTTCATTTGGAAACCAAGGTCCTAGAGTCTGCAGGAAGGGTGGAGAAGCTCATAGCCCAAGTTGCTTGAAGTCCAGTGTTAAGTTTCCACAGTCTGTGATGATTTGGGGTGCAGTGTCATCTGCTGGTGTTGGTCCATTGTGTTTTTTGAAAACCAAAGTCACTGCACCCGTTTACCAAGAAATTTTGAAGCACTTCATGCTTCCTTCTGCTGACCAGCTTTTTAAAGATGCTGATTTCATTTTCCAGCAGGATTTGGCACCTGCCCACACTGCCAAAAGCACCAAAAGTTGGTTAAATGACCATGGTGCTGGTGTGCTTGACTGGCCAGCAAACTCACCAGACCTGAACCCCATAGAGAATCTATGGGGTATTGTCAAGAGGAAAATGAGAAACAAGAGACCAAAAAATGCAGATGAGCTGAAGGCCACTGTCAAAGAAACCTGGGCTTCCATACCACCTCAGCAGTGCCACAAACTGATCACCTCCATGCCATGCCGAACTGAGGCAGTAATTAAAGCAAAAGGAGCCCCTACCAAGTATTGAGTACATATACATTAAATGAACATACTTTCCAGAAGGCCAACAATTCACTATTTTTTTTTTTTATTGATCTTATGAAGTATTCTAATTTGTTGAGATAGTGAATTGGTGGGATTTTGTTAAATGTGAGCCAAAATCATCACAATTAAAAGAACCAAAGACTTAAACTACTTCAGTCTGAATTTATTTAATACACGAGTTTCACAATTTGAGTTGAATTACTGAAATAAATGAACTTTTCCACGACATTCTAATTTATTGAGATGCACCTGTGTGTATATATATATATATATATATATATATATATATATATATATATATATATATATTCTTAAGATACAAATATATTCAAATATAAGATAATAAGATACAAGATACAAACACATGTATGTGATGTGTATAGATAGATAATCAATAACTCAATGTCATAGGCACTGACACAGATTTTGCTCATTTGCTGTTTGATAAGACATCTGATAACAAGAAGGCCCCACACACTCACAGCATGACATCACACTTCAGGAGCAATTCTTGTCATCCTGGTTCTCATCCTCTCTTAAGCAGTCTCAGCTCTTCAGCCCTAATGGGAAGTGACACAATGTTTACCAAGAAGTAGCTAATTTCTTGTCTAGATTTACTAGGTGTGCTAATATGACAGCGGTAAAATCAAGGCCTATAGTTGGCCATCACTGTGCGCTAACGTCTGAGTGTGTGTGGGTGGATCCGATAACAGGGCAGCGGCAGGTGGAGCGTGAGCGCGAACCGCTCTTTGTTGAGCCGACACAAACATAAACACACACCAACGCATGCCACCATTTCACCAGGAAAGGAATTAATGAAGTGACCCTGCAAACGAGGCCTGGCGGTAACCAGGTAACCACATCAAGTCTCCTCTCAGGCTAGCAGCTGAGAACGAATGGAAGAAATTCGCAAAGAAGGAGCGGGGGTAGTTCAGTGCGAGTGGCGATAAAGTCTCACAGGATTATCCCAGTTTCTTTGTCTCAGTCACTGTTTCTTTGTCCCTTTCTGACCGTGTAGGTTCCTTATCTCAACTCACCTCTATTATTCACTCTCTAGCAGCAAACCAGTGGCCATTGTTTAAAAAGTCAACGTGACACATTTTGCTCCCTTAATTTGATGTATTTCTGAATGAAACACAGTGTTTTAAACAAAAATATGTAAAACTGCAATCAAACTTTGGGGTTTGGTAAGATTTTTAAATGTTTTTGAACGAAGTCTCAACTGAGGCTGCATTTATTTGATCAAAAACAGTAATATTGTGAAATATTATTACAATTTAAAATAACTATTTTATTTTAATAAATTTTATATTGTAATTTATTCCTGTGATGCAAAGCTTCAGCAATCATTCTAATATGCTGATTTGATGCTCAAGAAACATTTCTTATTAATATCATCAATGTTGAAAACAGTTGTGCTGCTTACTATTTTTGGAAAACATGAAACATTAAAAGGGTTTAGGTGGGTATTTATAGTTAGTTGTAGGTTTATGTTTCACTGTAATATTGTGTTGCTTTTACAGTCAAAAAACAAAACACTACTTCTTCAAATAACATAAAATATCAGTTTTCCAAATGAATATGTCTCTACATGTCAGTGGTACATACATGAACACTTTATTTTAAATAAATGAAGTAAAGATAAATTTTCATTGGACATAATGCTCCAAACATATTTTTCTTGGTTCCAGTCAAATGCAGTGCTTCACTGCAAATTTATTCGCATTGGAAACAATATCTGATAATTCATAAGTCCCATCATATATTTATGTCTCAAGTGAAACCCTGCCTTCTATTATATGATGATTGGCTGAGCTCTCAAATGTGCAGGTCTTTGCAACAACAACTGAAACAATTGTTTTGAAACATAAGTGCAAAAACAGTGCGCCTGATGGTTTAACTTCGAAATGTAGATGCAATTATTTAGCTTGGTTAAATTAAGGGCCAGATTTACTAACAACTTGCGCCAATGCAAGCTGTCTTTTGGAGATAAATCAGTACTGTCAAGATTTACTAAAGACGTACAGTAAAGAATTAGCGCTGAAAAAGCGTGGACAGTTCTGAACTTATTGAATATGCATTTGTAGGAATTTCCCTTTCAGCCACAATATTTATGGGAGAGTATTAAAATGAATCACGCAACCCGATTTACTAACATTTGCGCTCGTCAAATTACTGGTATTTGCGCCATTATTTATCACCCAAAATAAGCATGTCTTAAAGCAGGCGGTAATTTGCTCTGCTCTTGGTAGATTGCGCTGGTCATTATGAAAATGATCTAGCTGCGTCTGTGTTCTTTAATGTGCCCATTGTCAGTAAATCACACGCAGAATTTTCCTCTCCCATCACCACTTTTATGGAATTGCACTCTAACGCTAATTTGCCGTTTAGTAAATCTGGCCCTAAGTTTCTTCACTTCTTAGTATTAGTTTATGAAGCAGCTTTCAGTAGCAACAAATAAAAACACATCTCAGAATACCTTTTGTCATTGATGAGTGATTCCCTGCTCTTGAAAAACACCAGCCGCCACTGCAGGAAATAACAAAAGGTCCTCTGACCTGAAATCTCACTCTTTTTTTCCCCTTTATGGATTTGCTGCACTTGGCAACGGCAGTGGCCCTGGTGACAACGAAACAGTCATTGCTGTCTAGTCTGTCTCTGCAGAAACACTATTTACATTTTCCCACATATCTTCCCTTTTCTCGCGCAAACAAACACGCATACGTACAAATGGCAAGCCGTGAAAAGAGAAAGACAAGTTAATAGCAAACAGCACACTGCATTTTCATTTAGTATCTTTAGCGTGTTGTTTTGTTTTTCACACGGCGAACAGAAAAACCCATGGCTGATTATGTGAAGAAGGCGTGAAATTGTGATATTTGCATGGCTGGGGATATTAACTAGAGGCATTAGTTGTTGAAAAGCTTCAAGGCTGGGCTCCAGACATGTTTTTAAATAATGGTTTAATGATGCATATTTTACAAATATTTTCCAAGCCAGACTAGTGGCACACACCCTCTCTCTCTCCTCCAGACTACATTAACGCTCTTATTCTTTCTTCATTAACAGGCTCACAGCCCTTTCGCTATGCTCCTTTGTGTGCATTTGGAAAAAATCAACTGGAAAATAGACAGCATGAGGCAGCCGAACAGACGTTTTGGTTTCTCTATCTCTGTGTGGACTCTACCAACCGCTGTTCATTATTATTATTTTTTCATTGTATTCGCTTTTAACCACCTTCCATCACTCAGTCACTGATCTGGATGTTAAGACGAAATGTCCACAGAGAAGTTTAAATGGGTTATGATCATTCCTCATCTCGCTCCCTGTACTTTGCACTACATCTTCTCCTCCCTGTCTCTCTGTGCCAAGCCTGGTCCCTCTGCTCCATTAAAGGCAGATCTCACTGGTGCAGGTATTGGCCGCTGAGAGGTGCAGCTGTCCAAGTTGCCGCTTTGGCCCGGAGATGCTGTGGCCAGACACAAAAGCACAAACATCAGGGTGTCTGGCCACACGGCCCCAGTCCAGAGACCATCAGGCTCAGACCTGTTTTACTGCTGGATGCCATACAGACACCATCACAGAAATGGCCAAGAAAACACTCAGGGACACATTTGCTCAGGCAGGGCGGTGGAACTGGCTGGGAATGTGTTTTAAACATTTATATCAGAGGGCCATTGAGGCCAGTCACAGCAAAAGAAGGGATTCATTGAATATGTGACATTCTTACGCATTGGGGGGGGAATCAATGTAATACAAATGGCTTTGACTGACATTGCTGAAAAAAGCTATGAATTCATACACTGACGTTCAAAATTTGGGGTCAGTAAGATTTTTTATGTTTCTTGAAGAAGTCTCTTATGCTCATCAAGGCTGTATTTGTTTAGAAATACAGAAGAAAAAAAACAGTAACACTGTGAAATATTATTACAATTTAAATAATGGTTTTCTGTTTTAATATACTTTATAATATAGTTTATTTCTGTGATGCAAAGCTGCATTTTCATCATCCATTACTCCAGTTTTCAGTGTCACATGATCCTTCAAAAATTATTCTAATATGCTGATTTGTTATTGTGCTGCTTAATTTTTTTGCTTAATTAAAATTTTTTGTAACCTGTGATACATTTTTGATTCTTTGATGAATAAAAAGTTAAAAAGAACACCATTTGTTCAAAATAGAAATCTCAAAATAGAAGACTTTACTATCACTATTTATCAATTTAACACATCCTTGCTGAACATAAGTATTCATTTCTTTCAAAAAAGAAAGAAAAGGTTTTACTGAGCCCAAACTTTAGAAAGGTAGTTTATATTGTTACAAAAGATTTCTGTTATAGATTTCTATATTACTGTTTTTTTTTACTGTATTTTTGATCGAATAAATTAAACCTTACTCTGCTCCTACACACACACACACACTACATATGTGTATATATCTTATATTTAATTATCTTATATTTGACTATATATATATATATGTATGTATCTAAAGAATATGATATGGAGTATGAATAGAGTATAATTCTAATTAGTAAAAGTTTATATCATAATCAGTTTATTTTCATACTTAGAGCTGTTGTAAACGTGTCACTAAAGGAGCAGCTGAACAGAACAACAGTATTGAACACTGTTTTTCTCAGACTGGGAACCTTTGCAGGCTCTCATTACAGAGATCATTTACATATATCCACAGATGAAGACATGAGAGCACATGTGTGAGTGTGTGTCTAGCACAGAACAAGAGCTCGCAGTGTTTGAGGAGATCTGAAGGTTGTCTAATATCTGTTCTCAGAGCAGTGAGCTTGCACATCTCTCCAAGTCTCATGAATGTAATTGACCTTTTTTCTGTAACACAGCTGAGATGGTGGCCATGGGGGGGCAGTGACACAGAGACTAAACACCAGCCAAGCAAAGCTAATTGTCCAGCTGAACAATAACGCAACGGAGACTGCAGATATGAAAAGGGCATTCAAATCAATAGATCGACAATAGCCTTTCCGAAAAGATGGCTGAACTCAATTTTCTGGCCACGGACACCCTCTAAGCTCCAAACACAATGCAACCCCCCCTTTAAGACCCCCACAACCCCAAGTCTATGACAGTGCCCAAACCTCTTCAACTGACAAGAGAGATTTTTATGTTTGCAATACTTCTTTTCCTTTGTCTTCCTTTTTACTTCTTTTTCTTTTCAATAATTTATATTTATATACTGTAAAATTATTTATATATAAATGTGTGTTTGAGTGTGTAAGTTTATATAGGCCTATATATATATATGGTAACACTTTAGTATCGGGACTAGTTGCTTAGCATACCTATTATTAACATACTGGCTGTTTATTAGTACTTATAAAGTACATATTCTGCATGACCATATTCTACATCCCTAATCCTACCCAATACCTAAACTTAATAACTACCTTACTAACTATTAATAAGCAGCAAATTGGGAGTTTATTGAGGCAAATGTCTTAGTTAATGGTTTGTTAATAGCGAGAACTGGATCTTAAAATAAAGTGTGACCATAATTTTTATATATAATTTAATTACCTTAATTTTTAATGTAATTTTATAAAGAATTTGATATAATTTTATTATAATTTTTTATTTTTTCCAATTATTTTATTAATTTTATTCACACACACACACACACACACACACACACACACACACACACACATGTGTGTGTATATATATATATATATATATATATATATAACAAAAAATAACTAACACTAGCTTCTCTACTTTTTGTATTCTATCTATTTTCTTTTTATTTAATATAAAATAATATTAAAAAAACCTTGCTACATGAACTGACTTGTCATAGCACTTGCATATAATTGCTCTTTTGTTGATTTTAATTGCTTCCATTGTCCTCATTTGTAAGTCACTTTGGATAAAAGCGTCTGCTAAATGACTAAATGTACATGTAATATATTATTATCTATTAATATTTATATTGTTTTTTTATTTAAAATATTTATATTTAAAATACAAATTAAAAATCTTTAAAATATATTAAACCTATACTGTTTAATAATTTAATACATTTAAGTATTAAAATTTCCTTGTGATATTGTTTCAGTGTTTGCCATTAAAATCAAACCTGCAGCGATGATGTCATAATTACTTATGAATAATGAATTGTGACTTGTCTGCTTTCTTGCATTTATCTGCATACTGAATTGTTATTGGTCTCTTTTTTTCTTGCATATTTTTAACCATTTAGTTGCCTTTCCACTGTAAAAAAGTTATTTATTTTTGTGCACCGCTAACACAAGACACATATTGAGTGTCATAATAGTTATGAAAATCATTTCATTTAAACAAAACCACATAGTAAAACCCAGCATTGGTACTTTCTTCAAATCTAGCCCTTTTAAGTAAAACTTTACTAATTCTTTTAATGCCTACCCAGCACAAATATTTTCTTCAAATGTAGTCCTTTCATTCTAGAATTCCTTTTTTTACACCATGTACGTAGTGGTTAGTTTGCGTTCTGCATTGCGATGGGAATGGTGGGCGAGGCTAAACATTCTTTAGCTGTTCTGGCCTTAGAAAGGTCAGCTGTTTGAAATGTCAGGCTTCAATGGAGCCAGATTCACATCGTGCTGCTCAAGTGTCCAATTAAAGAGGGTCTGGCAGGGGTTGAGTGGGAAGCACTCTTCTCACAGGAGAGCTAATGAGGAGGCCAGGGCACCGAGACCCTGAGACCCCCTCGGCACTGATCTACAGGGCCTCAACCAGAGCGGCAGGTTCCGACACTCGGTGTACTCCGAAAAGACCTCCAAGGGCACCGGGAAGGACACGCCTTGATCTCATTAAGGCCTATGGATACATGTATGTTAATTTTAATCATCCTCTCTCACACATACTCACTCCTATGTAATATGTGGATAGGTCGGCGCGTCCTGTTGCTGTATCTGCCTCAGTCATCTAAGAATGCAAGCTGCTTTCCATATAGCAGGAAAACAAGTTTCTGTCACACTCTGCATGGACAAACACAGGTCAGAGGTCAGCACAGTCGCATATACACTTTCCACACAGAATCCTAATAAGCAGCCAGGGACAGGGACAGATGAGCTCATTTACAGCTGCGATTCTTCATTTACAGCAACTAAAATACCCCGTTCACCTCATCAATAAGTCATTAGGCCCATCTGTAGCCCAGTGATCTAATTCCGGTTTAGTAGTTGTTCTTTTAATGGTTAGTTTTAATAACAGCATTCAGGGAGTTCTAGATCAGCAAAAAGCGCAACGGCTCTCCAGAGCCCCTCTGTAGTCTGCTTGTGCACAATTGTGGAGTTTTTATGGAGAAAAAGTAGATTTTACTGCACACTGAAATCAGCAAATTTACCCTCCCAAAATGGCAAGGGCTATAGAGTGGGGGGGGTCACTTTCATTATATAAACTGAAACGATGTAAGCTAAAAACCATGTTGCACCGTGCATGTCTTTTGTGAAGTTGTGAAGGTCAGCAGTACAGTCTTGTGTGGCTTTGGGTAACAGATGCTGAGCAAAGCTGGGAAATTTAGCCTACTCCACGTGCCTTACATAAACATTATTTTAATCAAAGTGTACTAGAGCAGCCAGATATTTTAGACATATGGGGGCTGCATCCTTCCTGGCTACCCCATCTGTCTCTCCCAGAGCTCTGAATGCAGTTTCAGCTTTCACCCAGATGCATTGGCAAAACATTCAGCTTCCCATAGAGATGCAGAAGTGCAGGCTGTACTCGCTGCTCTGGGACAGGCACGCCTGTGGTGCTACGACGGGATTGCGGAAATGCTGACAAGTCGCGGGAAAAGGCCTCTTTTTGCAGGTTTTTGCTCTTGGGGTGCAGCTGATGCTTGTTGTGAGAAGTAAGAGAAGTCACAAAGCCCTCACAACCAACCCTTGTGAACAAACAATCCTGTCTGTGAAGCCTCATGTTGTTGCGTGGTGTGCTGTACAGTGAATAACAAACACGCATGCACACAAACCAAAATACACATACTCACCGGGGTTGGTGATGGTCAGAAGATCCAGCCTTCGTTGTTGCTGAAAAAGAAACAAAGATACATCAGAGGTCTTCTGTCAGAGAGATGAAACAGATCCAGTCTGAGACATTTTTCTTTTTTTACTCAGAAATCAAAGTTTGTGCTGTCTGCCTGTTAAGCACATTTTGCTCTCTATCTCTCTCTGGAGAGATAAAAGTGTGTCATGCATTTTACATCAATTTTATGTAAATATATGTATATATACAGAGGATATATATCACTCTACAAAACAGAATTGCTCTAAACTTACACTTCTCTTTAGGCCTATTCACAGCAAAAAAAATAAATAAATAAAAAATAAATAAATAAATAAATAAATAAATTGACTCAAACAATGTATTTCTATGAACATATTTGTTGTAGAAAAAGTAAATAGAAAAGGATAGATTTTTAGCATATATATAAATCTTTCAAGTCCTACATTGAGCTCTGAGGTAAAATTTAAAATGTGTTTAATAGCTGAATACCCAATTACAAAGTATATTACCAAGAATTCTTATGAGTGACCCCACCAATCAGAGATTTTTTGTTTACCATGGAATTTTAAAATTTTTCTTAAAATCTAGAGAACAAAGTTACAGGAAAAATGCACCCCGAAACAAGATAAATAATTTCATATTATATATATATATATATATATATATATATATATAATAATACATTCTATATTAATTATATATAATATTAGTTTTTATTATAACACACACATACACACTGTACATATATATATATGTGTGTGTGTATGTGTATTTGTGACCCTCTCTGTGAAATCCATGTTAAAAGCTCAAAATCTAATTATGAGCATCAAAGTTTGATTCAACCATTAATTTCACCATGATTTAAATCTTTGACACGGTCTTACCTAGGCAGTATTAAAGATATCAAGGTTACATTTTCACAGAATATTAACACAGAATGTTACCTTATGAAGAATGATTTTATGTAGAAAATAGTAAATCACCAAAAATGACTTAAGCTGGGATTTCACAGCCAGGGTCTCTCTCTCTCTCTCACACACACACACACACACACACACACACACATGCACATGCGCGCACGCGCACACACACACACACACACACACACACACACACACACACACACACACACACACACACATATATATATAGCTTTCATTCTTTTGTCTGTACACACTCTCTCTCTGTCTTTGTCTTTTTGGCCTGATACGATACTTCTCCAATACTGGTGTGTATGTTTGTGTACATAATCCATTGCGTTTTGTGAGTTATGTATTCATGTGCTGCAGTAGATGCGGGTCGTTTCCTGGAGAGAGGGCGTGACAGAGGCTACAGCAATCCACACAGGTCACACTCTCCGATCGATAAGTGCCCAATCAAAGACTGATGGCGTCCTCAATGGCGCGCTGCAGTGTGAGGCGGACACACATAACACACATACTGTGAGGCCAGGCAGCTCAAGAGCTGTACTTTAACACTCTTGTGGTAACAGTATTGCGGGTCCTTCTACATGAGAGCCACTACATGCATAGTAGAGCAGAGAGCATACACTGATATCATTCACGCACACACACACACACACACACACACACACACACACACACACACACACACACACACACACACTCAGCGCTGCTTTTCAGTGTCTGGTCATTTCCTGACGATTAGCAATTATCCAGTGAAGCCACGGGGCTTTAACTTGGTTTTGGATTCATAAAATGTTCATTTTTTGGGTGGCTCTCTCAAAAGCAAAGTCTGAAAATATGAAAAGAGAGTTAGTAAATCAGTTTTAATGAACAGTCACAGTGTTTGTAATGTATGTGGAGTTTGTTGTGTTATGCATTGTGCTGGTTAGCAATATGCATTTAGCATTACGTCTTTTACTGGGGCCATTTGACATATATGATGTGCAATTTCTATCTGCTAAACATAATTTTAAATACAGTATAATTTATGTATAAAATATGCTGGCATCTGTCAAAAAAGTATGTGTTAATGTGCTGTTTATGCGATAATTGGTAGATATGAGTCGTGACTCATAGGTGCAAACTCTCACTGAGCATTTGCTTTCGCAAACAAATAAAAAGCTCCTTTAAAGTGTGCATACAGTGTAATATAATACTAGCTGATGTTAAAGAGTAATTGTAGAAGGTTTTGTTTTGACAAACTCCTGGAATGATGTCTATTGTTTTATTTTCCAAATCGCCCCCTGCTGGTGAATGACACAAATACAACACAATTCAGCTCATTTTCTGAGCAGATCCTAAGAACAGGGAAAGTAAAACTGAAAGAGATGCACTGCATTACATACATTAATAGCATTACATACATTAATATTTAAGATCATTTCAATACAAAGGTTTGTTTTGCATTTTAAACACTAGTTAACTTGCAATATATGTGTATACATTTACATATCAGAGTCATGGGATCAGAAAGTCAATATCACTGCTCTAAAACGTTGTTGTCTACTGCCACATAGACTGCATCCTAATTTAAATGAAACCACCATACAAACACCACTCCTCTCACAAAGTGCACAAGATTTACAAATGATACAGTTTGTTTCTTTGTATATAAACTATAGGGTGAAAAAAATTAAAGTATTGAATGAAATTAAGTATATGTATTGTCAGTGTGTCTTAGAATCAGCTGCTGTCATTGACTTATGCATTGCTGGCTTAAAATCTGGCCAAAATTAGTTATCTTACAAGGTTCAGGTTCTTCACATCAGAAGCATATCTATGATGCCTTAAAATGTTTTCTAAACAGGCAGCTCACTTGGTTTTAGAATAGCTAATATTAGTCTTTATGAAATGATCCATGACAGAGAGCAGCAACACTACAATCCCTCTTTTCCACAGAGCCTGAGACAAGAGGAGTTTAATTATATGGTATTGGTCTTGCACTATTGCCACCTGGAAAGCAGGCAGTAAAAGGCATTTTATTTTTAAAGGAGATGATTTGCGCTGAACCAGGCGCTTATATAATGCAACTATACAGTGCTATCTCTGGACGCAATTCAGTCTATGTGAATACTCCCATTGACAGTTCAAACCAGTTGAGAGCTTCCTTTCTTCTCTGCCAATTAGAGGCTCTGAAAAAGGCCAGTTGCTCCATTCCTTTGATCTGACCTTTGTTAGTTTTGCTTTGTTGGTACAGATCCAGAATTTCAGACGGAAGCAGCAAGTGGAAACAGCCAGTGGCTGCTGCAATGTATCTGTCTGTCTATTGACATGAGCCTTCACTTCACAAATATCACTCTTAGCCTTGTACTTCCAGATTGAATTCCATCAGTTACAGCTACAAGCACATTCTTTCATGCTAATCTTGTGAATTGACAGCAGACTCCTGATTTCTTATGATAAATCTATTGAAAAGTGGAGACAAGCTCAAAACTCTCTTTAGATCGTAGTTTCGTTTACATACAATAATCTGTTTTTAATCCAACTGATAGCTCAGTCAGAACGAAAAGCCTTTTTGTAAACACCTCAATTGATCCAATTAGGCATGATCCATATTGTTGCTGTGCATTTGGACATTTAGAGATTTTCTTCTAAAGTCCACAAGGCCATAGGTGCACATCAGCTGATATTTTCTTCAGATTACACAGTTTCGTGTAAAATATAAGTGGTACAAGTGTCACAGTCTACATGGATAAGGTACTTAGTGTACTCAGGGGAAACGGAAAGACAGAGACACAGAGAGAGAGAGACACAGAGAGAGAATCACATTAGGAGAGGCAATCCTAGGCATGAAAATAGGATTGTATTAATCTTTATCAAAGAGTGCCAAGGAATCCCCTCAGAACAGTGCCAGTCTGCATAGGAGTGCACAGTGGGTGTCCCAGGCCTCACTGGAGTCAAAAGGCTTTCTATATTCTGAATGGAACACAATTTCTATTCTATTTCAACACCAATGACACAGCCACAGGTGAATGAGACGGGAAGAGGGATGGAAAGTCAGAGATCTGGGAGACCGGGGCTCAGACACAGGCCGTGACACACGGGAGGCCTGCTCACCTCAACAGATGCTGGGGTGAGAGCCCTTCACCCTATGTCAAAAAACCCAAAGCACTCTGTCCAATTACCAGAGCCAAAACCAAGACCTCTCAAAACACAAACACGGACACACATACGTATGTTTATCTAAATGTGGAAGCATTGTAGAGTGATCTATTGTTTTCATAGAGCTAAACACAGCTATATATATATATATATATATATATAATATTTTAACCATCTTTTTGAATTTTTGATTTATTTAATATTATTTTTATTAATACAGTAATATTGATATTATTATGCAGTAATTTTAGCATGATACAAAACTTTATGCATTATTAAAATATATAAATATATATTTTATTTATTTACTATCAATATTTAAATATAACATTTTATAAAAATGAATATTATTGTCCTCCAAAGTTTAATATTAAATATCAAAAAATGTATATTTATAAACTGTTATGTCCTAAGCAGTTGAAGTAGCATACGATTTACAAATTAAATGTGTTACAATTAATAAATATAATATTTTTTTATTTTAGTAATACAAAAAGTTTTCCCATTATTGCAAGTTTTGCACTGCACACTTTTCTTGATGTATGTCATAGTTTGTGCTCCTACAAGCAGACATTTTTCCACTGACACCATTATTTTGAATATTTTAAACAAGCTAACTAAACTTCTGCTGAAACTTTTCCTCCCTCGCTTGACCTACATTCAGTCCAAAACTGCAAATAGGCCAGACATCCAAAACTTTCCTCTTAAAATGTCATTAATCTTATCAGGGGCATCTGTACCTTTTCAAAAGTGTCTTAATCTGTGCAAGGTGCAAAACCGCACGACTGCAATTAAGAGGGCTGGCCACCAGACAGACCAAAAAAAAATCATTCATTTACTGGACATTTCGTCTTATAACGGAATTAAATATTCAGGCACAGCCACCCTGAAAACCCATTTGCAATATTTCCCCCTGAATTTACTCTTCTTATTTGCGGATGATTATCATGGGCAGGGTACGATCGGGCCGTTATTGAAAAATACACCCAACAATTTGAGTCTCATTTTGCATGCATGTAAGGTCAATATAATGAGATTAACCTGAGCTCCCCCATCTTAACAACTCATTTAAAAATACATATGGAGACTGCAGGCTAAATTATTTGACTTAAAATATTGGATACACAGTAAAGAGAAAGTTATATTAGCAATTTAGGGAAAAGGGAGGCAGACTTTATACGTTTACTCAGGGATAAACTCGTTCTGTGCCATAAACTAGCTGATGGTGGGGATATGTCATGAATTATGGACCCCAGCGGACGTTCCTCCCTCTATAAACACACACATGCACAGCCCAGTGGTGATGAGGTAAGGCAGATTAACGCTGGACTATTTAAACCATCTGCCATAGTCCCAGTAGCAGGAGTCATCGTCACTGGCATCAATCCCCAAGGACCCCTCTGTCTGACGCCAGCCTTCCCATAAAGAGGAAAAGAAGAGGAAAAAGAGAGAGATGCGAGTGAGTCAACAATCTGGCTCACCTCATCTTAGAGAGGGAAACACTCCTGTGAAGGTGAGTCATCTGCAACCAAAACACACATACATTCACTTCTCTGCTCTCTCGCTTCTGTCTAGTGCTCGGTTCACCTTTCTCCCCTCTGGGAAGACGCTTCGCTCTTTTATAGCACAGATCTGAAGGATGAGCTCACGATGAGGTCATCTTCCCCTGGGTCTCTCTCTTCACTGAGCACTTACTGTCACATTCACTGTAACGCTCTTCATCATGCTCTGAATATGGGATGCTTTGTCATGTAAAATACCTCATTGTGTGGCAAAAATTAAAAGCAACAGATACAATATATTTCAAAAATCTTCATTAGGCCAATTACAGATATACGGCCAATTATAATATCAGCTTATAATAGGCCAGGCCAGGCCAATTAATTGGCTGATTGGTGAGATTTTGATCTAAAAGCTTTTCTCTTAATGTTAAATGCATAGTTTAATATCTAAAATATGAATACTAGCTCTAGAATCTTAACATATAAAATATATTAATATACAGTATATATATCATTTATTTTTCAGTTTTTTTTTTATTGAAAATGGATATGTAATCATATTTAGCATATGTACATCATATTTCCCAGAAAATAAATGGATAATTAATAGATAAAAAGGTAGTTTGCATCTTTAAGTCATATTTTATTACTACATTTAGAAATAATTTAAAATACTGGTAAATAAATCAAAATATTTACATTATAAATATGATAAAACACAACATTTTAGTCCACCTCACTCCTCAACAAATCCTTTAAAAATGATTCTCAAGTGATTTTACAATGAGGTTCAATATGTTAACTATATTTAATGCATTAACTAATATTAACTAACAAAGAGCAATACATTTGTTACAGTATTTATTAATCTTTGTTAACGTTAGTTAATAAAAATACAACTGTTCATTGTTAGTTCATGTTAGCTCAAGTCCATTAAATAACATTAATACATACAACTTTGATTTTAATTGTGTATTAGTAAATGCTGGAATCATTAACTTAATTTAAGATTAATAAATGCTTCAGAAGTATTTTTCAACCTTATTGTAAAGTGTTACCAGTGATTTAAAAAATGTGACTTATATTCAGTAAAATAAAAAAAAATAAAATTAAATTAAATAATGGATGAATTAATGAAATAATACATATGTTTATATAGTATATCTTGCAAAAATTCATATTTTGATAAATTCATATTTGCTATAAAAATTAAAATAAAAAATGATATACATTTCCATATAAATAATTATAATTTTTTTCCCTTTATACATTAAATTTGCCAAAACAAGGCAGCAATGTTTTGGCCGATGGCTTCCCAGTATCTAGATATCAGCATTGGTTACTGAAAAAGCAATATCAGTCGACCACTAATATCAGCAATTATTCATGTTGGATAAAATAAATTTGTCAAGCAGGGAATTTAAATGTTTTATATCATGTAAGCATTTTTATCTTGCCATTGCAAAGGAAAGCTCTATTCTGTTCCTGTTTGAAGAGTGAAATGGACAGCCGGATCAGCTGTGGAGAAGAGCGTCAGGACTGTCTGCTGGGGTTACTCTATCGCGTGACCAGGACAGCCTTGGTTTTATAAATACACCACAACAAATAAAAGATTCATTTCTTAGGAGAGCGCCTGCTCCCCTCAGCCCTGAAACGTCTTGCTGCCCACCTGCAGAAGGACTGCAGCCCAGACCAGAGAAATCTAATCACCCCACAGTCAACTCTGCATCCAACCTATTCAGCACTTAAAAGCCATGATTGAATTTCATCTTGATGCCATTAAATATTTATAAAGGCCAATTAGAAGGGCAGCTCTTGCTGGCGGTAAAGACTCCTCTCCATCATCCGCTTATGTGCTCTATCAGGTCCTGCCTCTGAAAGATCGCCCTTAAAGGCCACAAGACTAAACTCTTCCTACGCTCTCTCTCTCTCCTATTCCCACCCAGTGGACCGAAGCATGCATTTCGGATGAGAAGTAAATGCGCCTAAATCCTGAAAGAGCAGATATGAATTGATCCTAGCAGCTAACATGTAACAAATGAAGGCAGAAATGACATCATACGGGAACAGACAACATCATGCTCTAGAAGGAGCGGAGCGTCTTGAGCCGGACCCTTGGAAGACAATTCATCCCCTGCGGAACGTTCTGTTGTGTGATAAATGGAGCATCAAAGTGAGTTAAGTGTGAATAGACGCTGGAGGAGAGATAGAGGATGAGAGGATGGCCAGGTGGATGAAGAGAGAGTGAGAGAATAGGTGGTTGGTTAAAAAAAACAACAACGGTATAATCTTTTCTGATGCTATAATTGGATTTATAGCTGCGGGAAGGGGCTGATATCAGTCTGTGCAGGGATTTCTGGAGTTTGTGTCTGTATATAGCTTGAGTGCATTTAGCTAGGCCAGCATACAGCATTTGAAGAGACATAGGGCCAGATATGCTAAACGGGAAATTATTATGAGAGCACAATCCCATAAAAGCGCTAATAGGTGGAAGGTTTTGCGGTTTTAACTGTGGTTATCATAATCTAAATATATGCTACTATGGAAGACCAATGGTTAATTTTAATAAAACACAAACAGTCAGAATAATTCAGTTTCACCTAAAAATGTTGTTACAATTTTTACAGATTTTAATATTTTTGATTTTGAAAATAAATTTACATCTGCATCCTAACTCAAGCTACTACTACTATCAACTCAAGCTACTGTCAAAAGTGCATTTCTAGGAGACAAAATAATATTACTATTATTAATAATAATAATATTGCAGCCTGCACTGCATACGTGTCATCAAAGTCAGGCAACACAAACCTGTTTCATGATTTGAAACAATATCACTAAACTAAAAAAAATTATCTTTGTCTATTAATATATTCGTTTTGTTTGGGAAAAATGACTGGAAAAGTTTTGTCATGTTCTAACCATAAAGAGTAGTTTAAAACAATTAATGGTCTGCTTTCTACAATTTTCACTTAGGAGCAAAAATCTGCCTTTAAACTTGAAAGAAATAATGGTTTGAAACTGATCATGATAATTATCAATACTGACTGATATAATACATAAAATAATAAATCACGATCATTTTTTTTTGCCCTTTTTTTCATCCAGCTGTAAATCTGGCCCTAACAGTGAATTACATTCAGAAGTGACCATTACTGTGACCTGCTCTGGAGGGCAATGCACTTCAGCACTCCGAAGGGTGTAGGACATTACCATCTAATATGTGCTGTTTGGTACGAGAAGCTACTGGCCAAAGACATACATTATTTCCACTTTTTTTTCTTTCAACTCAGACAGTTACCTTGGCAACATAGCAGCAAAATTCTTGTTTATACCTGCTTTTGTTGTGACAAATGAAACTAGTGCATTAAATATTGACTCTGTGTGTCTTGTTTAATTTGAATGATTACTGTAGGTGGATCTAAACTACAGTTGAAAGGTTTGAGGTCAGTAAGATGTTTTTTTCTTTAAAGAAATTAATATTTTTATACAGCGAGAATGCATCAAAAGTGATAGCAAAGAAATTGTTACAAAAAAAATTATATTTCAAATAAATGTTGTTCTTTTTACTTTATATTCATCAAAGAATCCTGAAAAAAGTATCACTGTTTCCACAACTGTTTTGATAATAATAAGAAATGTTTCTTGAGTAGCAAATCAACATATTAGAATGATTTTTGAAGGATCATGTGACCAGCTGGAGTAATGATGCTGAAACTTCAGCTTTGCCATCACAGGAATAAATTACATTTTAAAATACATTTAAATAGATTTGTATTTACTTTATTAATACTGAATGATGTTACTGTTTTCACTGTATTTTTAATCAAATAAATAAATAAGTAAAAATCTTACAGACCTCATTATATACATATCTCAATTTTCAAGTATTTATGCCAAAGTTTTCTGAAGTTATGGACCATTCTGAATACTTTGACAAAAAATCTCGAGACTGGCCTCTTATTTATTTATTTATTTATTTATTTATTTATTTATTTATATTTTTTACCTGCACCAGGCCAGTTTTGTTTGGATGAGCCTGTGAATAGTTCTCTTTCCCCAAAGTGCGGGCTATAAAGATGTTTAAATATTTGAAAATATCTAGCATATCTAAAACACACAGGACGCCCATGTGAACTACAACCCTACTGTCCTCTCTCACCCCAGACCCCAGCAAACCCCCTCTAGATGAGCAGCCGCATGGGTGACACGCATGAACTGATATTTACAGAGACGTGAGATCAATGACCTCCCGCCAGCTCTGAGAGGAGCCGACACGCTCTGCTGTGTAATCCGGCGCAACACAACACAACACACTGCTACAGGGACTGCTAAGGGACAATTTCACATCACATGTCATAACCTCGGCTCACGAGAAGGTCGATTGTATTTAGAAAATGATCTAAAAAGGCTGAAAGTTACGGTGACCCTCCCGAGACATTCACAGAGCGTGCGTGCTGTAATTTTCGCCTTCGAAAGTCTCTTTTGTTGCACTTCAGAGAAAAGCACCTTTCTGATGCATCTGTTGCTATGATACCAGATGATGGAAACCCTGTTGTGCCAACAGTACAGCATTAGAATGAAAAAATGATTGCTCAAAAAGCTTTATGATTCATAACTCTGATTAACAAAAGAAACTGATCTAACTAAATTGGTTTTGAGCAGCCAGGATAATCTGTTTGAGTACATCGGTTACTACATTATCGCCAGTCTTCTCTGACTGAAAAGTCATTTTGGGGAAATTGGATTTGGTGGAGCATCTATTGTACATCCCAGGCAGCAGAGCAAAAACACCGGCTCTGTTCCAAAACTTGCTTTGCTGTCTATTGCATACATAGGCATCATCCTAATTGAGATGGAATCTCACAAGTGACCATACGCAGGTAGAAACTCATGTACAGTGGTGGCCAAAATTATTAGAACACTAGTATTTTCACCAGCTAAAAAATGATTTAAGTCAGTTATGTCTATCTTTTGCTGTAGTGTGTCAGTAGGAAATATCAGTTTACATTTCCAAACATTCATTTTGCCATTATTTCTAATAATCCAGTGAGATTGTTGTTTGCACAAGGAGTCTGACAACAGCCAGTGCTCCACACAGAGATCTGATCTCATCATCATCCAGTCTGAAGAAATAGAACAAACTGAGACAGACTAAATCCAGAAGAACTGTGGCAACGTCTCAAAGATGCTTCAAGAAACCTACCTGCAAAGCTAGTGTTAAAAGTTGTAGGTACTTGTGTAAAAATGCTGTAAAATGAGGATGCTTTCAAAAATAATGTCATAAATAGAATTTATTTATTAATTAACTTCTATCAACTAAATTAAATCAACGTTTGGTGTGACCATCCTTTATGCATTTAAAGCAGCTTTTGCCATAGGTGCACTTGCGCACAGCTTTTCAGGTAGCTTCGCAGGTTGATCTCACTGGATTATTACAATTAGTGGCAAAATGAATGTTTGGAAATGTAAACTGATATTTCCTACCGACACACTACAGCAAAAGATAGAAATAACTGACTTAAAACAATTTTTTAGCTGGTGAAAATACTAGTGTTCTAATAATTTTGGTCAACACTGTAAATACATAGTGGACAAAAAACTAGATAAAGTTGTCAAATTAAATATATTTAGAATTGACGTTTTTCTCAGTTTAGTCAATTGCCTGTTCAATGAAGCAGACTACATTGATCGTTTCAGGGTGACCATCAGAGAACTAGAGGACATGTGGAGGACCACAGTTATTTCCTAATCTGATTACTACGAATCTTTCAAAAATCACCAGAGAAAAGCATCCGGGTTTACGTGACACGCACTAATGAAACATGCACAATAACAAAAATTCACATCTGAATGATTGGCCTACGTACTTACTGTAACACGCATTCTTGAGTCAACAAAGCTCAGTATACAAGGGCGTGATGGAGCTCCTGTGAAATACTTGCATCATTAAATGAAATGCGTTACTTATTCAGTAGCTGCTTAAAAAGCACATTGACTGTTTAACTAACTCAAATTAACTCGCTCAGCAAGATTCTCTTTAAACTGTCATGACAGCATTTGACCTGAAAGAGAAAACCGAGCCTATGTTTTTCTCTTACTGCAAGTTAATAGAGCAAATTTGGTAGTTTACTCAAAAATATAAATTCTGTCATCATTTCTCCACCACTATATGACTTCATTTCTTTTGCAGAACACACACACACACACACACACATACACCCCATTGGCTTTCATTGCATGGACCAAAAAACATTATTCAAAATATCTTCTTTTGTGTTCCACAGATTAAATAAAGTCATACAGGATCATAATTAGTTTAACATTAGACACCTTGTCCAAGAACCTCAAAGTAACAAATACACTAATTAAAATGCATCATTTTCAGCTAATTCATTAAAAATGACAGCAATAAAATCAGGCTGAAGGAGTAATGTAATATTTGAATAGCAATCATACATATCCATGTGTGTTTGTGTGTTGCAGAGATTAAAGGAGCCGCTCTGGCCAGAGCACATGGGTGTCTGAATGACTATTTCTCTCTCTAAATGCCATTTTAAAACCACAGAAAAGGGGAAAGCATTGTAGGACATCATTATCCCTGACAACTGTGACTAAAGGCGGAAAATGTTTTGGATTTATGGTGACAGGATTTGTCTGAGTTATCAATCTGTCCCGCTGGCATTCAGAACATCTCACCGAGTAAAGCAAGTTAAACATGGTGCTGCTGTGCGCTAGAGGAATGCTAACTGCAGCTAATGACACCGTAAGGGCGAAATCACAGATTTTTGGACATCTACGAAACCGATTTGGTTTCATAAAAGATTTTCACAACCTAAAGGCATGCCAGTCATTCATAAGATAAGGTTTTCTTTTAAACGAAGTAGAAAAGGATGACCTATTTCATGTTTAATACCAATATGAATGACATCTGCTGTATCTCTGCATAATGCAAAACCACGGGGCTTCAACATGCATTGAGACGGAAAAGAAAAGAAGCTGAAAAGTTGAATTTTGTGTTCTCTGCCGCGAGAGATAAGACGGAAAATGACAGCCTATATGTTCCATGTAAACGTAATGCGGTAAAAACTGATAAGGCGATGTGACAGAGCAACAGATGCTGTTAGACTGATACAGACTTTTTAATACCTGGATTATAATGTGCGCACACACACACACACACACACAGTAATAGTGTAGATTAACAAGATAATAATAAAGTCATAAAAACTGAGCAAAATTTTAGCGGCCACAATCTTATGATTTATATGTGTACTGATTGCATAAATAGAAGGATAAAATGAAGTGATATTTCATTCTGACAAAACCGAGATGTCTTTGGTTTGTCCTATCAAAACAAAACTGTTGTCTCATCAAGAATAAAAAAAGTTTCATTTCACAACTGAAATCCATTCAGTATATAGTTATTATTGAAAGAAAGTTCAGTCAATGAACAGCCCAGGGCTCAATATTAAAGATTTTCCTCTCAGATTCGTCTGGCCTGCTTGTTTTTTTGTCTGTCTCACGACAAAAAAGTATGATTTTTAGCAATATTTTATATTGATTTTATATATTTTAATACATAATAAATAGGGTTTTGATAAGGTTTTCTTTACAAAAAGTTAAAACAAATACTTTATGTTTTAAAGATGCAATAATACCTGCCTTGCTGAATATCTACATGTTGTATACCAACAACAAAAGACAAATTTTCAACATTATTTTTTTTTATAATATAACCATACTAAAACAGCATATATATCACATTTTATATTACTGTATATTGCATTCAAATTTTTCCATAACACAAGAAAATCTTCAATGTCAATACAAAAATTTTATTCCATTTCATAACATTAGTAACTAAAACACACTGCATTTCGAGTGGAAACATATCCATTCTTAGGTCAGTGAGCACACTGCAATACTGAGCAAAGTATTTTTTGTGCCATTTCTGTGGATAGCAAGAGGACTCTGAGGATACAGACCGACTTAGAGATGAAATGATGCTCTTTGTTAAAAAAAAGAGCTTTCCATTTACATTTACATGATGTAGTTAATATCTTTAAAAGGTGGCCTACCTCTCAGGCAAGTCAGAAAAAAAAACTCCTTGTTCCATAATGCAAGCCCATGTACTAAAAAAACCTCATTTATGCTCTTGAGAAACTTCATGAAGCTTCTTTCAGTAGCACTTCATTAGATCCTTCACACATTTAAGGCCTAGCGTCGAGGGAAACCTCCCGTCATTCTGATGAAGTGTTACAGCATGACAACAATAGATCATGAAACTGCTTTTTTTTATGATACTTGAAACCGAAAACAGCTTCTTTTATTATTATGTGCAACTGTGATTTAAATACAGCTTTAAGGAAGATGCTTTAAAAAACAAAATGCACACCACATCCACCCACACCAATAACAAAGTACAGCACTGTGCACAGTATTTTCCTAATTTAAATGCTTTAACAATATGTTATGAATGTGAAAGTGTAACCAGAGAGTGAGAGAAAGAGAGAAAGAGGCATAGAATGTAATGGATGTTTGGCAACCTTGGAAGAGACAGATTCACACAATGGAGATTTCTACAGAAGCCTGAAAAGAGTGAAAATGAGTTTTTAGAGTGTCTAAAGAGAGGTACTACTGAGAATACAGTTATATAATGATCAGCTGTAAAAGACACTGCTTGAATTCCCCGTGGACCAGCCCTAGTGATCTCACGTTACATGTATGCAGACGCACAACATACAGACGCTCCACATGCTCGTCTCTTCCTCCCCCACACAAAACCTACCAGAAAGCCGTAATTTGACGCATCTGTAATCACCTTAGCTGCATCCAGAGAGCTGTGCGCCTTAATTCTGCATGCTTTTTAATTTGTTTTCACAGCGGTTTGAGCAAATTAAATTTGTTAATTAAAGCCAAAAAATGAAATGCTGAACATTATTGAAGAGATGCTAATTGTGTTAGTGTGGAGATTGGGAAAGGGGGAGTGTGTGTGGGGGATATGGGGGGTGCTAAGGGCTCAGGAGTATCAATAGCTGGACAAATCATATTAGAGGAGGACATCTGATGATCACAACTGGCAGGTCATCAGCACATACATACATAGATACATACATGCCTATATGAGTGACTTCCAGCCCCAAACCATTGGTTGAATGAGCAAGTTACATAGTAAACTTTTGCCCCCTTCCTGTTTTTTTTTTAATTAATTAATTTATTTATTTTGCATATTTGTCACACTTAAAAGATTCAGATCATCAAACAAATTGTAATATTACACAACGATAATGCAAGTAAATACAAAATGCAGTTTTTAAATGATGATTTCATTTATTAAGGGAAAAAAGCCATCCAAACCTGCCTGGCCCTACGCGAAAAATTAATTGTCCCCTCCTGTTAAATCATGAAAGAACTGTGATTAAACACATTATTTTAGAAAGCTGAGTTAAATTTCACTAGCCACACCCAGGCCTGATTACTGCCAGACCTGTTGAATCAAGAAATCACTTAAATAGAACCTG
Organism: Spinibarbus caldwelli; assembly: GCA_039654775.1. Lineage (NCBI taxonomy): Eukaryota > Metazoa > Chordata > Actinopteri > Cypriniformes > Cyprinidae > Spinibarbus > Spinibarbus caldwelli. The sequence goes on along the minus strand of CM077248.1, from coordinate 24,885,453 downwards.
TCTGACAAAGTAAAGCATGTTTAAAGAGCAACACATCATGCCGTGATCTAAAGAAATTCAAGAACAGATGAGAAACAAAACAGTTGACATGTATCAGTGTGGAAAGGGTTATAAAGCCATTTCTAAGGCTCTGGGACTCCAGCGAACCACGGTCAGAGCCATTATCCACAAATGGAGAAAACTTGTAACAGTGGTGAACCTTCCCAGGAGTGGCTGGCCTACCAAAATTATTCCAAGAGCACAATGACGACTCATCCAGGAGGTCATAAAAGAACCCAGAACAACATCTAAAGAACTGCAGGCCTCACTTGCCTCAATTAAGGTCAGTGTTCATGATTCAACAATAAGAAAGAGACTGGGCAAAAATGGCATCCATGGGAGAGTTCCATGGGAGAGTTCCAAGGCAAAAGCCACTGCTGACCAAAAAGAACACAAAGGCTCGTCTCACATATGCCAAAAAATATTTTGATTATCCCCAAGACTTTCGGGCAAATATTCCGTGGACTGATGAGACAAAAGTTGAACTTTTTGGAAGGTGCGTGTCCCGTTACATCTGGCATAAATCCAACACAGCATTTCATAAAAAGAACATCATACCAACAGTCAAACCATGTGGTGGTAGTGTGATGGTCTGCGGGGCTGCTTTGCAGCTTCAGGACCTGGATGACTTGCCATAATTGATGGAACCATGAATTCTGTACTCTTTCAGAAAATCCTGAAGGAGAATGTCCAGCCATCAGTTTGTGACCTCAAGCTCAAGCACACTTGGGTTATGCAGCAGGACAATGATGCCAAACACACCAGCAAGTCCACCTCTGAATAGCTCAAGAAAAACTAAATTAAGGTTTTGGAGTGGCCAAGTCAAAGTCCTGACTTAAATCCAATTGAGATGCTGTGGCATGACCTTAAACAGTCCTTTCATGCTTGAAAACCCTCCAATGTGGCTGAATTAAAACAATTCTGCAAAGAAGAGTGGGCCAAAATTCCTCCACAGCGATGTGAAAGAAAGACTCATTGCCAGTTATCACAAACGCTTGATTGCAGTTGTTGCTGTAAAGGATGGCACAACCAGTTATTAGATTTAGGGTTCAATTACTTTTTCACGTAGGGCCAGGCAGGTTTGGACAGCTTTTTTTCCCTCAATAAATGCAATCATTATTTCAAAACTGCATTTTGTATTTACTCGGGTTATCTTTGTGTAATATAAAAATTTGTTAGATGATCTGAATCATTCAAGTGTGACAAATATGCAAAAAAAAAAAAAAGGACAGCGCAAACACTTTTTCACACCACTGTGTATATATATGTCCTCTCTTGGTGACAACGGATATGAGGTGTGTAAGCAAAGTCTATGAGTGATATTATCTTTCCTGGTCAGTCCCATCACCGCACTCTAAATAAAGGGTCATTGGCTTTATGATTATTGGCTTGCATGATTATCCGTCCTACTGCTTCATTTTGCATAAGTCTAGTGGTGATATGCATAAATCCTTAAACAGCTCATTTGCTTCGTAAGATAGAGCCCCTTAACCAGGCACTGTTACTAACAAGAGGAATCCCCTCAGTCACAGGGGGTTTAGAGAGCAAGGTTACAAAGAAAGGAGAGGAGGAGTGTTAATGGCATTGCAGCGCGTGTGTCTGTGTGTGTGTCCTTGCAGAGACAGAGTCGTGCATAACCGTCCGCAGCTCTTAAATGACCCGGGTGATTATGAAGCTAATTACTGACAGTCCAGCACTATACTGCACTTCCCCTCCCATTCAACCTGCAATTGACTATGCAGCTCCCACCACAACATCCCCAGTCTTTACTGCAGAATCTCTCGACCAGAACAGCAAGAAACAGGAAAGAAAGAATGAAAGAGAAAGAAAGGAGACAAGACATTAAGAATGATGAACAGAGGTGATAATAAAAGTGTACAAGTGGACATAAAGCATTAAGTGTTGGAGTATTATGGACAGTGCTTGTTTATGGCTCTTTTACTGGCTGAGCTTTCACAGAGATCTCAGGCTCGACTGTGATTTGTCACCTTGTCTCAGTCAAAGACAGCAATAGCACACTTATGGGAGACAGGAGCACACCAAGAAAAGTACTGTGCACACCAAATGTATAATGTATACATAAATACATAGCATGGGCTGTTATAGTGGATTCTAAACGTGAATAAAACATGTCTTGTCAGTCAGAATGTACACAGGTGATCATTTGAATGCCAAGCACACTCTTAGACCAGCAGTATACATGCAGTCCTGTGAGTTTTTGTGTGTGGGTACAAATCTTCTCCATTACAAATTAGTATAACACTGATGACTGTCCATTGCAAATAATGGATAATTTACTTCTTGCATTAATATGATCTCCATGGAAAGTGACCAATACAAACTACTATAACAACTAACCAAACTAGACCAACAGAGCTACTGTTCTACACACAGAAATGTTATATTTGGAAAATGTATTCAAATGAGCTCTGACTTACCAACATAGATATCTAAAATAATCACAAAAAAAAAAAAAAATTCACAAATAAACCATTCAGATCAATCTGTCTGATGCTGTATTTAATTAAATTTTTCCATAAAAGTTTGGATGACTGTATGCAAACTTTTTTTTTTTTTAAAATTCTAACAAATAAAATGACCAACCTACTCTTGGGGAAAAATAAACATTCAGGCCCCGTTTACACTAGTGCGTTTTAGAATGAAAACGATCAACGTTTACACTGGCGTTTCCGTAGCGTTTCAGAAACGATCTCCGTCTACACTACACAACCGAAAACGCATGTCACGTGACCATTCATGCAGGTACAACCATGTATAGGTAGATATGTATAGGTAGATTCCCTATTATTTAGATGGCGGATGCATCTACGTGCTTGGAGCGGTCGAATGGGGAATCTACCCATACATATCTATGGGTACAACAATGAGCATGCTGTTATTGTTTACACAGTCATCAAGGATCCGCAGAGTGAATGTGGGCAGCCACGCCATCGTTTTCAAAAGTCTCCGTTTTGGTCCGTTTACACTGAAACGCAACCCTGGAGTTTTCAAACTAAAACGGGGTCTACAGCGTTTTCAAAAGTCTCCGTTTTCGACCTTGAAAATGCCAGAGTAGTGTAAAGGATAAGCATAACCATCACAAAAGTTATGCGTTTTAAAACAAAAACGCACTAGTGTAAACGGGGCCTCAGAATCATTATGTTCAGAGTTCACTCAGACACACGGTTTCATTTTCAAATTTTGTCAAGCATGTTTTTGTGATGAAAAACTAGGTTTGGTGAGATAAGACCTGATGCCTCCTCTCCATCAGAAATGGATTTGATCATGTCGCTGTTACATAGGACAACAGACAAATGCAGCTAACTTGAGATCTTAGCGTTGACAGCATATTTAATTCTATGTGACTGAAAAGATTGTGAGGTTGTCAGTGACGTGTCTGTTCAGTGTTCAGCGGGTTACAGTGTTGTTTACCATTTTGTATCAATTGTTTAGCCAATAAAATACACCTTTTCAAAACATGACAAATAAGACATGACAAATGGCCAGTACGAGGAACATAGGTAATTCATCACAGAGCCAAAAAATATTCACAGTGTATAATGCCAGGCTTATGAGAATGCTAGACTATAGGAGCTTGGGCAGATCTGGAATGTACAGAAGAAATGTTGTGTGTGTGTGTGTGTGTGTGTGTGTGTGTGTAAGGGCCTTAGTTTAAAGTTGTGAAGTAGTTAAGTTCTTGCAGAAGAGGTGTGTCTTCAGTTGCAGAATCAAGTTTATATGTCCCAACAAGGAAAGTAGTACCAGTAAATTTTGACATTTTTTTGGTCCCCTCAAGGAAACAAGCTTGTAAATCATACTAAGTGATCTTATTTGAAAATCTAAAAATGCAGAAAATTTTGTGTGAGGGGTAGAATTAGGGTAAGGAGATAGAAAATACAGTTTGAACAGCATAAAAACCATTACGTCTATGAAATATCCCCATAAAACATTGAAACCCAACGTGTGTGTGTGTGTTTCCAGAAATGCAATCAGCTCATCTTATTAATAACCAACTGACTGTTCTTTCAGGTAAAAAGAAGCTCTAATGTGCAACACAATCTATTTGTGCCCCTGATAAACATCATCAAGCAGCACAAGAGAAAAAAAAACAACTACACAAATTGTCAATAAGGCAATTTGGGACAAAAGCAATGCGTTCTGTTTTCACTTTACACTTTTTGTAGCACCCAATGCTTGATTTGAATTGAATGAAGCTTTTCCACACACTAAAAAAGAGCCGCAACTCTTAGACGTCATAAAACGGCATTTCATCGCTCAGTGTAAACCATGAAAATAAAAGCACCCTGGTGCAATTTGGCGGAATTGTTTCTGCCTGTTGTTGTTACCAGAGTGTTTGAGCAAATTTGACACCATACTATTAGCTGAGGAAATTGACAGTTTAATTTAAGGACGATTGAGAAACCCCCTCACATACACGTCTAAACTTGTTTTCACACTCAAGCAACCAACATCGTGAAGCTTCCTGACAAAGAACTATATGAAGCAGACAGGAGAAATCAGCAGATGTGATAATAACTTTTAACTCTGGCTTCATCTCTCTTCTTTCTCTCGCCGTATCTCTTTTTTCTCCCTTCTCTCCTGACTGCTTTCATTAAAGGCTGTGTGCTGCGAGGTTTTCTGTAGGAATGTAATTGTTCAGGTTTAATGAGCTGGGAGAGAAAGAAGAAAAGACCAAACCTGGGACTATTAGGAAGGAATGAGAGGAAAAGTTTTGAAAGCGACAAGGTAAACAGTGGCTCGTCAAAACAAACAAGGGCTTCTCCTGCGGGATAATTAGGTACTATAATTGGGATGAACGTAGCGACAGAGAAAGGGTCGGTGCCGTGGAAACGTGGGTCATCATCCACTCCTTCGCCGTTCCATTAGTTTAATTGTTAATTTCTTAATGCAGATGCAAATCATGCGGTATAAGATTGACACATGCACAAACGCACACACACAGTTAAGACTTAAAATAGCGCTTCAATGTCAACGCTTCACTTATCTAGAATACTTAAAGAAGGAATTCTGTTCTTTCTAGTTCCTCTGACAGTAAACACATTGGTCAGGGATCACAGAGGTTGTATTAATGACTATAAGAACTCACCATGACAGACACAAACACACACAAGCACTGCATATATAAGGGCATGAGGGGCGGAACGTGCTCAGACCGGCTACTTTAATATCAATCTGTGGTGAAAAATAACTCAATCTTTTTTTCAATTTTCTTTCCAACACCTCCTTCTTTCTTTTTCTTCTCTTTTTTTGTGCGTGTATGTGCGTGAGGGGGGTGAGTGAGTCCAGGAGGGAGAGAAAGAGGCTTTTTTCTAGTAAATTGAATTACACAACATTTTGACTTTCAGGCAGGAGAAGGGCAGGGAAGTGCTATCAGCCGTTCCAGATAGCATTGATTAAGATCAATTCAGAGAGAGAGAGAGAGAGAGAGAGAGAGAGAGAGACAAAGACTGGAAGGGTTCTGTCAGACCACTAAGAATCAAACTTCCTTGACTTGTTCTGATCAGAGGGAGTAGCTGGGGAGGAGGATGGGCTTTTTAATTAGTGCTGTGGGCTATCTCATCTTGATTTGTGACGCAGACAAAGTAATCCCTCAGCCCCCCGCCGCGGACTGACCACTCCGTCACATCTCTAATGGTTCCTCTGTTCGCTGTTATCTGTCCGTCTGTTCATCCATCATTCTGCTTGCGTTTGTCAGGTGCTTAAATCACTCATTAGAATATTAAATGTTTTGATGGTGGATCTTCAGTTGGGTCCGCAGGAAGAGTTTTAATGAAAGGTTTAACTCATGTTCCGACTTTTGTATCACGATACAGATTTTACTCAACAGGAGTGGAAAAAGAGCATGGTATAAAAATAATTCAACATAAAGTAAATAAAAATGTCAACAAATTTGTTGTGTAATAATGTTAATGTGAACTATAGAGGTGTAATGAATTTTTCTCAATGCATCAATTTAAAGTCCTACCGATTCAGATGCATCAATGTTGAATTATATTTTTTGTGATGGCCAATAATCCATTTTTATTTCACAATTTTTTTAGCAGCGCTTTCTACAGGTTACAAAGTTATGCAAGCAGTTAGTGATGTTATTAGTGAGTCAATGAGTTACTCAACCGATTCATTCAGATCTGTTCACATTTTATTACTTCAATTTCCTATTTGGAAAAGAATAATGAAAAGGAAAAGTAGGCTGATTATTTATTTATTTATTTATTCACAAATGGCGAACGAAAATTGGGCTTGCTTTTTTTTTTTTTTTCCTTTATTATGTACAAATTGTTTTATGGCTTCAATATTTCATTTGCATGTGAGGGGCACTAAAACGCCCCTTTTATTTGAAAGCTTTCTGTATGGCATTAATTCGGTCAGTCAAATAAGAGTCAGTACAGCACTGAACGTGTTTACACTTAAATATTATATTATTACAAATCACCTTTCACTGTTCACTATGCATGCCGAATGAAGCGGAATATATTGCTGGGCACATAATTACCTCTGCTCTTGTTTTTTGTTTGTTAAATTACACAAAAAATGGAAAAAAGAGAAGTTGTTTTCTTTCTTGTTATACCTTTCCAAATAGGCAATGAAATTGTTTATTATTCTGTTGTATTAAAGCAATATCTCACTCTCAGTCATGCTGTTGACCTGAATTTGCAAAAATCTGGTTTGTATTACCCTGAAAAATAGTGAACCATGAATCAAATTGATTCAAGGAGATTCACCACAGTTTATTCCTCTTGCAAGTGAACCTGAATTTATTGCAGTCTAGTAGCTCGATTGAATGTCAACAACAACAGATATAGCCAACATGCGTATTTATTGTGCTACCTTAAGTATACATAATTACACAGTTAGTTGCATTTTACTATTTGTATGTACCGAAGCATTGTTTTTTACAAAGACTGCTACAACAAAGGCTGATCAATCCTGCGGCCATCTTGCATACATCTGCACAGCCTCTAATAGCAAGAACAGGACTGAGACCCTGTAATTAAATCACAATGTCCATTATAAGACCCACAGGTCTCCTGTTTTCTATACACACAGGCCAAATGCCCATTTAAACACTTCTCTGGTTAAGCAATTGGCAGCATTAACGTTGCTATGTTGCAGAACTAAAGCCCTTTGCTTTCAAAAGCATCTTTAGAGCACGATGATAGTTCCAGTGGAATGGCTTCCAAAAGCCATTTTCAGCTCACACGCACGGCCTGAGGGTTTTACTCTAATGCGGATCGCTGGAAAAACAGAAACTGTGATTGGGGATCCTGTCAGATTCAACCACAGGATACAATCATGTTTACAGTTTGTCATTGGAAACGTGATTTTTGTCAGCAAACGGGCGATACAGGAAGAGATATCTTGACAGAAGCGCTGCTTCGAATCTCATTTAAAGGCAGCTCTGACATAGAACCGAAGGAGACAAAACCAGCTATTGATCCTGTTCCTGAAAGGCAGAGAGTCTTGTGTAAAAAGCAAGACTGTGCTTGAAAAGAGAGGAATGGTGGATGGATAGCAGTAGAGATGTCCTTTGTGCAACAGAGAGGAATGTTTCAAATCAGAGGGTGGCAGCTTGACGCTCTCACAATGGGGAGCCATGGGAAGGCAGGATCTGACACCCGTGCCCTTAGCAAAGGTTACTGCCTTTTCAAGTGGCCTCTCCAATACACTCCAAATGATCCCGCACACACACATGCATGCGCTCCTCTCTGGCCACTGGGGAAATTTCTTCTAGTGCTGTTCAACGGGACAAAAGTTTAATGTCTCCAATTCATAGTCAAAATAATAAGTGACAGCGAGCTAAAACCTGCTGCTCTCGGCAGCGTTGCCATGGGAACCGTCGGGCGACTTTTGGTGGGATGTCATTGTTGCCTGTCAGATAATCCCTAATATTTAACCCCAGCTCTCTGGACCGGCCTAAACTTTATTGTGTGTGACAGGCCCTCACGTCAAAATGCAGGCCAGCGTGAAAGTGACGCGAGTCATTTATCTAAACCTAATCCAGTTAAACAGAGATGAGCTTAACATGCTTATGGTTTATTATGATGTCTAAAAAGCCCATTAGCTGCGTGTTCTGTGTTGAAGGGACAGAGTTTGGATGGAAGAGCTCAGTCTTGACAACTCCCTCTCACATACAATACACACACACAGAGGGGAGGCAGCTAAGAAAACATCTCATTTAAAATTAATTATGAAATGTTAATACTTGAATCATTTCCTTGACAATCTGTCAGTACATTACTACTGCACTAAAAGTAATATGAACTCTTTCTGTCTTTAAAGTGCTGGACACATGACTGCAGTTATAGATGTTGATGCAACACTTGGTCCCACATAAGTGGCCTTAATGTACTTTCATCAAAAAATAAGTACAATGCACTTACTGTGTTCATATTGTGTTGCAAAACACCTTTGCAGCTATTGAGGTGGGATTTGGGTAAGGTTAGGGACAGGTTTGGTGGTATGGGTAGGTTTAAGGGTGGATTAAGGTGTAAGGGATGGGTCACAGTGTAATTATAAATGCAATTACAGAAATTAATTACAGATGTAATTACATGCAGGTATTTTTTAAAATACCAGTATAATGTGAAAACATGTATGTAGACATTAAGTGCACTGTTCCAAATGATTCATTTAAATGCAAGTACATAGTAGTTTTAGGGGGACTCAGTACAGAATCCATGTTTATGTAGACATATAAATAAATGTATAAATTAATAAAGGTATATTTGAAACAGCTATTACCACCTAACTCTACATTTTCATTTACATTTAGTTATTTAGCAGACGCTTTTATCCAAAGCGACTTACAAATGAGGACAACAGAAACAATCAATTGTAGTATTAAAACAACTATAACTGATCCAAAACTAAAAGCTAAAACTTTATAAATACTATATATACTGTGACGGGAGGAGCCAACGACAGACACAGTGGGTGTGGCGTCAGGCCTCGGAGAGGCTTTTATTTAACAAATAATAAAAATAACGTGTCCAAAGGGGAAAATAGTGTCCAAAATAAACAGGGGATCTGGTGTCCTCGTCGTGCTGCGAGGTTCGTGAAGGAGGGGCAGTGTTCTGGAAGGAAGGGTCCAGGTAAGGGGCGGAGTCCGGCGGCCGCACGCGCTCCCCTCTTTGGTCCGGGGCGCGAAGGGCGGCGGCTTGGTTCAGCTCCTCTTCGTCCTTCTTGGCCCACGGCGCTAGAGGGGAAAGAACGGCCCGGCATCCTGGCCCGTCAGCCGCGTAGCGGGTGCGGCTTCGTCCGGACCGCGGGTCCGGCAGCTCACGTCTCTGGCGGCGCGGGAATCCCTCTACGCTCCCTTCCTGGACCCACGAGGACACCAGCGTGCATGCACGGGGAAGAGACCGGTCTCTAGAGGAGAGGCGCGCTCGGCATTTAACAGCGGCGGTGATGAGGCTTCATTCCCTTCAGGTGTGCCTCATCACACGCCGCCAGACCTGGCTGTTTCAGCGCCCCTCCTCGCTCACACACCCACTCCCGTCGGGAGCCTGGTGAAGGGCGGCGATTAAGGGACGGGGTGCTGCTGATAATAAGGGGGAGGCAGCTGACTCCTCACATTCCCCCCCCCCAAGCGACACCCCCGTCATAAGGCCGCCGCCCACGCAGGAGTGCTACCTTCCTCAACCAGGCTCCAGCGGTCGGAGTGGGCGGGGCAGGGATTCCTCTCCGGGCAACTCTCCCTCTCGCACCGCGCCGGCACCGGGACAGAGAAACCGGGTTTTAGTCGACAGCCTCAACCAACCACAGGGTAAATGACAACACTTAAAAACGCCACTTACCCCTTTGGTGGCTGGGAGGCCGTCTCCATCGTTCCTCCGTCCCAGTGCGGGTTTTCTCGAACTTTTACGAGCGAGAGGGGATGACGTCATCAGGTGTTGCCCAACTGCGCTGTCTAGGCTCCGCCTTGCCCGCATTCTCCACCACTGTGACGGGAGGAGCCAACGACAGACACAGTGGGTGTGGCGTCAGGCCTCGGAGAGGCTTTTATTTAACAAATAATAAAAATAACGTGTCCAAAGGGGAAAATAGTGTCCAAAATAAACAGGGGATCTGGTGTCCTCGTCGTGCTGCGAGGTTCGTGAAGGAGGGGCAGTGTTCTGGAAGGAAGGGTCCAGGTAAGGGGCGGAGTCCGGCGGCCGCACGCGCTCCCCTCTTTGGTCCGGGGCGCGAAGGGCGGCGGCTTGGTTCAGCTCCTCTTCGTCCTTCTTGGCCCACGGCGCTAGAGGGGAAAGAACGGCCCGGCATCCTGGCCCGTCAGCCGCGTAGCGGGTGCGGCTTCGTCCGGACCGCGGGTCCGGCAGCTCACGTCTCTGGCGGCGCGGGAATCCCTCTACGCTCCCTTCCTGGACCCACGAGGACACCAGCGTGCATGCACGGGGAAGAGACCGGTCTCTAGAGGAGAGGCGCGCTCGGCATTTAACAGCGGCAGTGATGAGGCTTCATTCCCTTCAGGTGTGCCTCATCACACGCCGCCAGACCTGGTTGTTTCAGCGCCCCTCCTCTCTCACACACCCACTCCCGTCGGGAGCCTGGTGAAGGGCGGCGATTAAGGGACGGGGTGCTGCTGATAATAAGGGGGAGGCAGCTGACTCCTCACAATACACACACATTAAAAAAATAAATTAAATAAAAATGACAAATGCATACAACAAAATTTCTAAACTTAACATTTAAATGAAAACAAAATAAAGCTACAAACAATTCAAAATATTAAGAGAACAAAAGGTATAAGAGTATAATAATGATTCTAACATAACACTAAGCCAAACACAAAAAACAACTACATACACACACACACACACACACCCATAAATTCAATATTATTTCATTTCCATTTAGTTTGCTGAAGTACTAAAATAACTCAAATTAAAAAAAAACTAAAACTTAATAAATAACATATACAGACATAATAAAAAACTAATAAAATGACAAACATTACTACAACTGTAACTAAAATTAAAACAGATAACATATACAAATCAAACTACATTAGTTTAACAGTAATCCTAAAAAAAATAACACTGAGCCAAACATATAAGTAAGATATGGTTATAAAAAACTAAAACAGAAGTGAAACAAGTTATAGGAAAGAGGATAAATCAAAAGCGATACTTATCCCTTGCCGGTGGAGTCGCAAGGTAGAGTCGATGGTCTTTACACTCTTTGCTCTTCACACTCATAACTCTATTAGTACTCGTAAACTTCAGGCTATTTGCACTGTATTTGTTTGATTCACTAAAAAGAAAATACTCATTTCTTTAGCCCAACAGTTCAGTAGTTAAACACACAAGAGCGTTTTAGACATTAAAGACTGAAAAATGTCTTGACATAAACAAAATTTGGCTTCATGGCCACAGCACCAGCTAAATATTAATAATTGTCATTATTTCAATGGTGCATCAATTATTCCTGCAATAATTTTTTAGTGTTCCCAAAGCATTTCAAAAGGTATCCATGATGTCCATCAGCATATATCCATATATCTCATATATATATATATATATATATATATACACATACATACACACACACACATATATGTAGTAAATGACTCCGGTTATATGATACATGAATGGACTTCTCTATGACACAAGTATTAAAATTACACAATTACACAAATGATCAATTGAAACAAATTATTAACACATTAAAGTATGTAAACTGTAGTTTGGCATGAATTTTTAATACATTTAACTAACCTTAACAATGAATGAGAGAGACAGAGACAAGAGTTAGTGGTTGCCCAAGCTGTCCTCTTTGTTGTCTGAGGATGCGCTGCAGTTGTCACGGTAACTCTACTCTCTCAACCATAGACATGTATTGACACCCCATTCGACCGCTCAAAGCACGTAGACGCATCCGCCATCTTGGAACGGTCCACTTGACGTCATTCATCATACTGTAGGTTCGCACAGAGCTGTTGGGTTCGCAGACCATCGGCTCTGCAGGATTGTGGCATCTTTCGAATATTCAGTGATTACTATGGTGAATGACGTTAAGTCAAGACCGCTACAATAAGGCAGACGGCTTACGTATAGCGGCCCATAGAAACAGTCACTAATGAGGCATCTACGTATATATATCTATGCTCTCAACTGCCACCCGGAATTCGGAAAATGCAGCTGGACTGTCTGGTGCAAACTCATTTTAACACATTAAAATATATACAAAATATATACAAACAATTTAATATTTTTATGACACAAACTCTACGCAGCAGCGTGGTCACACACACATACACACACACACACACACACACACACATATATATATATCATATGTGAAGGAATTTATGATAATATATAACATTAAGTGTGGTAAAAATTCTTTGGAAGAAAATATCACTGATACTGAGGGTCATTTCAAGCATTATGAATAGAATAAATGCCTTACAAAATATCTTTATGTAATCCAAGGTGTTGGACATTTCTACCCATCAATTTTTTTTTCTATAAAGCTAAATGCTAAAATAACAAAGAGAAAAACTTGTCCTAAAGCAAACAAGCCAAACAGAAGGCTGTGTGGTAGTTTATCTGTCTGTTCTACAGAACCTGCGTTCCTTATGTAGCGCCATCTATAAAAAAACACTGCTAGATTAATGCAGCGAGAAAACAATATTCCAATTCTTTCACAGGCGAGTGTGATAAATAGCAAGTGACCATGTGAAAACAAGCAAGAACAAAAGAGGTATGAAAGCCCACCTGTTCGCCAGACCAGGTGCCTGCTCTCGACATCCATGTGAATAACTTCACCGCCCCCCTCCCCACCGTCCTCCCGGAACCCATTGCGCGAGAGTCTTGTCAGGCCATCTCGGCTGGCGTTCTCTCCCGTGAGTCCCTCCAGACTTTCAGGTCTGGGCTGAGGCCTAATGAAAAGCAGACCACCGTCCTTTTCAATTCCTCCGGCCCAGCCAGACCGCCACTAAAAGCAATCGACAGACTGAATGGAGTCACTATATCACAATATGCACCTTACGGCATGCCAGAGACACCGCATCCTCCGGGACAGAGCGCCGTGTCCGCATTCATCTCTCTTTCTCTCTCAAGAGTTTAACGGTGAAGATTGTTGATGGGGGTGGGAGACGACAAGAGGAAAGAATGAAGCCGTGAGACTGTGGACCGCCTCAAATGTGTCTTTTGTCCAGCGCACTAAAAAGGAGAAGACTAGAAGGTTGCTTTGGGGAATGAAAAGAGAATGATGGAAGGAGAAAAAAAGGAACGTATGGACAAAAGGAGGTGTGTGGGCACAGAAAGATGTGTTCGAGTTCCTGCGTGTGGATTTGTGTCCGCTCTCGTGCGTTCGTGGGAGGAACTGTTGCGCATGGTTAGCGGCATGTGTGTATCTGTGAGTATCTGTGTGTGAGCGGCTGAAGTGCGTAGCTGGAGGTGTGTGTTATCAGCACTCTGCAGTCGCCGTGTGAGGCGGGCAGGGCTGGGACGAGGGCAGGAACTGGAAGGGCAGGACTAGCGGAGTGTGTCCAGGGTGGGCGGCTCCAGATCCAGGGATACTTCACTTCAGTACACACACTCGCTCCTGCTGCTAACCTCTAGCACACACACAAATACAGCTGAGTCTGAAAGAGCTGAATTGACTCACAAAGAAAAGGCGATGGTCTTTACTCATGGTCATAAGTGGTTTTATGATGTTACAAAGCCTTTCACTGTCCACTGGTTTTACATGAGGTACACATAATAGCAACTCTACAAAACTATCATTAGCATACTACAAATCAGCACACTCAAAAATTTATATTTTTCATTATTTATTCACTCTTATGTTGTTCCAACCCAGTATTCATTCTGAAAAACATAAAAAGAGACATTAAGCAAAATGTCTGAGCTTCTGATTTCCATCCAAAGAAAGTGTATGGTGATTTACATTCTCCAGGTATTATAACATTTCTTGAGTCACACACACACACACACACACACACATTCTAAAGCAAAAGCTTAATACATACAGTAGGACCTCCTGCTATCCTGCAGAGCTAAATGCCACAGTTCTTTGTGGTCGGGGGCACATGTTATCACTGGTAATGTCAATAGCTCAGCCAATCCGCAGGCTGAATGATGCTGATGGACAGCTCAGGTGACTGACAGGTATCAAACAGATACAACAAAACTAGACTAGTTATTCTAAATATTAAAATGTCAACCATATTTTTTATTTTTTTTGCATTTTACTTGTATGTAAAAAAATTGACAACATGTAAATAGCCTAGAAATGTAAAACATTTTAAAACAATTAATATTATAAACAAATAAACAAATGAATAACTGAATAAATAATGACTAATAAAATGAATACATTTGACTTTATGCCAATCAGTGATTGTTAACTAAAACAAGAACTATAAAGATAAAATAACATTTAATGAAAACTGAAAATAAGTTGAAATAACTGAATTAAGCTGAAGTACAGTTGTTAAAACTAAAAGCCAATTAATTCTATTAATAAAAAGGTCATTAAAATTAATAATTACTACATTATTATATAAATAATACTAAAATAACACTGATGCCAAAAGTCAAAAGTCTGACTATGTACAGTGTAAGACTAGTGCTACCTTAAACCATGGCCAATTACAGTTATCAGACCTCACTAAACATCCTTAGTATATTCACCATTTAATGGCAACAGTCTTATCAAATCAACTTGAAGATAGCAAGCCCACATGAGAGTGATCATTAGCTGCCACTATCAGCTGCCCGCTTTAACTAGCAGCAGAGAAACGCCACCGCTTCCCTGTAAAATATGTGCTGACAGAAATCTTGCACCTTGGCTTTCAGCTCAGACAGTAAGAGCTGAGTCCATATTGATCCAAGACACCAACCCACCGCACTATAATCTCCTTAACCATAGTTAGAGAAGAAACATGCTGAAAAACACTCTTCCCAATTCCCATTTGTTTTGCTGTTGGTTGTGCAGGTCTGAGGTTTGTGGAAGGTGGAGGAAGCGAGGATGAGAGCTGATGATGTAACTCACATTTCAGCAGCTAACTGAAGCTGCCTTCAAGTCCTCCTGGGAACCTCCTGCTAACGAGTTTGGAAATCATTATAACTACATGAAAAGTGTCATTTCAAAAAAAGAAAAAAAAAATGTTAGGTGAAAAACAGGAAGCTTTTTATTGCTAGTGCAACATAACAGAGTGCAAACAATGCAGATTTAAACTGGTAGATTGTAAAGTAGATTTTAACATTTAAATTTACAACTTAATTTGAAAAAACAGTTTCCAATTGATAATCAAGACTTAATGGTGGCATTCATGTAAGCTCATCATTATTTTGCAATGACCTAAAGGCAGAATGAGACCTGTTGCTTTCTGGTATATGAAAACTTAGAAAACACAGTATTTTTTTTTCTCTTATTTACCAAACACCTTTTCTCTATTTCTTTTACTCATTTAAATGTGCTCCCTTCTCTTTCCCACACTCCCTCTATTTTTGTCTCTTCCTCTTTCTCTCTCTCTACCCCGGCTAAATATGTTTCTCAACCCATCTACAACAAATTAAGTTTCCCCTCAAACTGAATTTCAAGCTTGGCTGCTTTAGTAGGGTGAGTAACTCACTTTTCATTAATTCTTTTTCTTTTCTACCCAAAAATGATGTACTGTATCACTCGTATTTTTCCATTCCCCGCTCGTTTTTCCTCTCTCCAACCAACCCGGGCCCTAAATTTGGTTCTTGCAATGGAAAGCAATTACACTCTCAGAAGGGTGTATTTTTTACTTATTAAAAAGCCCTAAAAGCTCTTCGAAACATGCTTATTTTTTCATTCTGTTTTTTACTTGCTAGCAAGCTGTGAGCTGTGGAATATAATAATAAAATCAGTGTTAATTTTTACAGTTTTTTTAGTTCTTTCAAGGAAAAGAAAGATGTAGTCAAAATTTCAATTATTTTTAATTCATTTAATATTTTTCTAAAAATGGCATAATATTAATCAACAATAATGATGTTTTGGTTGACAATGTTTCTGTCAGTGTTCTTTTATATTTTCTTCAGAATTATTTCATATTTGTAACTAGTATTTGTTTAAATAATTAACTAAATTACATAATCAAGTAATTAACTACTGGAATTTATTTACTATATATATATATATATATATATATATATACATACACACACACACACACACACACACACACACACATATAGTGTAACACACATATATATATGGCTTTGCATGGTTGTACATTTTAAACTTTTGATACTTGCTCTTCAGGTTATATTCTCTTTCGTTTTCTCTTTCACCACCATAAGTGTTTTGTGCATCCATCTCATGACTCTAGCCCATCAGCCCCTTTGACCTAAAGCTGGAAGTTGAGGGCCTTGTGAGATTTCAAGATATGCGCTTTGAAGAATGACGGCACCAGGGAAGGGAAGGGCAGAGCGGCCTCTGCTCTGCTTAAACCGGACAGAGTTAAGTGACAGATATGAACCCACGCTGGGAGATAACTCCATGTCAATAAATCCCCCTCTCCTAACCAGATCCATCTGCCGACCTCTGCATAACAAACAGCTCGCAAAGCACTTCCAAAATATTGAAACAGAGTTAAGCCCTCAAGGTGTGAGCCATTTCAATTTCAAAAAATAAATATTATCTCTGACTAAGCAAACCTTGCATTACAATGAGGATCATTTTACTGTTTCAGGAAGATGAAGGATGCTTCTCTGCAGACGAAGAGAAGCCGCCGTAGCTACCGGTCATATTTCTGCCCTCTCCGTCCACGCTGGCTTGATAGGCCCCCCGCTTTCTTTTATCTTATTACGGCCTCAAGAAAACAATATTCCGCTGTACTATTGCAGTCGCCCCTCTTTCTGTCTTTTTCCATTTCTCGCTCTCTCTATTTCTTCTCACTCCATCCTCTCTTTATTACGGTCCTCCATATCAGCTAGATGATTCCTCTGCTGCTGATATGGGAGTCTCAATATGCAATAAAGCAGCGGGATCGCCTACCAAAGGGCCCATTGGTCTTGATAAAAGGGCGGCTCGATAAAACGGGGTCACATCGAACTCTTTATCTTCAATCTAATGTAAAATAACCGCCCTGCAGTCAAGCTCGGGTCACGACTTATCTGTGGCTCAATCCAGAGTCAGATTTGTTAAGCGTGAGCGTTCACACTGTTAGGTGCGAATGGAAAAGACAGGTTCCATTTGACACCGGCAGAGAGAACGCTGACCCCTGGTGCTCTGAGAGACCCTCCGCCAAAGGTCACACCCCGATGGTGAAATGTTATTAGGCTTACGGCAGAGGATGTTTACATCACACGGAACGGTTGCAGGGAGGCGTTTCACAGTGGTTAAACACATCGCAGTTGTATCGACAGACGTGAAACATTTGCTGTATTTTATGCTTTTACACTTCTTGAAATGTTATTTTATTTTTGGCCTTTTGCCACTCTTATTGGCAGTGATAGCACAGAGAGGACAGGAAATGTTGGGGGGAATGATATTGGAAAATGATGAGAGACAGACTTGACAGCATAGCCTCGCAAG
Organism: Spinibarbus caldwelli; assembly: GCA_039654775.1. Lineage (NCBI taxonomy): Eukaryota > Metazoa > Chordata > Actinopteri > Cypriniformes > Cyprinidae > Spinibarbus > Spinibarbus caldwelli. Next base: position 24,867,876 of record CM077248.1, on the reverse strand, counting down.
GGAAACATTTCTGTAGCAGCATTTATTATTACCCACAACAACATCGGCCTGGAAACATTTAAATCTCGGTTTAGAGGATTGCGTAAAGCCTTGGTTGTCTTTAGACATTATCACATGTTTGAATGACAATTTTTTCTGTGAAGTTATGGCAATATGTTAATGCATGAATGATATAAATGTTTGATTGTCAACATAATGCAACAAGTAAGTGTAGGGTTTTTCCTGTATAAGTCAAGAATTAAAGCATAAATATCAGTGTTATAAAATTAAGTAAAACCTGCTCAACATTTTTGATACTGGTGTTCTCATCATGCACTGAAACATGAATAATTAATATGTTTGTTTTTTGTTTGTTTTTTTCTAGCTGTATTTACACAGTTTTATCATTGCTTTTGTTGTTATAGTTTAGTAATTTTGTTACATCTGGAGTTCATTTTGCTGTGCTGTATTGAATAAAGTCAAACTATTGCCAAGTAAGCTTTGAAGTAAAAATAAATTACTCAAACGTTTACTGGTCAAGCTAAAGTTGCTTATTTTCTTTGTTAAATTTACTTAACTTAGGTAAGCACATTTTACTTAATTCTATATGTGAAAATTAAATATAATTATGCAATATTTAATTTCTTTATGAATGTTAAGTTCAACAGTAAGTAAGTAAGATTTTACTTGACAATAACAGGTAAATTGTACAGAGCAGTAGCAGTAAAATTTACTTAAAATTTGTTAGTGCAAATTGTTACGGAGATTTTATCAAGTAAATCCTACAAATTTATTTATTTTTTATTGTACTACTACTACTACTCCTGCTACAAATAATAAGAAATTACTTATTTGTTTGTTGCATGAAATCCATGAATTACATGAATTTGTTTGATTTTCAACATAATGCAACAAGTAAATGCAGGGTTTTTGTCCGCAAGTCAAAAAAAAAAAATAAAAAAGTAAAAATATTTAATGTTTAACAATAATAATAATGTTTAATATAGATAAACAATAAATAAGAAAAGAATAGGAAACAACAAGCATATGTGGATAGTAATACTGTTAATACTACAACTACTACTACTAATAAATTATTACTATTTATTTATTTATTTTAACACATGAATTACATGATGCAACATTTAAGTGAAGAATTGTTTTGGCAAGTCAAAAAGCCTGCAAAATGTAACAATATTAAAGAGTAATAATAATAATAATAATAATAATAATAATAAATATTTAAATAATGATTTTTTTCTCTCTCTCTCTCTCCCAATATGACTGTCATCACCCATTTTAATATTTTATATAATAAACCAATCAGTCCAAAACAGATGAAAGAACACTATCCAACTGAATAAGTCAGTAGGGGACGCTTCCTTGCATCACAGATAAATGTGTTGATGTATGTGTAAGAACAGCTAGACCACGACTCCAACAAATTATGTGGACAGTAAAACATACAGTAAATATATACTGTTTGCAAACATTAAAAAAACAAAAGAGTTAAATAAAACTGTTGGCAAGGAAAAAAGCTCCCTTCACTTCTTTTTCCTACAACTGCACTTCTAGTATTTCAGAACTCCTGAGGAAAAATCAGATGTGGACTCTAAACGAGCTTTTCACTGACAAAGAGATATAAAATTTCACAAAAATGACAAAAAAAAAAAAAAATCACTCTCGACTGTGAGAGACTGATGATAGGATTTACACCCACTGTTTGTGAGTCCTCAGATAATAGAGTCAGTGACAAATAGAGAAAGACTGGTCAGCTATTGAGAGGACAATACCAGGCAGCTGGTGGAGAGCTCTTCAAATTACTAAACCTTTTGGATGAGCATTCACAAAAGATTTGACAAGTAAACAGCAGCACAAATGAGAGAGAGAGAGAGACAGTGATGAGAGATTCGCCACGTGATGGAGGAGGACACCATTTCTGCTTTGCAGTCCATAAACAACCAGATTTCATGCGATTATCCATCACTGTTTCACAGCTCACGGATTCTGCCTCGTCTCCTTCTCATCCTCCTCCATTCCTCCTCCCTCTTCTCTTTCCTCCTGTCTCTTCCTTCTCCGCCCTCCCTCCATCTCTCCGGTCTGACTTTGACCTTCTCTCTTCACGCAAGGCAGAACTGCTATTGATTAAATCTTGGCACGGGGTGTACAAACACGGAGATAAACCTGGGTGTAAAGTGAGAGAAGCGTGCGAAGGCCAGAGACGCGTCCGTCCAAGGAGCTTTCCATCCTTTATTCCAGCTAACAGGCTCCCGAACAAGATCCCCCACTGTTCGTCTGTCTGCAGGGGCTCCAGTGACCATTAGAACAACAAAAAATGACCTTCCTCCCCTCTCGAATGTTTGTCTGTAGATTCCATGCTCCTTTCCTCTCCTCCTCCTCCCTTGTTCTGTCCTTCTCACAGCCAGCAATCCCTTTCCCCATTTTTCAGACTAAATGGGCCTACAGAGCTGTTTCGTTCACACAGAGAGCAATGAATGTGTATGAATGTGACGGCCACATGTTCCACTGACACTCTGAGATCCAATTATTTTAGAGGGTTCTAAAGTTATCCTTAGATTCAGTGTGAATTATGAAAATACGTAGAAGGGATTTAAATAGGGATGCAGCGGATGCACCAATTTAACATTTTTGACCAATACATCTATAGCCGATATTAGATTGTTTGTGTATTATTATTGTATAAAATTATTATTATTATTATTTATTTATTTTTTTTACATTGAAATACATTGTATGAGTGGTAAAAATAAAATATAATACATACAGTACTTTAAACTATATTTTTTGTCACTTTTGTGCTGCTCAAGTGAATTTACGCATCACAACATATTAATGTCTATTTTTTTTAGATCTGCTAAAGAAAATGGTCTGTATAAATAATAAAAAGTACTTAATATAATAGAGGTGAGACCTCTATTATATGGAAGACTATTTATAGAGATGGGACCTCTATTACGGGAAAGTGCTCTTCAAGAAATGGTGCATAAATCCCATAATCTGGATTTATGCTCTTTAAATTAAGTGTAGAGATGATGACAAAAGTTAGATAAAAAAAACAAAAACTAAAAAAAAACTAATATTGGCCAATATGGTATAACAGATAAGGTACTGATATATTGTGCATTCCCAGATTTAAAGATGATGAAATGTGTTAAATGGAGTAGCACTCTTTTTTTTTTTTTTGCAGATGTATAAAAATATTTAATACACAAACATACAAGGAATGGGTTCAAATGAATAACTGTTTGGAAATAAAACTAGAAAAATCATTAATGTTTGTAATCTACACCTTTGATTGCAGCTCTCCAACATCAACCGCATCCTTTATCAAATATCAAACTTGAAAGTATATCTTTCTGATAGGATAGAAGAAGTAATTCATCTCTGTCAACTAAACGTGTGTTTTACAGATTTATTAAGAGAATTTCATTTTGCCTCGAGGTTGTTCTTGTACTTTTGGCTCTTACTGATGAAACATGAGAAATCTAGCAGTGCCCAGCATGCAGCTCAAGGGTGCAACTCTGAGATGGCCATTAAAGAGCCAGTAATCACATACACACATTTCAGTCCACCTTCCATTTGAGGAGCTGTTATTAAACTCACTCCTATAAGTACTAGCCACTGGTGACAGAGGATAAAACAAAAGGACTTGAGGTAAAAGTGCTTACCCCGCACCCTCTGACCACATCCATAAACCTGTACTCCATCAAACCAGAGACGGGACCCCATTTGCCTGCTTAACGTTCATCCTTCACAGGCAGCCGGTCAACTCAACTCACATTTTAAAACGCTCAGTCAATTCCAGAACTAGATGATCGGAGGGGGGATTTCTTCAGCCCTGGCTATGAGACTCAGGATTTTACGTCAGAGGACTTTAGGATGTCGAGAGAGGACTTTAGAATTGTGCTAACGCTGGTTGCCTGGAGTTTTGCACAGCATCTCGGAGGACTGCCGTCCCTACTGGGAGATGCATCGGCTTCTTGTATTAGAAGAACAGGAAATCTCAAAGAGCGAGATGAAGCAAAACAGCAAAGTAGCTATCAGCAGCTCAGAGTCATCTCTGTGGAAACAACCATCTCACATCACAGAGAGGTGTGAGGCAGTGTAACCCATATAAAGCATACAAGAAAGTGAATATTTACTCTGGGAATGTGAGTATAGGCTGTTGTATATAGAGATTGACAAGGGATTTTTCAACATTTAGGATCCCCATATGCATAAAATTGGACTTTGATAATGAGTTTCTGATGCCAATATTTGCTTAATTAGAATGTATTTAATATTAAATTTAATTATAAGTTTAATGACATATTACTTAATTTGCAAAATAAAAAATTAATTCTAAATTAATCATGAGGAGACTTTTTTATTTAATAATGTACACACACACACACACACACACACATTATAGAATAAACAAGAAAACAACACTTTTTTGCAGCAAGGATGCATTAAATTGATCAAAAGCGACAGAAATAACTTTTACATTGTTACACAAAGGACTGAAGTAACGTCTGCTGAAAATTCAGCTTTACCATCACAGGAGTAAATTACATTTTAAAATATATTGAAATAGAAAGTAGTTATTTAAAATTTCACAACATTACTGTTTTTACTGTATTTTTGATTAAATAAATGCAGCCATGGTCAGCATATGAGACTTATTTTAAAAGCATTTTTAAAATCTTTCCGACCCAAACCTTTGAGCAATACTGCCTACATATGAAGAATGACAGAAAGATATTTATACTTCTTGAACATCATAAACTATACAATCAATCTACAAATCAGACTTTTCAAATCAACCTGTAAATCAAAACAACTTTATCATAACAGCATCATCATCCTTTCAAGAAACAACTCCTCAAAGACAAGTTAAAGCCTCTCCTTTTTATTACTTTACTGTTAGTTTTGTTCAAACTGAACTGAATTACTACTGCTAGACATTGCACAACACAGTTCATATACACATTCTGTTAATAGAATGTTTAAAATTTAATCAGAAGTCATCTTATCAAAGTGAATATGACACCATTTAGAATGACACTACTGATCTCATCGATGTTCTCTCTTTTAGAGACATGAAAGGTGCAGTGAACTGACCGTATTGGATGAAACACTACCGCTAAACAACCAGTAACCGCAGTCACTCTGCACCAACCTGACTCAAGGCTCTTCCCTATGGAAACTTTATGTGCCGTAAAACAGACAGACGGAGAGTGAGCATAATCTCACAAAATAGTTCTGAAAGTCTGGTCATAAAAGACTCAAGGCCTGTTTTAAATGTACATCACTTACAGCAATGGACATGAAGAAAAAAATATCGTTCAACCTGACCGCAAAACAAATTAAAAGCAAGTTTTTGAAGGATCTGGCTACTCTCTAGACATGACAAATGAATCAAGTACAAACTTGTGGCCTATCTAAAGCTTTTAAACATTATAGCATGCACCATTAGAAATGGGTCTGCTATGATTAACATGATTCTCACTAAATGTTGGTGCTTATAGACCAATTTGGAGTAGACATCACAGTTACGTCACTTGCAGCTGCGCACGCATAGTGGTGGCAGAAAAACTGGTAACAAGTGGAGAGAAACGGGTAAAATTCATGGAAGAAGAGAAAAAAATATTTTTGTCTTTTGATGTCAGAATCGGAATGCAAATAATTTTTATATATTACTATCGTCAAAGACGCCATTTGAAGCTAAATGCAGACATTTAAATGGACATACTATGGATGAAAACTTATGATTACTATTTGTTTTAAACAATAGGTCTACATAATTCACATATCCAGTTCATAGGGGACGTATTGTATTAGCCCTACAGTTACAGCATGAAATATTATTTAAACCTATTACTATTAACATTTTACATAACATTTATATATTTAATCTCACAATTTTGACTTTTTTCTCGCAAATGCAAGTTTATATCTCCTAGTTCAGACTTTATAACTCGATTTAACTCAACAATAGTGAGTTTGTCAATTCTGAGGGGAAAAAAAGAATTGCTAGATATAATCTTGTAATTGTGAGAATAAAGTCAGAATTTTGAAATATAAACTCAAATTTACCTTTTTTTTTATTCTTTTATTCCATGCCTTTCATAGGCTGCCACCAGATTGGCTCCGCCCACAAAAAACGTCCAAATTGGTCTATAAGAACTCATTTTTATAGCTAAAAGAAATACAAATAAATATTTAGTTTCAATATTTAAAAAAAAAACTGATTCAAGGAATCTCCAAAATAAAAAAAAAAAAAATGAAATAAGTAAATAAATGACTTGTTTACTGTCTGGACTGCATTCAGAACATTTGGCCTTTTGCATTATAGAAACTCTAAATTTACACAGATGAAAAACAATTACACTAATGAGGGAACATTAACCTCACAATTGGTCTCTATCTGTGAATCATTCAAATAACAGCCTCATTTTCTGTGTGCTATAGGACTTTCATTTTCTCCTTGTACTTATTACAAAATTCAATTTTGAGCTACAACATTTCAAAGTAAAATAAACAAAAAAAAAAAAAAAAAAACCCATTAAATTGCAATATAGCATTTCAAATTCAGTACAGCAAAATGAGGAAATCATAATAAAAAAAATCAATATTTGTATAAGCCTGACTATACGAATGTAAACCTGAATATATATATAGTTGTAAATGGCAATAGGGAGAGACAGAGAGAGACGTGAAGTGAAGCAGAGAGTGCCGGTCAGGCCCTCAGGCTGGATTCTGTCTGTCTCCTTGTCTTTGAGTCTCTGCTCTTTGTTGCAGTAAGTGTTCTTGCTAGCCTGTCAGATCCACAACTGTTGCTCTGTCTCCACATCTGGAGAGGAGCAGGCACTCAGAATTCAACACAACAAGCCACCTGTGTGAGGGAGCGGGGCTCGAGTCACGTGACGGGCCTCTGCTGAGATTGACGGGCTCTGTGCCAACGGAAAATGACTGAAGGTTGCATGAGAGGAGAGGATGAAACCGGGGAGCTGTGTCTAGACAGGCAGGTCATCTGAGTCACGATAACTGAGCATCAACAAAGACCCCGAGGCCTTCTGCTTTTATGCAAAATAAACATTTATACATGCTTAAATATTTATTCTGACACACTTATTTTAATCTACAAAGACCATGCTGCTTGTGCTATATGTTCCACCGCACGTCTAAATAATTCACATCCATAAATGCAGATCTGAGTTTGATCTCTTTTAAATATTCAGATGGCTCGAGCATTTCATACTCGGATATGGATAATGGATCTGGATGCGCAGCCTTCAAAACAACTTCATTCTCCATTTGCTGATGCGAACTCGACGTTCGAAATGGGCAGCGGCGAACAGACGAGCTGACGGTAGAAGAAGCTTCTGCGCATAATCATCAATCAAAGCGACTGTCAAAACCCGCTATGCTTCTCTGTCTTTATAACGCTGTTAGAGGACTTTGATGACTAAAGATACAATAAACAGATGTGACGATTGCTGTTGAACATGACAGTTGTTGCGAGTCTGCATTTTAAAGTCGTGAAAACAGTCCGTATGAGCGTATTTGGGGCGTTTGGACAGTGATTGCTTGTATTGCTTGATTCATCTTCATAGACCTCTGGATAGAGAGGCATCTGATGGGTTGTTGTATTACAAATGCCAATGTAAAACATTTCTGCTCATATATACCTCACCAGCAAGCAGACTTCTAAAAAGAAACGAGTTTGACCCTGAGAGGCGAAGCATTAACAGAGGAAAAGAGGTAATTGAGATGTACTAGAGGACTCTTTTTGTGGAACGCTCTTTGCATTTAGTTGCCTCATTGAAAGTGAAAGATATGAGAGAAGTAATCCCAGTATTACATTGAATCCAGACATGTTCTCTGGTGCTTTACCTATAGCACGTGTGTGGGTGTGTGTGCACACTAACATCCTCCTCACAGGGCCTCTGTTTAAGTACATCACGTCTGTGTGTTACACCAGAGAGTGTTTTACTACTGCAGTCCAAGCTGTTGTAGCCTCATCCTGCTCTCTTTTTCTTCATTCCCTCCCTCTCTCCTCCATCTCTGCAGGTCATTAAGAGTGTTGTACTGCCACATACCCAAGAACAGAGGACATAAAAAGACAAATAAGGCCATAAAAAGTCCCTATGCCTGTGCATACAAATACATTCACTCTCACTCTCTCTTGTTCTATCACAATGTCCCTCCCTCACTTTTTCTCCCTCGTTCAATATCTATTCTTTCATTCTTGCTTTATTTCTGACATTATATCTTCTATATGAATTATAAAAAGGCTGATTGTACATACTAATGAAATGGCAAGGGAGGCACAGTGGCCCAAGAGGTATTCAGACATTTAAAATTGCTTTTCCCTGCGTTAGATGAGGGATTTTTTGTCTTTACCAAAACTCAGAACCGTTACCTGTTATTTTAGTATCATTTATAATATAGTATTTAATAATATTTTGAATTAGCTTTTTTAAATGTTCAGTTTAAGTAATTTTATTTAATTTTGTCATTTCTATTTAGCTTAAAAATTTTATTTGTTTTATTTTTAGTCATTTTAGTACTACACTTATTCTATTTTGTTTAACTGCCAAGACAACATTTTAAATTTTCATTTAGTTTTTTTTTTTTTTTTTTTTTTTTTTTTAAGTTTTTCATCTAGTATTTAGATTTAATTTTATTTCAGCTTTGTTTAAATTAATAACAATTATTTTTAAAAGTTTTAGTTTTAGTTAATAATAGCAACACCTAATTTTGACCCTTACTCAAAATTAACCAATTCAGAGGCCTCCAATATATAAAAAAAATCCAGATTTTTCTGTAACACTTCAATTAAAAAACAATAGTGCCACCAGTTGCTTATATCATGTAGCAGCAGCAGTATTAAGTATGTTTTGTATCTTGTTTTAGGACCATGAGAAACTGAAGAATTGGAATAATGGTTGCAGCTTTGCCATCACAATAATAAATTATATTTTAAAATATATTAAAATTGAAAACTTATAACCCTTATTTTGATATCTTGTTATCTAATTCATACATGTTTAAGTTGTGAGAATTTTGAAGAGACAAAATATGGTTACAGAACTGATCTGGGTTTATGCAGTGAATGAACTGAAACGAATGATTTAAAAAAATAAAAGAATAACAGCACCATATTCACCCTCAAGTCTGTATTTCTGTTCTTGCATGGCTTTAACATATAGTTTTGCCATTTATTTTCCCCCTGATATATTTGCCCTTTCAAATCCCATTTCATGTGAAACTGATTTCTTTTTTTCCATTGACACCATATTTCTTATCAATAAATGTCCTTTCATCAGTGGCTTCCCGTGCCTGGCTCTCCTTGACGAACGTGAAAGTGATGAAGGCCCTAAAAGAGGGCTTTAATCTCTCGAGCATTCCTAATGAGTTTTCCTCTACAATTATTTGATAAGAGTGAGACGGGACTGTAGGCAATGTGAATGATCCAGTACCTGTGCAGATCATACACACACACACACAGTCATGCATCCTTTTACATGTGTCCGCCTCCTTAAAGAAAATGAGTGTGCAGTGCACAGCAGATACAGGAAGATGCTAACATAATACACACTGACAGAAACACCTGAAACGCAACAAAGATGTGCAGTAACGCAGTGTGCAAACATGCAGTGACTAACCACACTGAGGCCCAGCTGCTCTCGCTGCAGGTAATTGAGATTTCTGCGCTCCAGACTGGCCAGGTAATGCTGCAGACGGGAGTAGGTGTAAGGGTAGCAGTACGCAAACTGATAAACGTCATCCTCGCGGTCGAAACAGAAGGTGAAAGACATCACGTAGTTCCTCCGATGGTCGGGACAGCGGTAGTAATACACATTCTTGGCTGGCAGTCTTTGCCTGTGACAAAGAAAGAAAGAAAATATGACAATGAAATGTGCCTTGTTTGCTTTCTCAGTGAACATTGATGGGTTAATGAGAGGTTGTTCTGAAGAAATAAAAAGTTTGTGTTCTTAATATTTAATAATTATAATCTAAAAACATTCTCTGTAATGATATTTTCAGCTGATGTAACTAAGCCTGCATAGATGAGGAATATATTATTTTTAATCAGACATATCGTCACGATCACAACTCAATCAAGTCTTAATTGATAAAATAAAATCCCAACCTACATTATTTCCTACCTAATGTTCTTGTCACTGGGAAATATCTTACATTACTGAAGTTTAATGTGTTTCAAATAGCTTTTCATGTCGTCAGTGGTAGTAAATAAGATTCTTTTGGCGTGACACACAATTGCTGTCTGACAAGACTATTTACTTACAATATACAATATAATATAAAATAATAAAAAGAAGTGACAAGAGAAGAGAGGATGAGATAAAATGACAACGAGAATAAAATAAAAAAAGAAGAGAAAAGGTGAGAAGAGAAGACTAGATGAAGTGAGATTAAGTGAAGAAGGGTATAAATGAAATAAAACAACAAAAAATCTAAAGAATTTAAAATCTAAAGAATCTAAAATAATAGGAAAGAAAAAGAGGTGAAAAGGGAAGAGAAGATTAGATAAAATGACATGAGAAGTGAATAAAAAAAGAGGAAAAAAAGTGAGAAGAGAAGATTTGTTGAAATGAGATGAAGTGACGAAAAGAGTATAAATAAAATTAAATATATATATATATATATATATATATATATATATATATAAAATAAAGTAAAGTAATAAAGTAATAAAAGTAAAATAAAAAAGTAAATAAAAAAGAATAATAAAATAAATAGG
>CM077248.1:24669623-24852123 GCA_039654775.1 Spinibarbus caldwelli | reverse complement strand
AAATCTTCAACATCCATATTTTCTAATTTCAAATATATTTCATTTATATACATGCACATTTGTGTTTATAGAGTATGTATATGTGTATACTGTATGTGTGAGTCTCATGCTCAGGGTCAGCTGTGCTCGCTGCAGTATTTGGCCTGCTTTTGAGTGGGGTTAGGTTCAGGACCCACGGCTGTTTGCCGTGCACCCCGACTACCCTGCCAAGCAGACATTAGCCCTCACACACACACACACACACACCTCTCCCCACGCAGGGTTAATGAAACAGCGTGACACCTCACTTTATTTTTTTATTTATCTCTTTGGGCATTATCCCGGTTCCTCTCCAGCGTTTGACCTTGTTGGCTACTGAGCGAGTCGTGGCTATTGATTTTAATTACCCAGCGGGAATTTACTGCTCGCCTTTCCCGCGCCGCTGCGCCGCTATTGGCCAGAGAAAATAGCTTTGTGTGTTGCCCCTCTATGTGATAGAGAGAGAGAGAGAGCCTGGTGAATCTCGAACCTGCTGGGCGTTTTTCTATCTTCGCTGCAATGTATGTTCTCCCCTCTATCATTCTCTCTCTCTCTCTCTCTCTCTCTCTCTCGTTGTGGCTGTTGGTAATTTGTTTTATCTAAATGATAGTGCCCCATGCCTCCCTGTGCTGGTGGATGTGGTACAATGCCCCCCGTTCCAAAACACATTTATCTCGCTGTGTGTCTGAGGGGGGAAAAAAAAAACAGGCCGGCGGACAATAACCTACACACACACAGCTTAACAATTGAGCTGCCCACCAAACGCCTCGGCCTTTTATACACACTCCCCACCCTGAGGAACACACACACAAACACACACAGCGAGCTGTAGCTTTCCGGCTCTCTTTCCATATAGAGAAAAGGTCAGTGCCTGAAGCTCAAGGTCATGGAGTTTAAAAATGAAAGAGTTTTCATAACTTGCTAAAGAAACCTAAAGTTTCTTCAACTCGAGCGGACAGGGCTATTGCCGACTAGCGCTTGTATCTCTGTTTCATGTGTGTGTGTGTGTGTGTGTACACGTGTGCTGTTAGCTAAACGGGCCGGCCCATACCGAGGTGTCATTCCCCATCGCGGTGCTTTTCAACTCCGTTAGCAGGAACACGACGGGGCCTTTGATGCCGCGGCGGCTGTCGGCTTCCCTCTGAAGGGAACTAGACGAGGGGGAAAATTGCTAGCTTTCATACGGAGCGGGACATCTTGTCTATATTCTCAAATCAATCAAGCGTAGAGGTCATCTCAGTGGCTCCTGTCTCTCTGACTCTTTCCATCTCTGTCGCTCGGCGTTTGTCGCCCTCCCCTATTCTTCTAAGAGCACTGGCTGTCATCTGCTTAATGTTGTGAAGGTTAAATGGTTTCAAATATGAGCACGAAGCTGTCAAGTGCCACGATTCTTCTCTCATCCTCCTGACAAAAACAGTTGAAGAAAAAAAGGGATCTATTACACATACGGATATTACATTTCATCACAACAATGATACTCTCAGATCTGTGCAGGCTCTTTTGACTTTGGACGTAGGCCCATATTGTGTAATTATTGCTCAAACAAGCGATCCCTCTTCTAATGCATTTATTGTTTTACATTTGATACTGCTTCTTTTCTCTGGATTTTTCCGCCGTAATGTGAGAGGTAGAGGGAGTGGAGTGGCCCTCCTGTGATTGATCTATCATTTGGGACATGAATCAGACTGGAGAATAGCACTGGATGGCACAGTTACTAAGCAACCTCACTTGCTTTGTGGTCGAGCTGTCCATGTGCGATGGTATGTTTGAAATGAGGGGTTTTTGGCGTGCGAATTCACTGTGTGATTCTCTAAATGGTGAAGAGCGTTGAATGCATGTGGAGGATCAGAGATAGCAGAATGAATCTAGGAGCTGGGGTCCAAATTAGCCAATTTAGGGAGGAGGGTAGACATTGTATTTTGCGTTGGTTAATCATAGTAGATACAAGTCATGATGGCGGTTGCCAGGTCTCCAAGAAATTCTGGAATCTAGATATGGATTTTTTTTACCCATTTTATCATCTGCCCGGAGTTGACACATTTTTATTTTATTAAAATATTTTTTAGAATTGATAGAAATTGGATTTCTTTAACTTTTATTTAGTTTTTTCATCCACTAAATGTAATGTTTTTTTCTTTATATCTTCAAAAGGTAAGATATACAAGTTGGAAAATATACAGTTATAATATAAATTCTCAAAAGGACTTTTTGAGAAAAAAGAAATAGCATTTGATGCAAAACATTACTGATTGGTTTAGTTTTCAACTTTTATTGATGCTGAAGACTATCAAAAGTAATTTTAGCAAGATAAAAAAAAATACATTCTTGGCCACAAATCAGCAGCATTTGCAATAACAATGCAGAATACAAAACATTTTCAATAAGTCTGTGGTCTAATATAGCCCACAATAATGTAAAATGGTTATTTGATTTAACATTCCAGTGTCATTTAAAAAATTGTTTAAGTGATCCAAACATCACTGACAAACTAGAATTGCTAACCTACACTGTCAAAAATAGTTTTTCGAAGTTGTAAATAAAACAAAAATGATTGAAGTACATTTTACAAGAAAACCTATTTCAGTCTTTCTACTTAAAATTTCATGTTTAATTCAATGTATTGCTCGCCATTTCATAATAGTTTGTGAAGTTTACTGGCTCAGTTCTCAGTGAAAATTGTTTCAAACTTTCAGTGTTTAACACCTACTAGATTGAAGGCAAGGCACAAAAATGAATTACAAGAGGCTCCTAATATTGATTACAGCACAGCATTTTATTTTACTGATGCTAAGTGAGCCTATAGGGGTTTACTGTCTTTAATAAGCAGTGACAGATTAAATCGGAGTCTATCGTGATCTATTACCCTGACTAGATTGAAATGCATAGCTGAATTTGAGCTCAAGTGTTTATGAAGAATTCTGCAGAATAGCATGAGCTTGTCTATCGAGTGGTATAATGGCTGAACATGCCAAGTGTGTGCATTAAGCACACTGACACGCACATACACAGACACACACACGTGTGTTGGAGTCTGAGATGCAGTGCTCTTCACAAGCGCAGGGGGACACGTGTAATATTAGCGTTAAGAGCCCTGGCCATCATACTGCCTTCACAGCTTGTAAATCATCCACTCATTACAGCTCAGATCATAAACGTACACCCCTGAGAGAGAGAAAGAGACAAACTCTCAGGCTAATATATTCCATCCTAGCGCTCTTTACGACTGCTGCCCGCCAAAAAGAGTGTCCGGGCACCTCTGGGGTGATATTGGGTGGATAATACTAAAACGAACGGCAAACGGCGCATTCAGATGCACTACCACACGTTGGCCTGTCTTAAAAACTAAACGGAGAGAGGATACGGATATCCCGGGTGTGTCGTGTTCAGATTAGCTGTGAGATTAAGCGGCCTGCATACAGGGGCGCTGGAGAGATTTGGCACTCATTACTATTGAACAAAATACAGAAAGTTGCACCAAAAGCTATAGGAGCTATAAAGGCTAAACGGTAAGTGGTTAATCAATACGGCAGCTCTGCATAGGGCACGTTAATGCAGCGCTGGCTGGTACAAACACACCCTGACATAAAGGACAGGCCCTTTTATTTTACTTTAAGCTTAGTACACACTGCAAAACAGGAACTTGCTGCCCTGCCCACTTTTAGACACTCACAGTTCCACTTACTGTCGTGTTGCTGGCATTATGGGAATTACAAACTTTGCAAAACTAATCGCAAACTATGTCGATTACGAGATCATCTCATCCTTGGCTGTTTGATCTCACACAAACTCATGTCTAGACAACATGTCAAGTCAACAAACAACATGGAGAAAGCATGTGGTCGTTTTTGCATTGAAAATTACTTTAAAGGACCCTTAGGATTACATCTGAATATAGTTTTTATTATTTAATATTTTGAATTAGATTTAATATTTTCATTTTCATTTTGAAGTTTTAGGGATTTAAGTTTTTTTAGTTTTTTTTTAATTTTATTTTTTAAATGTGTCTATATAGTCTTTATTAATTTGTATTTACTTGTTTTACTTATTTTAGTACTTTACGTTAAACTTAAAGAAAATGAGAATTTTTGCTATTACGTGAGCAAAGCTGAAATGAAATATGTTTTTATTGATTTATTTTTTTTAGTTAACTATAACCCTGATCTGAACATCAACAAATAAGATGTATTTGAACAGTCTGAGGTTAAATTATCTAAAAAAATATTGATTGTATTAAGTGAAAATTAAAAATGAGACCTTTGAGGTAAGACACACCCATTTGTTGCTGGCATTTGTATTATTTAATTTAATCATTATTATAATTCATGAAGTAATTATTTAAGAATTCCATGAATTAGATGCACATTTAAAAGATTTTCATTATTTAACATAACCTATAGGACAAATTGGGGAATCATCCAATCTGTATAATTAGTCTACTGCTACTACAACATGGTTTCAATTAAAACAATAGGCCTATAAATAATTAATAACTCCAGCTTTAAGGGATTCTGTTATTTGATTTGTCTATCATTCAGTTCTTCAACTAAACTGTTAAAATAAACAAATGTACATAGAATATTTGATTTAGTATTTAACGTTAATAACATTTTTTTAAGTAAAATAAACAGCAGCATTTTCCACCATCTTGCCCTAATATTCAGGCATACTTATCATCTGTCTCACTTCTTTGCATATTGCTCATTTCTCTTGCTTGCCGGAGACTGTGTGCACACCTGGCAGGTCAGTCAGATTTCAAACAACTTTGGAAACATAGTTACGAGCGTGACTCACAAGTGTACATGGAACACATTATGATCTGGGGCTGTTACAGACATGAAAGGGTGACAAGCTTGTAGTGTTCACTAAGGTTTATGGACATTTAACAACTGAGGCCCATATGCAAATGCATGGAAATGGATGGGCACTAAATAAATGAAAAACAAACAAACAAGCGCAAGGAAATTTGAAGAAACATGAAAACAGTAATCTTCAGATAATTGGTTACCGGATGGCTCCAGCAGTGTGCAGGTGGCTAGTGCGGCCCCTGTCATTGGCTGTGTGTGGGAAGAGATGAGATTTCCCTATAGTGTCTATAGTGATGCTATAAGAAGCAACATCCACAGACAGAGAGAACAAGCAGAGGGTCAAAAGCACAGATTCTCATTATGAATCAACTTCAAGAGCCTGAAGCGCTTCTAACCATGCAATCGCAGGCACATAAATGCACTGAAATTGAAAAAATAAAAAATGCTTGAATCCAAAATCTCTACTATTACTTAAATTCAAAGACGTCTATAATGCATGGAGAAAGCTAACCATTAGCAGTCTCATTCATCTCAATGGCAGTTGCTCAACTGGTGCTCGTTCAGAAGTATGTGATTTGAAATGTGTTTCTTCCCTCATTTACATTTTTGAGTCAATCACCTGAGCTGTAAATGCCTGCAAATTTAGCTAATCACACCAGATATATACTGTACATATAGACACAAAAATAACAATTCTTTTGAACCTTCTATTCATCTTCTATCTATTCATTCTTTAAAAAATGTATCACGGTTTCCACAAAAATATTCTCAACCTCAATAAGAACATCTCAACCTTCACACTTCACAAAGGTGACTGAATGAACATCAGAAAGCACTGGCTGACAGAAAACTCTTTCCTTGGCCAGTAGATGGCCATAGATCTTGTGTTTAGGGCCTCAAAGAACTGACCCACCCTTTAATCCAAAATGACTCATCTTATATCACATTTATAAAAAAGGGGGAAAAAAACATGGGCCACACCCTGTCTGCCTGCACACAATGAGGCTCATGTGATCTCCCTCTCTCACTCACTAATGCGTCATCAGTAAAATACTCCACAACACCCCAACGCGAGGCTGCATGTCCCAGGTGGCTCATCCCATCTGTAACAGCGGCGTAATGGTGTGCGTGTGTGTGAGGGTGTGTGCATAGTGATGAGGCTATAGCGAGCCTCATCCAGCAGTGGCTAACAGTGGTAATATAATGCTTGTGTGTGTGTTTGAATAAGTGTGACCCCACAGTGGTAAGTAGCTGCCCTGCTGTGCTGAGGGATGTCTGGGGTAATTATCATAGAGCAGATGAGCCCTATGAACCAGCCAACATGGCGCCATGCCCCCTCATGGGGCACAGGGGCAGAAATCACACAGGGCACGTACACACATCCATACGCAGACTGTAGGAGGTGGAGGCAGGTGTGCATTAGAGAAAAGAGGGTAATAACAGCCAGACAGGGTGACGTCTAAGAGGTGCCCTGGTGTGAATGTCTGTGTATGTGTTTACGTGTCGGTTTTCCATGGTTTTGCCGACTTTCCCCACCTGAGTACCCCCTGGCCTAATGGGACGTCTGAGATTATGAGGGCACAGAAGGTGTTGTCACAATTCCCAATACACACATTTAGTTATTTGAGTAAAAAGATACTCTGCTGTTTATGTGAAGGTGAATGTAATTTTGAAATGCCTTTTGCTATCCCGTGCAATAAGTAAGCTATTCATAGGATAATTTCCCCAAAGAGTATAAACACTTCATCCTTATGGTGCTTGCAAAATATTTAGCTTGTTTGAGTGGTTCGATGTGTCAACTTCTGGTGCGATTTTGGGTCGGGACTACCTGTTTGTCTGAACAATAACAGATGGGATTTGGATAACCTGTTTGGAAGTCATCATTAATTTGTGCTGTGGACATGAATGGTACCTCAGATCATGAGGCTTGTTGAGAATTGGTGTACTTCTGCTTTTCTAATTGATCAGAGTTTGGAGGACAATAAAACTGCTGAAAAACCAAACAAAGTTAAGTAGAGCATACACTGTGCAATTTCAGCAATGTTTTGTTTTTTTTTTTTTTTTTTTTTTTTTTTTTTTTTACATACTAACTCTCACACCTAGTGAAAAATAAATATACTAAAATTTATTTGAAATACATCTATTTCATGCAAAGTATACTTGTAACAGGGCTGATGAGATGTGAGATGTGCGGATCCAAGTGCAAGCTTTTATTGTGAAACATGGTCAAATACAGCCAGGGTCGAACAAATGGCAAACAGGTATATAGAGGGCTAGACGAGAGAGGTAATCCGAAACGTGAGCAATAATCCAGGCAAGGCGCGAACAATATCCAAAGGGCAAGGCAGAGAGATAGTCCAGGTACACAGATATAATCCAAGCAGGGGCAAACAGAGTCTGAATGGTGAGACGGGGTAAATACAGGGAACACAGACTAGAAAACAAGAAACAGATTCCGTATCGCAACTAACACTAGGGGAGTGAAAAATGCAGGACAATACTGGAACTGAACAGAAACACGGAATGGCACAGTAAGGCAGCTAGCGCCTGAAGAGAGCTATACGCAGATCAGTACTCGGCAGTGTAACTGAGAAAGTCCATGGCTTATGTAGTGTGTGTGATTGTGTAATGAGTCTCAGGTGTGAGCGTGTGATTAGGGAGATGGCTGCTTGTACTTAGTGCAAAGAATGATGGGAATTGTAGTCCGTGGGTAACGTGCAACAGTAGTGTAGTGCAAGAGTCAGTGTAATGGAATAGTGATCTCTGGTGGTGAGTGAATTGAAGTTCATAGACCGGATTCGTGACAATACTACAAATACATTTACATATTTATGAACTTAACAAAAATACCCTGCAATTGTACTATTGGACTACAACTTTAAGGGTCAATTTTACTAAACAGGGCAAATTAGTGCGAGAGCGCAATTCAAAAAGCGCGCCGGTAGGCGTGGAAATTTCTGCGGGTGATTTATTAACAACACGCAAATTAAGGAATACAGATGCAACATATCATTTACATATTATTTACATACCAAGTGCAGCGCAAATTAGCGTAGTCGCACATAAAGAATGAAGAAATAAAGAAGCCACAGTACGTTGAAAAGAACCGAAGGCTGAAAAATGAAGGTTTTCTAGAAGGTTTGATAGACCTGGTATTGCGTGACTCCTAGTTGGGGGTTCCAAGTCGTCTTTTATTTCCTGAAGCAAATTAAAAATAACATGGCTTGGCAAACGATATGTTTGGACAATGTGTTCTTCTTGCTTTCTAAATAAATTAATACGTGTAGAAAAATCCTCTTCCTTCTACCACGCGCTCTCTGTTCTCTGCGGTGTCTCCTCCTAGCAATCATAATTGCAACCATTTCAAGCGCAAAAAAGTTTAAGACATGCTTTATTTGGGCATTAAATAATGGTGCAAATACCAGTAATTTGACGAGCACAAACGTTAGTAAATCATGTTGCGTGATTCATTTGAATACTCTCCAAATGAATCACGCAAATAAATTTTGCATCTGAAAGGGAAACTTCTTCAAATGCATATTCAATAAGGTCAGGCGCAAAAATAACTCTGTCCACGCCTTTTCAGCGCTAATTCTTGACTGCATGTCTTTAGTAAAACCTGACAGTATTATTTTAACGCCAAAAGACAGTTTGCGCTGGCGCAAGCTGTTAGTAAAAGTGGCCCAAAGTCTGCTAAACTGGAACAACTAATTTTGTACTTAGTGCACTTTTATTGTATGGAAGTAGTGCTGCGGTCCAACTAAAGATATACTGAAGTACATTTAATTGTGCTAAAGTGGAACTATTGCAAGTATACTTCAGATACACTTTAAATATCTTGCATTTAAAGACTGACATTATTCAAAGATCATACAATCCTCATCAATAGAGACATTTTAGGTGTAATATTAAGAAATGTGCATTGTACACAAGTAGAAGTCCAAATAAAGTTTAATTATAATTTTTATATCAGTAAGTCTCTTGTGAAATGTCAGTAAATAAGTAAACTATACTTAGAATAAAATAAATGTATTTTAAATGTATTACTTTTTACTATAGGCACTGTACAAGTGAATCGCATGGGATGTAAAGTGTATTCACTATGTGAAATAATCACATGGGACCCCCAAACCCACTACTGTGTAACCTCCATCGAAATTCGTCCAACTATCTGATTGCCGGTTGGAAGAAGTTATTTGCCTCTCATTGTCCCCTGTACACTGCATGACAAATGACGCACAGCAAAGCAGAAAGTCATCCTGACCCAAAAAAAGAATCGTACGACTCAGAAATCGCTCATATGCCCAGCTTTACATTAAAGGCGGGGCTCAAGTCATATCTAGAAAACAGAACAGAGACACAGAGACTTGGGTGTCACCTAACAAACACTAAACAACCACCCAGAAAACCATAGCAACCCCATAGCAATGTGCTAGATATTGTTAAAACACCATTACAACTGCTTAGCAATATTAATATTAATATTTTAAACCTTTAAAAAGATTATTAATACATTTTTACATTTTACATCTTCAATTATTTTTATTATTTATTTTATATAGATTTTCTAATATTATTAATTTAACATTTAACATGAATATTTATGCATATGAAAATTAGAACATCAAAGCCTGATTATCGAAATGGTGACAAATCTCCTTCACAGTCCATATTAGTAACAGTATTAATATATTTTTTTAAATTAACAAATAATTAATTAAATATACAATTATTACCAACATATTCATTAAACAAAATATACAACCATGGACTGTAATAATTGTGAGTAAATGAATAATAATTCATATTTGTGTACAAGAAAATCAGATAATTAAAGCCCGATTACTGGGATGATGACTAATGATCATCACAAGCCCCTTTCACACATGAAGTCTTTACTGGTAAATTACCATTAAGAGATCATGTGTGAACAGGATCTTTTCAAAAATATCATTAAATTCGTTTCGGCAATTTACCAGTACAGGAAGTTGTAACATTAAAAGTAAATTACCGGTATGATGCTGTGTGTGAACGCGGAATGAAGATTACCGATATGTGCACTTACAATTTCAGAACACGCTCACGTAAGACGTCTACTCTGTGCAAATCGTAACATTTTGACGCACACGTTGCATTTACTCTGTGCTGTGTAGTTCGTTTTGAAGTCGTCTGTATGATGTCTCTGGGCCAAATGCGCTGCATGAATGTGAACGCTTGACACAAAAATGAAAACATCAACAAAAAAACTGACCATGTATACCCCTCCATGTTTACAAACACAACACCGGGAGGCGCAGCCGTTAAGAGGTCATTTCTGGTTAATGATGTTGAAACGGATGTGTGAATGGTGCTTTATCGGTAAAAAGACAGAACATCGCTGCCTGTGGAAACAGCGCATTTTTTTATTTACCGGTAAAGTCATTCCGGTAATTTTATGACAATTTACAATTATTGTGTGAAAGGGGCTACAGTCAGTATTGGTAATAATATTTATGTTTTTAATTCATATTAATATAAAGATTAAAATATATTAAATATTGTATTAATTATATGTTAAATAAATATAGTATAAATATAGCGCTATATAAATATAAATACAATTTATTTATAAATATAATATAATATGATATTTATATAAATATTTGTGCATTAAAAAAAACATAACATCAAAGCCTGATTATTGGGATGGTGACTCATGTTATTAGTGAGATCTAACACTTCACATGACAAAAACACAGTACGAAAGCGTTTGTAAAATGAAACGAGTTCGGGGGGAGAAGAAGGGATGATCTGATGCAGGTGTGCCGTCTCTTTTCCCTCCCTCTCTTCCTCTTTCCCAGGGGACGGCTGAGATGTGTTGGCTGACTGCATCAGCAGAGTAGGTGGAGTGGACCCAAGAAGACAGCCTGGCGCCAGTCTGCACTCCATCTCTACTCCACTCACACACACATGTACATACACACACAGAGACACTGATAGAGATGGCGCTGAGATAGACTGAGAGATGGAAAAACAGAGGGATGAGGGAGATGCAAGTGAGATGGCAGAGATACAAGCTGAAATCCATCCACATTAGTTCCATTAGATGTGAGCATCAGGTCCAGGTTGAGATCGTACAGCAGGAAGTAGTATTGTAGGGTACGGACCGCCAGCTAATGTAGCCCCAGGCAGTGTTGGTGTTAGGATCCTGAGAGCAGACAGTGATAGGGTTTACTCTCCTCATAAACCCACCACAATATCACTTCTGATTTGTCTTTCTCACAGTCAACAGGAAAAGTGTTCATATATGCTGGCGGGCAAGAGCAGTTTTCAACTGCGTAATCTAATAATGCCTTCTGGGAAAAAAACCCCACAGTTGTACATTAGCTGGACACTGAGGGTTTCATATTAATAAGTAGATCTGTTTTTCATCAGATGAATGGGCAGCTGGATTTGACCTGAGTGATGTCAAGGCATGCCGGTATGTCGGTGATGTTTGCTATTGTAATGTAAGCAGGGACGGCGATGATGTCAGCTGTGTTTTTTTGTCCAGTACCACACAAGGTGACTCTTGCAAGATCAAAACAATGACACACTCAGCTAAATAAGGTCTCAAAGGAAGTGATATCAGCGCAAGACAGAGGTAAAAGCCGGATGAAGGTCAGAGGGCTGGTGAGTCAAAGCAGACACAGTAGAGGAGGAAGAGATGGACCACTCGTAGAAAACTCAATGGTAGAAACTGTGAGGCTCAATATGGTGGCTGTACAAATCCAGTTAAATGACCTAATCAAATGGAATGTGAAATATACAGTTAGAATTTCTGAGGATAAAACAGGCAATTATAGCTATGCAAGATTGCATTATTGCATATGAATTATTTTCCCTTTAAAATGAGTGGAAGGTATGGAAGCTGGTTTCCGCCACAGAATGAATGAATGAATGAATGAATGAAATAAAAAATAAATAAAAAGATAAAAAGACATTTTTTTTCTCAGAATTGCAAGATATAAACTATAAATTTTATAAAGATATAAGATATGAGTTATAAAGTCAGAATTGCAGAATAAACTCGCAATTGTGAGAAATAAAGTTAAAGTTTAAAGTTTTTATAGCAATTTGTGAGTTCGCAACTTCTTTTCTCAGAACTGTAAGTTAAAAACTTTTAAAGTCCAGTTTTAAATTCCAGTACTGGGGGGAAATAAATTCTGACATTTTCCCACAGTTGCAAGTTTATATCTCACAATTCTGACTTTTTTCTCAGAATTGTGAGATAAAAAGGTTTAATTACATTATTTTTTATTTTTTGTTCAGTGGCAGAAACAGGCTTCCATAGGAACAACTATATTGTAGTTATTTTTTCATTTAAACATATTTTACACCATATTTTACACCATGTTCAAAGTCTACAAAGCTACATTTTAAACATCAAATATGATGACCACTTTCAATTTCCAGCTACTCAGAATCATGTGTCGTGCAACTTTCACTATCTTACACTACACTAAACAATTTCACAGCATATTAATCAATTTCTTCTACTGCACACAAATCTATAGCAGCATCATTCATCTCAGTAATGCTTCTATTACTCCTGAAAGTCTAAGGCCTAGAACTATCAAAAAACGAGAATTTAGATGGTTTGCCCTATTTGTGTAAAATTAATTATACTGCCAAATTCTAAGTGCTGCATTTTAATCTTTAAAGCAAGTCATTTTTTGCATTTGTCAGGATCTCATCTCTCTCTCCTTGCATCCTGTCCAGATCTGTAAACCATCTGTCCCTTGGGGGCGTCCCTGCCTGGCACAGCTTGCCAGCCTGTCTGACCACATCCCCACTGGCAAGAGTGCCAGCTGCAAGTTTGCTCTCTGTATCTCTGCCTCTCTCTCGCTCTCTACCCTATCCACCCCCCATCACTTTTGGTGCCCACAGCCAGGCTGGTGTCTCCAGATGCCCGGGGGGGTGCAGGGGCTTTGGGAGGGTACGCTGCCTCCTAGACAGCAGATGCTGCCAATTAACTTCCCTGCCACAGGCTCTCAGAGTGAGTGTGTATGGGTGCAGGGGCAGAGGGGAAGTTGTGGGGAGGTATGTATGTTTGGGGGTATATTGGTCATGGTATTTATTGAATTGACCCAAGTCATCTTGTCTCAGGCAGACAGACATCACTATGCTCTCTTTTCCCCATGAGCTCTTGGCCTGTCCCTCAGTGCCACATGCCACACTGGAGCTTCTGAAACATCTCAATTACAACGAGAGAACAACATACCAGCCAACCGGCCATGTCCCTGTGAGGGCAGGAGACACAGGATTTTGCCCAGCCTTGCAGTTTAGTTTTACCACTCATTACAAAACAAAAAGCACTTACGGAAAATTATTTTTATTGTTGGAAATAGAGAAGTTAAAAACAAACTATATAGACACACTGTCCATTAGAACTGTCCACACAGACCATTCCCAGTCCACCCTGACTACCTCTAAAAACTGACAATGGCTTTGACATTGATGCAAATGGAGGCACAAATAGGTTAACCAATCAGAACAGAGGTCATTTACATATAGCAAAAACAACCTATTTCTAAGGGCAAGAGAGATGGTAAAATGGTCATGTAAAATGAAACTGCTCTACTGTTTTTGGTGCACAATTTAATTGTAAGTGGATATCAGGTAAAATGCAATTATTTTAATTATTAATATCTGTTCTGGATCTGTTAAAAACGATGGAAAAATAAGAAAATGGGTGAAATTTCACAACAAAATCAAAAGAAAACAAATATAAAAATATATTTTTCATTAGGAAAACATACATTTACTTTCTGTCAAAAATCTTGTTCTGATTTCTGTAATAAAGTCATGTCCATTCAAATATACTTCATACCCTAGTGAAAAATAAATATACTAAAATGTATTTGAAATACATTTATTTCATGCTAAGTATACTACGAATACATTTACATATTAATGTATTTAATAAAAATACCCTGCAATTGTACTTTTAGTATACTAAAAGTCTGCTAAATTGGAATAACTAATTTTGTACTTAAAGCAATTTGATTGTGTGGAGGTAGTGCTGAAGTCCAACTAAAGCTATACTGAAATATATTTGAATGTGCTAAAGTCAAACTATTGCAACTATACTTTAGGTACACTTTAAAAATCTTGCATTTAAAGACTGATATTATTCAAAGATCATACAATCTGCATCAACAGTGACATTAAAACACATTTTAAGCTTAATATTAAGCAGTACTCCAAATAAAGTTTAATTATAATTTTTATATCAGTAAGTCTCGAGAGATATGTCAGTAAATATGTTAATAGAAATAGAAATACGACAGTTGTGAAGAGATCCCTCAAATTTCAAATCTGGTGACTGAAGATATAGTTTAGTGGATTTGCACTCAAGAGGAGAGAACAACATGAGGATAAAACAAGACAAGCAAGGAACCAGAATCTCAGATGCCTAGTGGCACCTCAGCAAATGTGTTTGATTGACAGGTGTGTGAGTGGATGCAAGTGTGAAAGCAGGGGCAGCTGGGTACTGGCCCAAGACCGCCTGCACGAGCCATGCGACTAGCTACACGCACACATGGTCAAAGCCAAACGTCTCTGCATTTATGAAACTGACTTGGTAAAAGTCAAACCAACTATTAACAAAGTGCATTATAATTCAGCAGAAAATAGTAAAACCCTCATGGAGGGAGAACAATTCAAACAGTTAACTGATGGAAATCGATTAGTAAAGCAGATTAGTAAAGCCGATTGTAATTCTTCCTCTATGAGCTCGCCAGAGGACGTTGCGTGGGCTTTAATTTCTGTTTGAGATTAAAATGGCGACTTCCCTGCTTTCTGTCTCTCATTCTTGTATTAGACGAGTGACAGATTACTACTTACTGAGGAGAGAGAGAGAGAACTTTGGCTGCAAACGGTGAAGGAGAAACTGGAACTGCGGCATTATGCAGTAAAGGTAAATCACTCAGTGCGATGGAGCTCTACAAAGCCATTTACACATATAGCACCTCTGCATGCAAATTCATAACGGCTCGCCACACGCCGGGCAGGTACGTGCAGGGTTGAACGGGTTTGACTGAGCATAACCTCTCATTCTCTCCCTCCCTCCCTCCCTCCCTCGCTCTGTCTTCCGGATGTAAGTACAGCCAAGCATCTGCTAAGAGTCTGTGCGATTGATGAAGCTGATGCAGCGGGGATCGAAACCGCTTATAAAGTCAATAATGTTGGTTTGTTGTTGGAACACATACAAATCAGAGAATAATTGCATATGCTGCTGGTGTAGCTATAGAATCTTTTGTTTATGATATGTGCGATTCCATGAAAATGTGACGGTGTTGTGCTAATTAGCCTGTGCTAATAAGCTTTTCCCTTTGTGCTGTGAAACTGTACTTAAAGTAATTAAAAAAAAAAAAAAAAAAGTAATTAACCTTTACTATTATTACAGAAAAATTTGCGGAAATATTTTCGTCACCTCGCAGGTCGATACCGAAAACATTTCTCTCTAATTCAGAAAGGAAGAACACATTTTTGAAATCACAAATAGTATAAATCATTTCTGACCTGTTGTTCCCCAAACCACAGGCTAATTAAACATATAAGGTCCTTCATCTCCAGCAATGGCACTGAGCTCTGGTTGGGCTTGATAACATAGACTCCATAGTTCTAATATCCTTCATTTTTACAGGACCTATTCGTCCATTCTTCCCGCTGAACAGCTTGACGGATGGTTTGCCATCCTTGTCATTTAGCATCATTAGGAAATTAGGTGTCATTATCAAAAGCACATACACCTATTCTCGTTCCAGCAGCGTTTTCTGCCACGCGACCATCAGAATGGTTACCTCAGGGGTTGCAAATCACACGTAGCTGGTCTAAACTACATGCAAACAACCATTATCTCTACATAATGGTGAAGAGTTCAAAGTGCATCCTTGAGAAACTCAAATCAATAGCGAAGGCTTTCATGGTGGGCTTTAATGAAGGCAAAGGGCCATGGGAAAGGGGAGAAAGTGACCTTTTATGTACTCCATTCATGCATCCATTGGGCTAACCACAAATTAGATGCAAACGGGATATGGGATGCATGTATCAACATCATTCATTCAATGACGCCTCCATATAAAACATATAGGGTGGAAGATCCACTGTACTGAGTATATTGGCATTCATGTTTATTATTGCATACAAGGTAAAATGTTCAGCTCGTGTCTCAGACTTGTGAGTCACCTGATGGACCAGAGCGATCGGAGTTCTCGTTAATCTGAAAATATGTTTGGAATATGTGTTCCCTCTCCACACTTCGCTACTCAGCCCTGCCTGAGCTATAAGCTCCAACACCGGCAGGAAATGGCATTCAGCCAGAACGGAGATAAAACATAATGCAAAAACGCCACTCTGCCTGGCCTTGTCATCCACCATGTTATCCTTTCCTTCCCTCCAGTCTGTCACTCTGTGTCTGTCCCCCCCTCCCTCCCTTTCTCATTTCCTTTCAGGAACGAAAGAACGGGACCCCCAAAATGAATAATGAAAGATTGGCATCAATGTTTTATGAAGTAGCCACCATATTATTTTGAAGGAAGGCAAGGATTAATGAAAACATCACTTATTTATTTGTGTCTAGAGGAGAGAAAAGAGAGAGAGAGAGGAGGGGAACCGCATTAGTGGATCCAGGGGAAGACTTCAGGCTATACAGTGACCACATGCTCCTCTCTCAAACCACTGAGATCTTTCACACATGCCGCAGAACCAAAATGGGCACCAGTAAGCTTCATAAAAAAATCAACCCCAGGTCAACCAGACGAATTCATTCAGGGGGAGGGAAACTCAAGTTTATTAAAAAAAAAAAAAAGGACCTAGGTCGAATGAATTATTCTTGCTGATTCTAAAATGTGATCTAGAATCTGACTTACTTGAATGTTATGAGGTTGAAAAAAAAAAAATCAGAGTCAATGCAATGACCCAACCTTACAAACACACACACACACACACACACACACAAACTATATGAGCGAATCAAAGCCAGTCAAGAACAACTATTCACCTCAAAGAAAAAAAACAAAAAAAAGGAAAAAGAAATAGTGACAATATATTCATGACAGTTAAACACATTTTACGCTTAAATCTTATCTATAACACAAAAAAGCTTCATTTTCATTAAGGTGAAGTGGAAAAAAAATATGTAATTTGAACTCTAAAGTATATTTTATTATATAATTCTTTATATATTAATGTTGATTTTTAGAGCATTTTTATTTTATATTTGTATCTCCTTATTGGGGTTTGACAACAAAATAACAGAAAAAGAAATAAGATATTAAAAAGGAAAAAAAGTACTCACACACTCCCCTTGCCAGTTGATCCACTTAAAGGAAATAAAATAAAGTAAAATAAAATTGAAAATTTAAATTTGAAGCACTCTAATGGATTCTTTTGGAATGGAATGACATGAGGGTGAGTAAATTATGAAAAATTTTTGGGTGAACTATTCTTTTAAGAACAATGTGAATTACCAAAAACTTCTTAATGAAAAATCAATGGGAAAAAGTGCTAAAATGTCACTGTAAAAAAATATCACAATTCAAAAATCTTAAAAAGGCTTAATTTTTGTTATACTATATATATATATATATATATATATATATATATATTTTATTTTTTTTTTTATTTTTTTTTTTTTTAATGTTAGGGTGAAACTGGGCATGTTTTGGTGTGATTCACCCACACAGACAGAGGCCCAAGAGAGGTGTGCATGTGTGTGGGGCTCCAGGCCTAAGATCAAACAGACGGAACATTCAAACAGAGCAGGTGCCTCTGCCACATTCACTCAGTGTAACACACATATCTGTAATAGCCCACACCTGAGCTTGACAAACACACGCCGAAACGAGTAAGCACACACAATGATCACAGCTGAGCCTGCGCTGCCGCAGTCGCGTTTCCCCCGGCTCACTAACTACGGCTGGCTGCCGTCCTGTCCCGTCCCGTCCCGCTCCCCAGCAGAGATTACAGCACTGCCATTCTTCACTGTCTGCTTATGACTTCCTGCATGCACTGGATGACTTTCATTTAAACCCACTGAGGCTGGATGGCTCCACGCCCTCCCTGCTCGGGCCCTTTTGTTCATTCATGCGAGGGAGGGGCTTCGCTCCGTATTGAACTGAATACTGGGATTGGTACCGCAGAGATATGGGTGGATTGTTACGGCAAGTTAGTGCTTACTCTGTAAGAAATAACAGTTCACAACTGGAAAATGGAGAGCGGAGAGTTCGTGACCACAATTTTTCTTTGCCGGTCGAAGCCAGACACACACAAACTGGAAAACGGTTTGGAGCATTTTCCCCCACTCTCATAACACACACATACACACAATCATACGGCAGAATTTGTGTCCTGCAGTGGTTTTAATCTTCATTCTCTGCTTGTCAGAGCTCTCTCTGGGCCTGTGTCGCTGTGTTACCGCTGCAGCACTCTGTTGTGTGTGGATGCTTCACTTGTGTACAACATTCTGAATTTAAGAATTGGCTGCATTCAAATTCAATTGAATTTGCCATTTTGAAATAGAACAAACATCTAAAAAATATTTTAAATAAATTCTGTTCTGTTGAACTTTCTATTCACTACTGAAGCCTGAAAAATTAAATGTATCACAGTTTCCACAGAAATATTTAGCAGCACAACTGTTTTAAACATTCCACAATTTTTTTATAATTGTATTTTGTAAAAATTGGCTGAGTTCAAATTCATGACTTAGAATTTGAGTTGAATTGGCGACTCTTTTGAAATATTTGTATTTCAAAAAGGATTTTGAAATAGAATTTATATGAGAATGACAAGAAAAGGGAATCACTCATTAGAGAAATTTCATTAGTTTGAAAAACATTTTTAGGACAAATCACAATTCATTATGGCTTTCCCCCTCTGATAATGATGAATGAATTTTCCTCAAATGATTAGACAGTAGAATTTTCTCCAATATAAATTGAGTTTTTCATATTTATAAAACAATACTACACAACTGGAATAAACCAACTATATACAATTAGAAAATACATAGTATTCAGGGAAAGTATGCGTTCCCCTTCTAGGGAACTCAACGCTGCGTCCTGGTGGACACTTTGGGGAACGCTGTTTGCATGACCGGTGCCTGAAGCATGCGTAAAACATCTCCAATCCTATTGGTTCACATGGCCAATAGATGGGTACCCGAAAATATAAAAGGGCATCTGCTGAATACGTCACCAACTTTTGTTGTCTTCAGAGCCATATGTCTGTTGAACGTGTGTGAAACATCATCCTGGTGAGTCGAGCAGCGCTTTGAGGAAAATGTGTCGCTTTGAGGAATATGTCTTTGTCTTGGTGACCACGCACTCTTTGTGATGAGTCACTTTAATGCACTTGGCTCGCGTTTGTTCCTATTCCCGAGGGATGCGGGGCAAAGCGTTTGCATCTCGGGCCGTTGCTGCGGCTTGGTTTATCTCAGCTCGCGGCGATTGCTTTGATCTGCGGTGTCCGCATACCCTTTACTATCAGGTTGCCTGATGCCGTGGATATTGCTCGCGTTGCTATAACAATGAAGTGTGAGCACGAGTCGTTTTTAGCAGGGTGTGCGAGATCGTGGGCGGAGCTATATTCAGCTCAGCCGTGCCTCTCTATTATGCATGTTATTATGTGTGGAGAGCCTCGCTGGGCATGGATACACTGAATGCTCTGTGGAGTGAAGCTGTTAGCTTTCTCTTCCAGGGTGCTTCAGTAGTCTAGAGTGGTTACGGGGAATGTTCCTTCCTGTGTTTAGCCGGGTGATAAGTGAACAGTCTCTGCTCAGAGTATAGCCATCTGCGGATGATTATGCTCCAGCTCAGGCTGTTTTGCTTTGGAATATAGCAGTCTGAGGACAGCCAGCCATGTTCTAGCCAGGTGTTTATAACTAGGTTTGGTCCCCTTGGGCACAAGTTCTCTCAGGTAAGCGCTGAAGTGTTAGCTGTGTTCCAGCTCAGAGACTGCTCCCCCTTGTGGGGTCTTTAAGTAGTGGTCTCCTTGAGCCCTTGCCTAGACTGTGCTGTCTCCCCTGTTCGGGTTTTAAGTAGATGGCCCACTTCATGGTTTGGGCAAACTTCAGCCTTATCTGAAGGAAAGGCTATTTGAGGATAGCTGTGTCCAGCCACCTAGTGTTTTGGCTGTTGCTTGCATCAGGCTTTGATCTGGACTAGTGGGTTTTATGTGTTCGCTTCTTAGTGAATCATTACTATGGTCTGGATCTTCCTATTGTGAGCCTCTGGTCAATATATCTGTAAAGACTTGCTAGTCTACTGTGGGACTGACACGGTTTGGGGACCTCCTTAGTACCTCCTTAGTATATTTCAACCATTGCCATGGCAGGACGGGCTTACTTGGATACAGCTTTCTGAGGCTAGCTGTGTGTGTTAATTTGCCCTTTCCTGGAAGCGTAGCTATTTGAGGATAGCTACGTGCTAGCTTGGTGATTGCTCCCCTGCTTAGGGTTGTTAAGTAGCGGTCTCCTTGGGCCCTGCCTAGATAGTGCTGTCTCCCCTTATAGGGTTTATAATTGGACAGCCCACTATACTGATGGTCTTGGCAGTTGCAGTGGTCCCCTTTCCTAGAGTCTAGCTATCTGAGGATACCCATGTGCTAGCTCAGTGATTGCTCCCCTGCCTAGGGTTTTTAAGTAGCGGTCTCCTTGAGCCCTTACCCAGACAGTGCTGTCTCCCCTGCTAAGGTTGTAAGTAGACAGCCCACTCTCCGTGGTCTGAGTAGTTTCAGTCGGTTCCACCTCTGGTAGCCCTTCCTACACACATAGCTATCTGAGGATATCTATGTGCTAGCTCAGTGACTGCTCCCCTTCTTAGGGTCTTAAGTAGCGGTCTCCCTGATCCCTCACCTAGATCCCCTGCTAGGGTTGTAAGTAGATAGCCCACTCTTTGTGGTCTGGGTAGTCTCAGTCGGTCCCCTTCTGGTAGCCTTCCTAGGTGCATGGCTATCTGAGGATATCTATGTGCTAGCTCAGGGACTGCTCCCCTTCTTAGGGTTTTTAAGTAGCGGTCTCCCTGAGCCCTTGCCTAGAGTGTGCTATCTCCCCTGTTAGGGTTGTAAGTAGATAGCCCACTCCTGTGGCAGCCTCATAGGAGGGCTTACCGGGTTTTTCAGGCTAGCTGTGTGGGACCAGCTACTGATAGCTCGGTGATTGCTCCTCTTCTTAGTGTTTTAAGTAGTGGTCTCCTTGAGCCCTATCTAGACAGTGCTGTCTCCCCTGCTAGGGTTGTAAGTAGACAGCCCACTCTTTGTGGTCTGCGTAGTCTCAGTAGGTCCCCTCCTGTTCTACTATTCCTAAAATCCATGTTTATGGTAAGCGTACATGCTAGCTTCTGTGCGCTTTCTAAAATCCACATTGTGGTAAGTGTGTACGCTCGGCACCCTGCGCACTTTTATAAAATCCCGTATGGTATGGGTTACGTGTTCGACTTTGTTCCCATTCTCTGAGTGGATTCTGGCCCCAGTTCACTTTGGGCCCCACTCCACTTATGTATCTCTGGCGATACTTCTGAACAGGGCTTCCTCTCATTTTAAGAGTCATTCTGCTGAAGCTTCCACTCTTCAGAGCTCCGTCCTTGGCAGTAATATGAGTCTGTAGGCTCTTTCTTTGAGCCTCACTAACTGCCTCTGGCGTTGAGTGTAGCTAGGTCTCCTCTCGCTTTAGAAAGTCATTATGCTGAGACCTCCACTTTTAAGAGTTCCCCTACCAAGATGTAAGCCTTCCTAGGTACATGGCTATCTGAGTATATCTATGTGCTAGCTTAGGGACTGCTCCCCTTCTTGGGGTTTTTAAGTAGTGGTCTCCCTGAGCCCTTGCCTAGACAATTCTATCTCCCCTGCTATGGTCTTAAGTAGATAGCCCACTCTCTGTGGTCTGGGCAGCTTCACAGGTAGGTTTACCAGGGGTTTTTATTTTTTGGTCCTGTTGTCCCTTCCTAGGGATATAGCTTCTGAGGATAGCTATGTGACTGCTACCCTTCTTGGGGTTTTATGTAGCGGTCTCCCTGTGCCATGGCTTAGACAGTGTTATCTCCCCTGCGGGGTTTTAAGTAGATAGCCATTCCCTTGGTCTGGGCAGCTCTTTAGGAAGGTCCTTTTTCATAAGACTCTTTGGATATAGCTATCTGCGGATAGCTGTGTCCTAGCTGGGATTGTTGATAGCAATCTTGAGAACTCCTCTAGGCTTCCAGCCTCTCAGTGGTCTTATGTATCTGGCTACTATCGCTCACATAGCATAGCTATCTGAGGATGGCTGTGTTCTTAGCTTGGTTAGGGTGTTCAACCTTATCTAGTATCGGGCTCCCTCATTTTACCAAGTTATGTGAGCGGCCCGAGGCGTCAGTGGCTTGGCCCCTTTCTGAGGAAAGGTTTGGAGTATGTCTGTCACCTCCTTGGTGCTCTCTCACCAGGTGGACAGGCATGCGCCTCGGCATGGCGTGATTGTATATCGTTCCCCAAAGTGTCCATCAGGATGCAACGTTGAGTTCCCTAGAAGGGGAACGTCTCGGGTTACTCATGTAACCATGGTTCCCCAAGAGGGAACGAGACGCTGCGTCCCCTCGCCATGCCTTCGGCCTGCCGTTTACGTCTCCTCAGACAACTGAGTTGGTGACGTATTCAGCAGGTGCCCTTTTATACTTTCGGGTACCTGCCTATGACGTCACTGGCCACATGGACCAATAGGATTGGAGTTGTTTTACGCATGCTTCAGGCACTGGTCATGCAGACAGCGTTCCCCAAAGTGTCCACCAGGACGCAGCGTCTCGTTCCCTCTCGGGGAACCATGGTTACGTGAGTAACCTGAGACGTGCTTTTATATTCCTCAATGGCCAGTATATACTGTATATATGAGATCACTTATTTATTTGTCTTTATTATCACTTTTTATTAATTTAAGATCACTGATAAATAAAAGTATTAATTTCTTTAAAAAAGTAAATTTTCTAAAAGTAAATTGTTAGAAAAGATTTTTATTTTGAATAAATGCTGTTCTTTTTTTAACTTTATATTCATCAAACATTCCTGAAAAATCACAGGTTCCAAAAATATTCAGTAGCACAACTGCTTCCAACATATTAGAATGATTTCTGAAGGATTATGTGACACTGAAGACCAGAGTAATGGCTGATGAAAATTCAGCTTTGCATAACAGGAATAAATTACATTTTAAAGTATTTTAAAATAGAAACTGTTATTTTAAATTGCAATAATATGTATTTCACTATTACTTTTCAGTATTTTTGATCAAATAAATGCAGTCTTGATGAGCATAAGAGATGTCTTTAAAACAATTCAGAAATTGAACTGGCATTCCTTATGTACATGTATATCTGTGTATGGGCGACATTGATGCAGTGACGTGTGTGAGAGTGATTGAAACAGCCCTCGTCATAAAGCTGTTGGCGGGCTGATGGAGGAGATGGACCGGGTGAGGATGCACACCTGTCTCTCTTGCTCTACTCTTTCTCCTCCTCCTGACATGCAGCTGAACGGGAGGATTTGATTCTGTGGCCTTGAAAGTGAAGTTTTGAATCACAGAGTGGTAGGAACATTCAGCGCTGACCCTGAGCTCCCATAACAACTCAACTCTGACACTGCGACTACACTGTACCAACCCAGCTTTAAAATAATGCTCCAAATGCACTCTATTGCTATTTGGATACTACAGAATATATAAACACACATATATAATAATATATATAGAGAGTCCAGTTCTGAGAGAGATTCAGCACTGGCTCTGACGTGAACACTAGGGCTGGCTCGATACCACTTTTCAGAACCGATACCGATCCGATACCAAAAATTCTGAGTATCTGCCGATACCGATATTAATTCGATACCAGCGCAGTTTTTTTTAAATCAGTGTAGAATTTCTATACCTCAGTGTGTGTTGACCTGCTCATCACTCCTTTATGTTTTACACACAATCTACTAAATACAGACAACTTTACTGTAAAGAAAAACAACAAATGAATGAATATGTAATTATAATCTATGACGAAAATACTATTATAAACTAGGTTAGTGGATAATTCAGTAGCAAAAGTTACTCTAGAAAAATCATGAGTGCACAATAATTTTATAAAATCTAAAATTAGTGAAAAAAAAACATTTATTGAGGAACAAAGAAAAGTGAATAAGTGTAGGACTAAATCTGGTAAAAATTATATATTGCTCTTTGTATTGCTGTAAAATACATTCATGGAAAACAAGTAATATATTTATATATAAATATATATACTGTAAAATTAAAAGACATTTCTTTTAAAGTACTGCACAGTAATGAGGCAGCACCATATGACAGATGAGACAAACAAGAAAGGCTATTAATAATCTTTCATTGCGCAAAAATATTATACGAAATACGAAAGGCTCCAATACAGAGAGGCACAAAGCGCTTATGTGCATCCCGTGCGCAGAACGATGCGCTTGAAGCAACACAGAGTCACAGTGCGCAGGCACAGCGCACAGTCCGCATAGAGAAGTTCAAAGCACAAAGAAAAGAGATATTAATGCGTAGTGTATTAAATCTGTGCGACAGTTTATTGAGCCTTTTCTTTTAACCGTTTTAAATTTCAGTTACTGTGCTCGTGAAGAACCATTCATAGTGCTCTCTACAACAGTGTTGTAATCTAACAGAAACCCGGTAGAAAGTAACACGATTTAGAAACAGCACGAAACTCTAGCACGATAAAATCCTTTTATGCAAAACCACTGAACTTTATTTACAGACCAGGTATAATAGGAACAGTGGAGTGAGTTTTGTCGTCTTGACTGTCGTAACTGAACGCAGTTTGAATGCTGAATGGAGGATGACAGACAGCTGCAGAGGAGAGAAGTGTTTACGTGAACATGACTTAAATATTCATCTGTTCCTCACATTAAACTATGGAACGGCTTCAGAACACTTGAAATATAGTGCACAAAATCTTTATTATGCTTTATAATGGTTTTTGTGGCTTTCATGGGTCTTAACAATAACACAATAGCAGCTACACGCAGAATATCGGATTTGGATCGGCCTCGTCTGACCGATACTCCGATCCAGCAGAAAATGCCAGTATCGGAGCTGAATATCGGATCGGCGCACCCCTAGTGAACACCGGCACTATTTTGATGGAAAAGGAGTCTCTCTCTCTCTCTCTCTCTCTTTTCCTGCGGGCACTGGAGCATGTGAGATTTGCTGGATTCACTCCATTCACATTTCTCTTTGAGTTTTAGCCCCTCACCTTACACACACACTCACACACACACACACTCGACAGCAAGGAAACAGCGTGCTGGCACTAGGAGGTCCTCTCCCTCTGGGCTCTACTCCATTTTACTTGAGATTTGAAGTGACCTTTGCAGTGCAGCTGCAGGTCTTATGATTTATGTACCCAAACAAAGAGCAGTGCAGCGAATTCTAACCAGAACCACCATATGATACCAGAGAAAAACAGAGAGCAGGAGAAAGAGATCACAAACGTGCACAGAGAGTGAAGAAAGAAAGACAAAATGTAGAGAAATGCAACTTACAGAAGAAAATTGCGCTTAATGTATGGATAAAACACAACTGGAGATAAATGAATGGGCTAATTTAATATGATTGTATTATACAATCAGATAAGAAATTAAAAGAAATATAAGAAATTATATTATTTTATAGAATTTATAACATTCCTAAATGGCTGATATTATAAACATAAAAACTATTCTTTAAAAATAAAGAAAATAAACTAAAATAAATATTTTGAATTACTTTCAGCACTAATAGCAATATGCTGTTCAAATGTTTGGGGTCAGTAAGATTCTTTTTTTTTTTTTTTTAATACCCAGGAATCATGCATTAAACTGATCAAAATGGACAGTAAAAACATCTAAAAATATATATATTTAAATAAATTCTGTTATGTTAAACTTTCTATTCACCAAAGAAGCCTGAAAAAATAAATGTATCACAGTTTCCACAAAAATATTAAGCAGCAAAACTGTTATAAACATTCTACAAATATTACGATTTTATTTATTTATTTATTTTTATTTATTTTTTTTTATTTTTTTTAATCAAAATGACCTAAAACATCTTAATGGTAGTGCAAACAAAAGAAGAAAAAAATTGCTCACACCAATTCTCACCATAACTACGACTTTTGCCTCAATGAACTTCAATTTGCTGCTTATTAATAGTTAGTAAGGTAGTTGTTAAATTTAGGTATTGGCTAGGATTAGGTATGTTAAATATGGTCATGCAGAATATGTCCTTTATAAGTACTAATAAACAGCCAATATGTTAATAATAGGTCAATAGTGAGAATTGGTCCCTATAATAAAGTGTTACCAAAAAATCCCATTCAACTACCAAAACTTACAAAAACATACAACAGTTTTGGTCATCTGACCTTTGTCAGGCATTCAAAAAGTAGTCAACATTAATAACAAACAAAGAAGACATGACTGAGGAGACAAATCACTTCTTTTCAAATATTGGGGTCATGTCTCCTCTGTCCCCTTCCAAATCTACGCCTATTGAGAGCCTCACGGCTGGAGATGATGGTATTAGGCCATGTGCGAGACATCGATTAGCAGACAACTTTCAGAATTACATGCTTACCATCTGTTGACAGTCTCAGATTTAAAGCTGAAGCATATTTTGTTAGTCGCTCTGGATAAGAGCATCTGCTAAATGCCTTAAATGCAAGTTCAAAGAGTTCAGGACTGGAGCAGGCTGGCACTTAGTTCAGTCAGTTGGGGTGTCAGTTGGGCCAGGCATTGCTCGTGTGGAGCCGGCCCTCCAGGCGGGTGCCTGAGAAGGTGGTGAGGAGATGTGAAGAGGGAGATGTATTAGTAATTAGGCAGTAAGGCAATTAATTAGTATGGGGTGCAACAGTGCAGCAGGGGATCTCTGGCAGACCCGGCTATGGCAGGCATGCTAAAAGGGAGAGGCAGAGGGTGACCCACACGTAAGGGCTCTCGGAGATGATGGCAACACACCATCCTGCTGTCAACAAACTCCATGTGAGTTAGTCAGCGGGTCAAAAGCACAAAATTTGTTTCAGTTTCTCAAACTTTTAAAACTAAAATCCCCTTTACAAACACTTCCATGACTTAATGAAGAGCCTATTATATAAAGTCAAAAAATTAAATCATAAAACAACTGTTGATACCAATACAGAAGACTACATTCTTGTCATACAGAAAAAATCTGAAAAATACCAGCATACATAAAGGAAAAAGGCTCTTAAGTTTTATTCATTTTATATTGTTAGAAAAAATCGTACTATGTCTCGTCTTAGTGAATCAACTGCAGCTTATGTAGGGATCCAGGGAACACAGACACGAGGCATCCTTAACTTCATAGAGACTGTTCGAGTGAGCCTGCAGGCCTGAAAGCCTGATTTAACAACCCGTTTGAGCTCAGCCTGAAGATGATTTGTGATGTGTGCCATCAGAGACTCTCAGATCAATGAATGCACCAAACACAACAGCTAAAAAAAAGTGAATATTACAATTATACAAAGCATGCATACTTTGATACCACAGATCTAAAAGCTTAGTGCTTAAATAATGAAAGAAATCAAAGAATGTTTTGAGGAAATGTTTGAATTTATATGTATATCAGCTTGAGAATGCCACTATATGTTAAATCACTGCTGTTATTTAAAGCATAACTAGGTAAGTGATACTAGTAAATACATTCTAATAATGTTTTCATGAAGAAAAACTGATTGACCTGCTTGGTCCTTTGACAAAGAAAAATTAAAAAAAAAAAAAAAAAGTCAAAGGGAAAGGTCACAGTTTATAGACTGTTTATACAAGATAAATGTAATAAACTTCCATAAATAAACATGTAATTTTCAACAAGGAGAATAACAAGCTGAACAATAAAAGAAAAAATTGAACACAGTTTTGGTTCCAAATTTGGTTTGCATCCAGCGGATATTCTCCAAAATGGCGCTACGCTGACGCAGAGGAGACAAATTGTTGAATAAAGTCGTTATTTTTATTTTCGTTGCATACAAAAAGTATTCCCGTTGCTTCATAACAGTCAGATTGAACCACTGATGGCAGATGGACTATTTTGACGATGCTTTTCATACTTTTCTGGGCCTTGACAGTGTTATTTACTTGGCAGTCAATGGGACAGTCACAAGCCTCCCGGTTTTCATCCAAAATACCTTAAATTGTGTTCCGAAGATGAACAAAGCTTTTACGGATTTGGAACAACATAGGGGTAAGTGATTAATGACAAAATTTTCATTTTGGGGTGGAGTAACCCTTTAAAATGCACGTCATAATGGCTCAAGCAAAACATAAGCTCTCAGTATGAAATCTACAAACTACAAAATTCATTTCAAATAATGGTATTTAAACACATTAAACTCAGACAAACGTCATAGAGAATCTCACTTGACTCCAGGTTAGCATTTAATAGACTACGTGCCTCCAGTTTCTCCATACACTTTCTTAACCTTGCACATGACTTCCATCAAGACTGGAAGGGCCAGTCACGGTTGCGATGATGCTGATATTGACTGGTAGTTCAGTATTAAACAAGCATTCTGGTTTTGATAGTTCTTGTGATGAATTCTAATGGATTTTTTCCATTGATCACATGAGCGAATATATAGTTTTAAGCTCTAACTGCATTGGCAGAGACACGCTCACGGGTTCTGACAGAGGCCTTGCGACTTCCCAGAAAAACGCGTTTTACCACGGAAGCCCTTCTAATCTTAAATGGAAGAGCGCACCGAGCAGCCAAACAAAATGAGCTCATATTCAACATCCTGCGGGACAAGCGACGCCAGATCCAACCCCAATTTGACCCTCTCTGGGTACGGCGCTAAACGTGTCAGGATCAATGACACTGGTTCCCGTACTACGCTTTTAATCAAACCCTGTTATAATTAATGCCACACTCCATTGCCCAAACAAATCTCTTTGTCAAGGTGCTAGTTGCCGTACAAGTTCTCCTCAATGACGTGATAACAGGGGGCATCCTAATTGCTTTTGTCCCGAAGACGCTGCCATCTACGGGCGCAGATTTATCCTGAAAACCTCTCCTGTCCAACAAGTCCATAAAATATTTTATCACTCTGGCGCTGGCTAACTTTAATAAAGCCAGTGACCTTGAGGGATTGCCCAGGGGAGAGATGAAGCCTCTCTCTCCGAGCAGCAGATGTGGTTCTTCCACGCAGGGGTCCTTATCACAGCTCTACTTAATTACCTGCTCTAATTTCAACAGTTTTTAAAATGACCTCCGCACCAGCACATGACAGGCTGCTTTAATTAAACAAATGAATTCGGTGCTTATCTAACAAGATCAAAGCACTCATTTGTCACAGTGATAGTTAAGAATGTTGATAATGTTATCTTGACCGGACTGAGTTTTTGCCACACAGAAAGACTGGTGATTTCATCTTAAATGAATGCGACAATACAGCCAAGATTATGAATGCTTGTACCATCAGATTAGGAGAAAAAGACAAGAGCTGTTTATGTGCTATGTTTTTCTTCTCGTACATTTTCACTGCTGGACTGATCTGCAAAGTGTGAAAAACGGCTCTGAATTTATGAAATCTGCTGGTGACACAGTGAAGGCAAGTTTTAAACGTGTCAGATCTTTCGTGCACTGTTTATATAAAGTCTGTGGCCACACATAAAATCTTTCAATCTGTTTTTCGGTCAATATATCACTCTCTTAACCAGAAGCGAAACAAGCATTCTAAACCACGCTTCAATAGGGATATATCCAAACACTGGTAATGGCACACAAACACACGCTGATCCTGAAGTTTCTGACAATGTCATGAATCATAAATGCTGCCAAACACAGTGTGACCTTGCAAAATAAGAACTAGTGGTGAACAAATCGTCATCTTTCATTTCCATGCACTGATTCGTAAAGCATGTGACTTGTTTTTCTTGTCTTACATTGTGTGCGACACAGCAAAAAGAAATATCACTTCCACGCTAATCCCAGTATATTAAATATCAAACATGAAATGAGAAGAGAATGGAAGTTGAGAAACATTGCATATAATATTATAAGCCCCACATAAGCCCCATAATTTC
This sequence comes from Spinibarbus caldwelli, assembly GCA_039654775.1. Lineage (NCBI taxonomy): Eukaryota > Metazoa > Chordata > Actinopteri > Cypriniformes > Cyprinidae > Spinibarbus > Spinibarbus caldwelli. Next base: position 24,822,214 of record CM077248.1, on the reverse strand, counting down.
TACAAGAAAAAAGGATGTCGCCTGGTTGTGGGTTTGAATTAACACATTGAGTGAAGATTCAATGAAACTATTATAATACTTAAAATCATTCTGATTGTCTGGATAAGACACAAGCTATAGTATACTATTAATGTGGAGATAACAAGGGCAAACATTATCCAACAAGGGAAGACCAATTTGAAAATATATATACAAATGAGTGTGAGTTTAAGACCACAGAAGCATTCTAATGCAGAGTATTCCAGCCGACACGGTAAGATCCAAACTACTGTGAATTAATTTCAAACTACGAGCACATTAGTGTGTTCTCTTCTGTTTCTGTTATCTTCTGCAGCACACCTAACACAGCTCAGTGCAACTGCATTGCCAATGGATTGCTGCCCAGAGACAACACAACATCTGTGTGATTTTACCACTAAATAGAATTAGCATTCTGTCACACGATCTAGCTAAACATTAACATAACTAGCAACGCATAGCCATGTTATTTGACTAGATTATTCAAACTGTATGCTACATGTATAGAGCTGTTCTATTCAAACTATTCAGTCGAAATGTAACTATTACAAAAAAGTATTACGATATTGCCATAACATGCCATGGTATTACCAGTGTTTTTCCATGATTTTAAATAAAAATAGTTCAGAATAAAAATAAATAAATAAATAAATGGTGTAAAAATAAATAAATAAATAAATAAATAAATAAATAAATACAAATCTGACATCTATTTTCTAAAATCCTGGTTCTAAAAAAGATTGAAACATTAGCATAACTAGCACTGCATAGCCATATGTTTTTTTTTTTTTTTTGCTAGGTTATGCAAACTGGATGCTACATGTATCAAGCTGTTTTATTCAAACTATTTTGTTGAAATGTAACTATTACAAAAAAATACCACAATATTGCCATAACATAATGTTTTTGAGAATTACCATGGTGGTAATAAAATGGTTCAAAACAAAAAAATAGTTCAGAACAAATAGTGTTAAAAATAAAATAATAAATAATAATAAAATAAAATAAAATAAAATAAAATAAAATAATAAAAAGTACCATGATATTGACATAACAAAACATCATGGTAATACCAGTGTTTTCCCAAGCTTTTTTTGGGAACTACTGTGGTGGTAATAAAATATAAACAAACAAACAAACAAACAAATAAATGAATAAACCAAATTTGCCATGATTACCATTTTTCTGCTTTGGAAAATACTGGTTCTAAAAACACTATATTTTAATATTGTTATATAATCAGCATAGCAATTTCAGTGAAAAATCCAACTGAAAAAAATAACAAGAATTTCAGAATTGCTTTAATATTTAAAAAAAAAAAAAAAAAAAAAAAAATCAAAAATCAAGTTTACATTGAAAAATCCCAGATTTTCAGTGTTAAATGTTAAACCTCACTGTAAGAAAATGCAAATTAGCAGTACCATCATATAAATCAAAGCCCTATAGCATTACCATTTGATGCCATCAATGAATCATGCAACTGCCACAGTACTTTTTTTGTAAGGGTGTTATCATCATCATTATGATCCAAGCGTCTCAAACAAAGGATGGAGACACGTAATCTGTAGAACACCACGGCGTTATCATGTTAATAATCCACAACAGCAGCTGAGGACAGAAAAACAACAACAGCATGACAAATAATACCTGCTTGACAATGCACTCGAGACACTTTACTGCATGATCAAGAGTCTTAATGAGCTGGCCGAGGAGATACCTGGTTGGCAAATAGAGGGAGAGAGAAATGGAGAGAAAGTCAGACAGGAAGAGAGGAAGAGAGAAAGAGAGAAAGAGTGCCAGTTTGACTGAAGACTCCCTCACTTCAACTGCATGCCGGAGGGTAGAACTGAAGTCTCTTCAGGAAGCAGCAGGCTGGATCTATGGAGGCACCTCTCTGAGACACAGACATCTGCAGGCCTGACAGCCTCTGACAAATGAGATCCAGTTAAAGCTAAACAGCTCACTCTCAGCACCCCTCATCCCAAATGAAAGAACCCCAACACACACACACACACACGGGCAGGCTGAAGACCTGTCAAGCACGCATGAAGACCGGATGGCCTCCAGCAACAATCTCTCACATTCAGTGGTGGAGGCAGCTAGGGGGCTACACCCCAACACAGCATCCATTCGTATGACCGATCAGAGACAGTGAGACGGGAGAGAGAGGAACTCTGTGCTAAGGACTGATTTCTACACATTCTTGTTGGTGGCTAAGGTGTGAGAAAAGCTGTCATAACAGAACAGTGCAGGCTCTGTCTGTCGCTGAGCTGTCCTTGAACTTGTGAAAGTGCAGTTCCACACTCGCCAGAAACATGACGTAGCATAATCCCTACACGCCACGGATGTCGCATCACTGTCACTCTTTAGCGCCACTGAATCGCACTAAGAGGCCAAAAACAGGAAGTGATGTCATGAGGAATGCTTTTGAAACACTAGAGTAGCTGGTCTCTAGGGGTCAGGGTTCGGTTGGTTAACATGGCACCTTTTTACCTGCTGGTAGAGGCTGGAACTGCACTGTGTGGCCTAAAAAACAGTTTCTTCATTGACAGGCATTTAAAAGACTCTGCAGCTGTATATTATCGCAAAATAATTTTAACATACACTACTGTTGAAAAGTTTAGGATCTTTAGGATTTTTTAAAATAAATAAATACTTTTATTTAGCAAGGATGCATCAAATTGATAGACTTCTACATCTCTGCTAAAAAAATCTGTTTAAAAAATGACAACAACAAAAAATCTAAAATTTAACTGTTTTTAACATTAATAATATTAAAAGAAATATTTCTGAGCACCAAATCAGCATATTAGAATGATTTCTGAAGGACTATGTGACACTGAAGACTGGAGCAACTGCTGGCATCATAGGAATAAATTACATTTCAAAATAGTAAACATTAAAATAGAAAAAAGTTATTTTAACTATAATATAATATTTCACAATATTACTGTTTTTACTGTTCCTCAACCTTTTGAACAATATAATGTATATATACCTGCCCCAAAAAGCATTTTGAAAATTAAGCCAAAAATAAAAACATACAATTTATTTGTATTATATAACAAAATATCAAAACAATTGGCAACTTTTCTACAGAAATGTAGTACAAGCTTTTCAACATTTTATAAAAAAATGTTTGTTGGGTATCATATTATGAAGACAACACTCTGATTATCAAACAATTATATATAAAGAACTACACAAATTATTATTTGTCTGTGTAAATTTGATGGGAATCGACTTCATACATCCATGAAAAATGACCATGAGTCATCTTTGGATTACGAGTCCGACTCTCTAACCATTAGGCCACGACTTCCAGATGCCACTTGGTTTGATATTCTGTTAACTAATGCAAGGAATTTTTAAATGTGACTTAAAAAAAAAAGTGTATTCAAGACTTAAAAGTATGCCCAAAAGTCTCCAAATACTTTTTGGGCCACTGCAGGCTTTTAAATCAGGTGGAAATCTGAGAAGCTGACTCTGATTACTGACATTAGCAAGAGGACACAGTGTTTGTGAACCAATTTAAAAAGTCTGAAGCTTTTTATCCCACCTTGATGACACATATATCCATGGATACAGATGCATTCATCTATTCAACACAAGAGGATAGAGATCCAGATGGAAAGACGTTCATTCAACACTTATGCTATGTAAGAGGGGGATTTGATTTGTCACCTCATCAAGCCATGGGAGGACATGGGAGGAGTCTCCTCAGTGAACTTTACCCTCTCCTTCTCCTCTTCTCTCTGCTCATGTGAGCTGCTAATACAGTAATTCCCAAAGACTGATCCTCACCTACCCTTTCCCTCTCTCTCAAGGGCCACTAACTGAAGGAAAATGGCCTGTGTAATGTCCTCCACTCCGGTATGGATGGTTGATTACAGGTAAATGGAGTTTGCAAAAGCAACGGGAAGTATTCTCTGACTCATGTGGCCATTAGAAGTAAGGATTACAAATTCAGCATATCCTTGAGGACTTAATAAAAAAATCATAATAAAATCTACCTTAAGAGGCTGTGGTGTAGTGGCTACGGCTCAGGGCTTGTAGCCAAAGGTTGCTGGTTCAATGGCTGTGAGTCAACACCATTGTGCACTTAACCCAAGGTTGCTCCAATGGGAATGTCCCTGAAATACATCCATGGTGCTGTACTATGGCTATGTTGTTTGGAAGTTGTAGAAACTATTTCAGCAGGCTTGATCGTGTGCTGCCAAAGCAAGAAGACACAATAGTCTTTGAGTAAGAGTGATTTACAGTCTCTATAATGTTTTTGAAAGAAAAGAGTCTTTGATTAATAGATGCAATAGAACAGCTTTAAGGGGATGGTTCACCCAAAAATTAAAATCCTGTGAAATTAAAATCCTCAAGTTGTTTCAACCCGGTATTAGTTTACTTCTTGTGCTGAACACAAAAGAAGATATTTAAAAAAGAAGAAAGAAAGAAAGAAAGTTGAGGGTCCTCATTGCTCCATAGTATTTTTTTTCCATACTATGGAAGTCAACTGTTTGGTTTCCCATATTCTTCAAAACATCTTCTTTTGACTTCAACAGAAATAGTATAGTAGGAAGAATAGTAGGAAATAGGCTAAATAATAATAATAATTAAAAAAACTTGCCCCTTTTAGACTTGCACTCTATTCATTTACAAACTGCTTGTTTTCATAAAAAAAAACAAAAACAAAAAAAAAACACTAGCTTCTCTATTCTTTTTTGTATTCTATCTGTTTTATTTTTATACATGAAATCTATATACAGTAACTAAATTATATATAAATTAGGGCTGTCAATAGATTAATTTTTTTTAAAATTGCGATTAATCGCACCCTTTTTGTGTGATTAATCGCGATTAATCGCATACTTATCATGAAATTAAGCATATACCATTTATCTTGCTTAATACGTTAATTTTGTCATTATTTACTATATCCAGCAAAGTAAACCAAAAGATTGAAGGGTGATTCTCACAACACTGTATTTTCTGCAAGCTTATTTCAAGATAAATTTAGATATCTTTTAAAAAAAAAAAGAAAAAAAGAAAAAAAAAAGGACACTTGGGAGACTCCAAAAGGACACCAAAGAACCAAATGATATAAGAAGTTCATATAATTTATACATTTGTGCACACTAACTAAACACAGCAACATACACAAGACAAATCAAAACATTATCCTGAATGTGTGTGGAAACAACGTGAATGTACTGAAATGTGCATGAATACAACAAATGATCTGTGCGTCAAGAGCGCTCAAACACGGTGTATCAGACTCACGCGTGCTTACGACTCCTGTACGTCACCGCAATAGTCTTTACCTTGACTGCAATCCTCAACCATCAACATTCAAACATCAAAAGAGGCTGGTTTGCTTTATCCAGCCGAGAAAACGTAGTTTGCATATCCCTACAATATGCATATGGGATGTTTTGACGTTACGTTCAGTCTGTATTTCACACTGCGCGACGCGTGAGTGAGCTCTCGTGCTCTTCAGAACAACAAGAGTAAAATCTTTCCGTGTCACGGGCATATGCCACTCGACATGTCACCGTTATATGCGCATGGCACTCGACCCGGCACGGCCATACGCGCATGTTACTCGACCTGTCTCTCGACCTGTCACCGTTTAGAGGCAGCTGCCACCGCTATATGCGCCTGTCACCGGACTTAACGCAACTAAACGCGCCTGCCACTGGACCCCTCACGGTTAAACACGCCCGCCTTGCGACCCGTCACAGCTGTATAAGCCGGTCACAGGACTCATGACTGCTATATATAAATGCTCTGAATAATAAATGTTCTGTTTCGCGTATAGCCGTGCCGGGTGGAGTGCCACGCGCATATAACGGTGACAGGTCGAGTGGCATATGCCCGTGGCACGAAAAAAGATTATACTCCCTCTCAAACAAGAGCTTGTGTTTTAAAGCAAAACACACTGAATTAATAATTCACTGAAAACACAACGTAAGTATCTATTCTCTCTGCCATCTCTTATGTAATCAGCCTGGTTTTCTTTACATTAGCCCTGTTTTGGACTGATTGCTTGAATGGATTCGCTTGCTGGATCACTGGACTGAAAACGTTCCCGGAGTTTAGCGGCTTAAAATGATCTGATTGCAAACAGAGAAGCGAAATCGAGAAAAAAGGTTTAGAATAGAAATTGTGTTTCAGTAATTTTGCGTTAATTTCATTAAATTATTTTAACGCATTAAGGGTTTTGAATTAATCGCATGCGTTAACGCGTTAACGTTGACAGCCCTAATATAAATATATAATAAATCTAACATATATATTTTAAAAGCACAGTGGAGTCAACAGCAAACTTTCAACTTCCAGGAAAGAGCTGTTTTTCATGCAAAGAGGATATTTTGTCGACATTTACTATATTACTTAGTGGAAATAAACAATTCTGCCAACTAATATAGTTCATTAGACTAACTGCAGACAGTTTATGGTTACCAAGCAACACAGCAACTTGGTGCATTAATATAGAATTCAATTGATGTGAAAGGATGCATATAGCTTCAATTTTAAAAGGACTTCTAATGCGGGGCATACAATCAGAATCAGAAGTATCTGTTTTTATAATGAAAACCATTGAATTGTATGGAAAATATTCCTTTTAAATGACTAAAACTGAGGCTGACTCACAACTTAGTGCATACAAGACAATATGGGGCTGTTACCACAGGCAGATTATTTTTGCAAAACTTAAAACAAGAGTTTGAGTACATTTAGGGCATCATCTCCATACAATAACAGGCCATTTGGAAAGATAAAAGACGAGTGTCTTTCATGGTGAATTTCAAAGGGAAACAAAGGCAAATTTCTAAATTGCACATTACTGTGCAATGTGTATCACTAATCACTCTCTCAGTCAGTTATCAGCTCACTTAAATATTACAACCGCTCTGCAAAGAGTGACTTATCACCCATCATGGATTTACAAAAACACACTTGGGGCAAATTCACAGTTGTGCTGGTTTTGCACAAACACCTGTGTCTTATTCACTAACCACACACAAAGTCATCATTTTTAAATGATATTTAAGCACAACGTGCCTGTTTCAATGCAAAATAGGGTCATAATAAATTACTCTATTTTTTCAAAAATCAGACCTGAACAAACAGGTTCAAAACCGGTGCGTGCGACAGGTGTGATTCATTTTTAGTAAATATCCTCTTAACTTCACTATGTATGAGAATATTTATGAGCGTGTATATGTGCATTTATTATTATATAAGTGCAATAGCTAGAGTATGCAGCATACTGCGCTTCTACATATAGTGAGAGACATCATTATGAAAGACATTAAGGAAACCAGGGTGCGAGCAGCATGAGACGCTCATACATACTCACACACAGCACATACCGACACCTACCAGGGGCCCCGCATGCCACCACTGTAATGGGTTAATCTGCGGGCCTCTGATGGAGTGCTCTCTCACACACTCAATGGCCCAATGATCATTTTAATGGACTCCAGTCACTCTCTGTGTCCTCTAGCAAAGACATCACACAGAGCTATCTGTTCATACGGCGGCATGGAGCAGTGACGGAAATAGAGGAAAAATTCCACCCTTTTTTTCACTTCATTTTTTCACCCCTAATCACATACCTAACACTTCCAAAGTAATATCTCTGAGTTTCAGAAACTGTGCCTACGTGACCGCAGCTCAGATGAGGAGGGGGGTTCTGAGAGGTGTTGAACCCGGTCTAATACTCTTTGCTGGATTGGTGAATCCATCTTAATCAGCGTGGCTCTCTACCTTTTGCCAGAGCAAACGGTGGAGCTATTTCAGAGCCAGCGCTAAATATCGCACAATATAATGAAATATTATCAGCTCGCAAACAAGACCAGACATTCAGCATTGACATTCAGATTTTGCATTATTTTTTTGAGCAAATAGAGGTCCTTAAAAAAAAAGCACTGGCTTTTAGGTATTGTGTTATTTGTTGTGTGTAAAGGGTTGGTTTTCCTGAAAGCAGACTGTGTGATTACAAGAACATTTCATCTAGTAATTTTAGCAAAGATTCAACGGAGCAAAATTTGGCTGTATTGTGAGGGAGTCACCAATCTTTCCCGCCTCTTTAATTACTTACAAAACACCCATATAATTATTTAAACACAGGTTCACAAGAAACAGCCTCCTCTTTCTCTCGAACTGACTGCTATCATCGGGTTTGACATTTTATTTTGGAAAATTATAAATGCCTCGGTCAAAACAACTGAAACTCAAAGTAACCCATCTATCAGCTAAGCGTAGACATGATGTTTGGATGAAATTTACAACATACAGAAAAAAATCACATCTTGTAGGGCAAATTAATGATTGGAAATTTAAGTATTTTATTTATCCAAATAATTTTAATACCAAAACAGGTATTGTTCATATGGAACTATATACACACAAAGTATGAATAAAACATAAGAACTTAGACTAGGACAGACTAAGGTTATATATATGGCTGTGCTACACACATTTCATATTAAAAAAAAAATGTATAACTAAACTGAGTCTGCCTTATTGCATTCTTTTCCATTGTTTTGTAATTTAAAAACCAGGGAAAAACGCACATTCTGTCTCTCCCAATCACAGCTACATTTTTCACCAGGAAAAGAGACGGCAATAAAAAGCAAAAAGAATTGTTTCCCCCCACACTCCTTTTTCATTTCCAAGGGGAAATGTAGTGAAAGACAGAAGTGCAGTACTGTAATATGTTTAAGTGGGTCTGTAGCTTTGGGCTGGCTGTGTGATCCAGCCACCGACGGAGGGTCAACCCACTGTAATACTCATTCAGTGGAGAGGCAGAGGATGTGCTGTGCTTATAATGTTTGTTTTGGGCTAGACAGTTACTTTCTCTCTCATATCAGCTCTGGGTCCAGAGTGAAACAACATCTCACAGAGTTACCAGAGTAACTTTTTTTGATAGACAGAATGATAAAACGATAGAACGATAGATAGATAGATAGATAGATAGATAGATAGATAGATAGATAGATAGACAGATAGATAGATAGATAGATAGATAGATAGATAGATAGATAGATAGATAGATAGTGTAAACTCTACATGTGTGCAAGTCCTCCATCGAAACAGCAAGTCTAACACATATGACCCACCTGCTGCTCTTGAACTGACAATCTCTCAATCTGTCTCTTTCTCTTTGTCTTTCTATCTCTTTTTCACATCCAGGCCTTTTGTTTCATTAGAGCACACAGATGTGCTGATGCTTACCAAATTACAGACGAGTGTTGCCAACCCAAACCAGATGGGACCAATCTATATTCAGATTAGCTATTTCTCTTCATTCATAATAATCCACACTGTTACCCTTCGGTTCATGACAGTTGGCTCACATCAACCGCCTGACGCTCCCTTCACCTTTGTGTCCAGCCACAACATCACAAACCGGACAAATTACGTAAGTGTATTATCGTGCATACTCATCTGATGAAACTCATCTGGGCTATCATATTTATCACTGAGCGTCATCAAAATCTGAAATGTGATTGGTCAACAATAAGGTTAGGGGCTACATCTAATTTGCATACTTCTAATATATACTAAAATATATAAAAGCATGTTGTACAGATTTGGAATATAATTTTCATCGCTAAAATCTTAATTTTACACAGAGAAGAGTGAGGCAAGACACCAATCATACAGCTTTCTGTATATGATTGGTACATTCTGTATATGATTGGCACATAAGAAGCATTATTTAACCTAAAAGCAAAATTAATTAAATAAATATAGATAAATTTAGTTTGATTTAGCTTGCTTTGTAATACTAATACTAATACTAATAATAATGATATTTACTACTAAGTATAAGTATTAATTATTATTAGCAGTAGTACCAGTAGTATTGTTTTTATTATTATTACTATAGCCATTTTTTATTTATTTAGATAAGTTCATCTTGATTTTAGGATAAATAATGCTTACTTTTGAAGTGCATCATGCTCAAACTTTGAATGATCAAATTTAGTAAAAAAAGTGACAGTTTATGCCACTCTTCCCGACTATCTGGAATGTAGTATCATTTTGGGACTCAATATACCTAATCTAGAACACTATTATAGATTGTACTGCATGCAAACTAGGATGCAGCCTTTATGTATTCTCCTGATCAGCAGCTCTCCATGATGAATTAGGCACAGAGACAAACTGAACAGATAATGTGAACTGGATGGCAGCCATTGCTTCCTCAGACATTCTGATTCCGTGTAATTTGATTGGTTGCCCGCATTAATTCAGTCAGGCTGGAGATTTTTAAGATACTCAGTCCCGCTCAGCTTCAGACTGCATTTAATGCATTTCTCTCTCAAACACGTGCAGCCGAGCATGACCGCATATCATATGCTGAGACACAAACCCGTAAACAACATTCGACTGAAAAAGGCAGTCACAGAAAGATAAATGTGCAAGTTAGTTGTGTTCCACACTGTATGTGATTTCAAGTTTCAATTATAGTTCATTTAAAACCTAAAATTTCATGTTTAACAACAAAAAACCATTTTGTTTCAGATGATTGTGTTGCATTCCCTTTGATTGACGTGATGCAGATTGCAAAAAGTATTTGAAGTTCAACACTGGCAGACATTTAATTGCTTGTTTGTACAAGCTATCTGGCTAAATAAAAATACTCCAGTTTTAAGGAATATAGCTGCTGAAATCATACCAAAATTACTTTTATAGACAGATAGCTTCAGGGAGGTTCTCCATGCCAAGCGTCAAAGAAATGCATTATCAATTATCATTGATTAGCTGTTACATTCCAATTTAGATTACATATTCACGAGTTTCAGAGGTCCAATCAAAGGGATTCAATCCCCTGAAACAGCAGGACTGGCAGCTAATGAGGAACAAGTTGTGAAAAACCAGCTCGCAATGGCTTGTGGTCTGAGAGAGGGCTACTCTTGGTGGAGAGCAGGAAGAGAAAGTGGAAAAGAGAGCCGAGAAGAGGAGGGAGATGAGAGGGATGAGGAAGAATGGAGGGATTGGGCATCAGCCGATGGATGCAATTAAGGGCGAGTAGCATTTCTTTAGGATTCATCTTCAAAAGTGTGCGGAAATGCATGGCGAAGTCTGCGTTCTGCAGATACAGGCCGCAGCTTTACTCTGTGTCCCAACACTCAGCCTGTTGACATAGCAGTCTTTCTTTGCTTTTTTTAATTCGCTATGCTTTCTGTCTGTCTCTGCTGAGAAATTATCCACTCTCCGCCCGGCTTTTCCCCATCTCGTCCGCCTCTGACAGCCGCGCTTTGTGGAACGGTTGCGATACTCGCAATCCCCCAGCCGGGGTCAGAGGTCACCTCACAAGCACAAGCGTTCCGTCTGCTCTCAAACTTCCACTCCAATCACCCTTGAGAAGACGATACCCACGATTCCAGGACGCGAAGCCTCTTCTCATTGCTCACCCCCTGTGGTTTATTAGATTGGAGTGGGAGGGAAGAATAAAGCAGGTAAAGAGGCAGGTACGGCTGGAGCTAATGGTGAAAGCAGCATACAGTAATCATCAGACTGTTGGCCGCAGAGACGCAACACTCAAATAGTTCATTATAAGATGACACAACCAATTTGTAGCAGGGGCGGCAGCAATCTCAAAAATCTCCCCTGACAAAAGCATTTAGATTAGACTGCTTTTCAACCAGGAGAGCACTGACACGAATCGCTACGCTCAACTGGGGAATGGAATCTGTTTTAATTCTCCTCCAGGCAAACATAAAACTGTCCAGGTAAGTCATTTACGGAGAGGGAGAGGGATCATTTCACCCAAAAAGATCTCTTTGTCTCGTATGCATGCTGCGCTAAGACTATTCATCTATTTGTTACATTTCCTTCCATTATTTCTCTTATAATCTTCCTTTACTGGCTCAGCTCATGAATGCTAATAGCTCTCTTGGAACAACATCGCTGTGTAGATTATTTCCGATCGGAGAGCGACTTGCTCCTTTTTTTTCCCCGGCGATTGTAATATACGTGTGAATGAATCCTTCTAGATGAAGCTGGTGGGCGAAAATGGAGTGAGGTGCTATTTCATCTAATAAATATAATTCCGTAATTACATTCTGAAAGAAGTGCTTGGACCCCGCTGGCTCTAAAGAATCTCCCAGAGTGCAAGACCACCGCTCACATCTCAACCAGACCTAATGAACTCCAATACTGCGCCATCAAATAGATTCTTTACACTCCCTTTTTAATTTATAGTTACTCTATTCCAACTCCGACACACACACACACACACAAAAATGCAAAGCAGATGCTCTGTTGCTCAGAATAAGGGCTTAGGCCTTCGTGTCTTATCACGCTACATGCAGAAGCCCCAGTCTGATTCCTCTACAGCTCGTGTTAGGAAAGCCAAACTCTACAAAGCAGCATGAAGACAAATTCAGGAAGGGCCAGGGGGAAAAGAAGCATCTAATCCTGGAACACAAACATCAGAAACAGAGAAAAGACATGTTGGTTATGTTTGGCAGGGACTGGGGAAATTCAGCAACAAAAGAAAGAGGTGTTAGTTTGCTAATAGCCCTTTAAGTGTCAGTGTAAATATTTGTGGATTTCCACACACAGAGTGTTGGTCAAGTGTCCAAATGTGAGATGCTAAATAAATAAGCTTCTCCCTGCAGAACTGAAGCATCAGCCCTCAAATGCAGGTCACTGGGGACCTGACGCAACAGGCTCTGTTCCTACGGCTGTTTCCAAGAAGAGCGTATCTAAGGGACTATTTGTTTATTCCATCAAGGCTAAGAGAAAACTGCACACTGCAAGCTTGGCGTATGTGACTTTGTGTAAAAAAGAATTTGTGTTTGTATTTGTGTGTGTTTATACAATGCAAACAGTAACAACAATGCATGAGAAGTGTTTGCTCACACAGCAAGTGTATATCTAGACTTTTAACTACATACTACAGTGATACGTAATGTGGGTGGCTGCTAGCAGGGTTGTAAGTTGTTTAGAATTAAACTGAGAATGCCTTTTACAGCAGCGTGATGGACAGAGATGCTCTCGGATCCATGTGTGACACCGATTAAGTTCAGTGAGAGTTTAGGCCAGACTAAATCAGGGGCTCGATTTGTTTGGAATACGAATCCTTAGGCTCGGTTTTATTGCTCAAATTAGCTGAGCCGGTCCTTGTCCTGTATGCCCTTAATTAACAAGCCTTCAATTCCCCTATTAATTAGAACAAGCTATTAGCTATTTTACATCACTCTTCATTTGTCGACAATTAAAAGGCCAATTATTAAAAGCATGCCACACGGTTAATTGTGCGAGGGGATGGGCAGCCGCATCAGTGTGAAGATGCTGGAGACCTAAGAGAATCAGAGCGGAAGATTTCTTTGAGCTTTTTTGTTTGAAAGATAAAGTTCTGCTATACTTCCTGTTGCTGCAGAGAAGACTGTGTGAATGATTATGTAAAGAATAATGTACAGTCAGATGATCATTATCACTGATCATCCTGTCAAAGTATATTTTGCAGTAATGACTGACTTACTGTACATTGAAAAAAAACTATAATCTATACACTAATATATTAACACCACGACTATGTGCAAAGTCAAATCCAATCAAAAACCGTAAACACTGCTGCTTTCGTTTGGCATCTGAGGAAACACTGAAACAAAATTCCCACACATACACATCTGCAATTTGCTATACTTTGATCACTTGCTAATGCTAGCCTGAGGAAAATGATGAGGAGTGTTAAAAGAAAGTGCCTCTTAAAGATTTCATCAACATCTACAGTATGTGGAGGAGATATTCTGTTTCTACAACTTGCAGATTAACCTTGCTTAATTTTAAAGAAATACATAAGTATAGAAAGCATACAGAAAGCACTGTCACATTCTTGGATGCATTTTCAGGGGGCAGGTATAAGGTCTTAGATTTTTTTACCTGACATAAAAGTCACTATCTTGCACAAGGCCAGAGGACAAAAGATACACAAGACTTATCTAGTATATTTAAAAACAGAGCTCTTAGGTTCGAGACCTGAGAGCACTCACGATCATATAATACAGCAGAAACATTACCAATTTTTCCTGCATCAAGATCTACACATACTTTTCAAAAATCTAAGTGCTAAGCAATGGCAAAAATAAGATTAATCAGAGTAATGCACTGCACTGCAGCACAAATGCATTCCCATTTAGAAGCGGACCCCTCTTGGCCACTATAATCAAAGAGCAATGTAAGCCATTACGAAATTACTTCCATCATAGTTTCCGTGCCAAGCTCTTCCGTCTCACATTGGCATTCACTGTGTCAGATGTTTGGAGCGACCCTCAAAACTTAACCATAAACCACGCCGACACAGAAATCCAGCGTCAGAGCCTCTTGGAAGGGACAGAATGGGGACACAAAACAAAATGGCTTTTCAGTCTGATGGCAAATATAAAAAAGAAACTCAACGAACCCCACGCTGTCCTTCTATCACTCATTGCGAGCTCTCGTAACAAGGCAGAGGAGACTGTTTGTTTTTCGTCTTTGGTGTTTGTGTGTGTGTGTGTGTGTGTGTGTGTGATATACAATGAGGTCTAAAAGTCCACTAGTGGAATCAACTTCTATTTTGCAGTTTTCATTTTTTTTCCCCCATTACAAATTACATTACCAGCATAACAATTTATATTCCAATTTACAAAAAAAATTTACAGAATTACAACTATATATTCATGATTTACATTTATATGCATTAACATTTTAAATGTTTATATCCAGAATTAGAATTACATGTTCACAATTTACATTTATATATTCAGACTTACAACAATATATTCAGATTTACTTCTATATAGTCATAATTAACATTGATATACTAAGGTTTGTATCTACAGTATACATTCAGACTTGCAACTATATATTCATATTTACTTCTAAATATTCACAATTTACATTTATAAATTAAGATATATTTGTATGTATATATATGTATATATACGTATATATATATATGAAGAGTTAATTTGCAAAAACCGATAACTCCAAGTAATATCAATCAAACTGCAGTTGGGTTGTTTTGATTAAGTAATAATAACTTAAAACAAATACAGACAATTTACAAAATTGAAGTTCACTGAAAGTATGTTTTTTTTTTTTTTTGTACATATTAAAAGTTTGTTTTATAGCAAAAGCAGATAACGTCTCGGTTACGTATGTGACCCTCGTTCCCTGAAGGAGGGAACGGAGACGTCATGTCGGATGACCGACGAAATTGAGATCTCGCCAGAGAGACCAATCCACTTCGAGTGTAACTAAACGAGCCAATGGACATTGGCATGCGATTACTGCATCCAGCTGCCACTGATCACAGCGTGAGTATAAGAGGCAGCAGGTGCACCGCATTAATTCATGCTTTTGCCGAGGAGCCGAGCCAGTGACCCGGCAGCTCAGCGGTGGTACAGCAACTGTGGCGACGGGACATGACGTCTCCGTTCCCTCCTTCAGGGAACGAGGGTTACATACGTAACCGAGACGTTCCCCTTTCAGTCGGTCACTCTGAGTCACGTCGGATGACCGATGAAATTGGGATCCCTACCAAAGTGCCACAGGAGCTGCCCCTTCCAGTGCCCTGTGTAGACCTCCTGATCCTTCCTATAAGGCAGACGATAGGACCGGGTTCTACACAGAGAAGGTCAACTACTGTTGTTCCTTGAGCAAATCAAACAATAGGACTAGGATAACACTGGGAAGCACGCCCTTCCGTTAAATGACATTTAGACATGTGAAGTAACCCCGTAGGGCCCTATTGCACATGGAAGTCTCTGAGATGGCTTGGGCTGCATCATTAGAGATGGCAGAACGTGGTCTGCCAGGGGAAACACGGCTCTAATAAGCATACCGTGGAATACACATATGGGATCCCAGCAGGGTCTCTCATATGGGCACTAGCCTCACACCAGATTTCAAGAATTCATTGGCTGAAAGGCCTGGCGCCAGACGCTCTGCCACGTCCGGACGCCGGAGTGCTGGAGGACTCGACAGGGTTTGCCTGGTTAAGGAACTCTCTGGAGAATTAAGCGTAAGAACGCCACAAGCCGACTCTGAACCGGGCCTCTCAGTGCCACTACCAGTTTGAGGTGAGAACACAGGAGGAAACCGGTTCGACACGTAGGCTATAAAACCTATCGAACGTGTTGGGAGTCGCCCAACCCGCAGCTCTACAGATGTCTGCTAGCGAGGCACCACGAGCCAGCGCCCAGGACGATGCGACACCCCTAGTGGAGCAAGCACGCAACCTGAGCAGGGCACACCTTGTGCTTTGTAGCACTATCCAATGGGCCATCCTCTGCTTGGAGACAGCCTTCCCCTTCTGCTGTCCTCCGTAACCGACAAAGAGCTGTTCTGAGGTCCTGAAGCTCTGAGCTCTATCCACGTACTGTCGCAGTGCGCGTACAGGACAGAGCAAAGCTAGGGCTGGGTCTGCCTCCTCCAGGGGCAGTGCTTGCAGGTTCACTACCTGGTCCCTGAAGGGAGTGGTAGGAACCTTGGGCACATAGCCGAGCTGGGGCCTCAGTGTTGCACTGGAGTCAACCGGCCCAAACTCAAGGCACGACTCGTCGACCGAAAATGCCTGCAGGTCCCCCACCCTCTTGATCGAGGCCAACGCAATCAGGAGTAGGGTTTTCATAGAGAGAAACTTCAACTCGACGGACTGCAACGGCTCAAAGGGGGCAGTTTGTAGGGCTCTTAGCACCAATGCCAAATCCCAAGAGGGTAGGGAGGGAGGCTTAGGAGGATTTAACCTCCCGGCTCCCCTAAGAAACCTGACGACCAGATCAACTTGCGACATGCGATGGGAGCGCAAACCGCCTTGCCGGTTGATATACGCAACAGTCGCAGTGTTGTCTGTACGGACCAGAACATCCTTGCCCCGAAGGCGCCCTCTGAGGTGGCTCAAGGCAAGGCGTACTGCCAGCAACTCGAGGCAATTGATATGCCAACCCAGCTGGGGACCCGTCCATACCCCTGACACTGCGTGCCCATTGTACGTGGCTCCCTAGCCGGTGGCCGAGGCATCTGTGAATATCACAGCATGCCTGGATACCTGCTCCAGGGGTACTCCTGCCCAAAGGAATGAGGGATCTGTCCATGGGCTGAAGGTCTTGTGACAGGCTGGTGTAATCTGAACCTGGTGAGTATCGCGTTTCCACGCCCACCTCGGGATTCGGCCATGGAGCCAGTGCTGAAGAGGTCTCATATGGAGCAGACCGAGCGGAACTATCGCCGCAGCTGCAGCCATATGCCCCAGGAGCCTCTGAAAGAGTTTCAGTGGGACTGCCGTCCTGCCTGATAAAGTCTTCAGGCAGTTCAGCACCGACTGAACAGGTTCCTGGGTGAGGCGTACTGTCTGGTTGACCGATTCCAACTCCATGCCGAGAAAAGAGATCCTCTGCGTTGGCATGAGTTTGCTCTTTTCCCAGCTGACCCGAAGACCCAACTGGCTGAGGTGCCTGAGCACCAGGTCCCTGTGTGCGCACAACTGCTCTCGAGACTGTGCAAGTATGAGCTAGTCGTCAAGGTAGTTGAGGATGCGCACACCCCGTTCTCTCAGGGGGACAAGGGCCGCCTCCGCGACTTTGGTGAAGACGTGAGGCGAAAGGGACAGTCCGAAGGGCAGGACCTTGTACTGATATGCCCGACCCTCGAACGTGAATCGCAGGAATGGCCTGTGTCGCGGGAGGATCGAGACATGAAAGTACACGTCCTTCAGGTCGATCGCTGCAAACCAATCTAGAGGAACGGACGCACCCAAAAATGCATTTCTGCGTCAACATCTTGAACGGCATCTTGTGAAGTGCATGGTTGGGGACAATGAAGTAAGGGCTGTAAAATCCCGACCTCATATCGGCTGGAGGGACAGGTTCCTTCGCCGGTTCCTTCTCATCCTTCGCCAGCAGGACTACGATTCCCGCACGCAAGACAGGGGCATCGATGGCCTTGACTGAAGTGAACCGGATGCCCCTGAACTTGGGGGGCGCCAGGCGAACTGAATCGTGTAGCCAAGTCTGATGGTCTACAGGAGCCACCGAGACGGACCGGGGAGCACTAGCCAGGCTCCGAGAGACCGTGCCAGTGGGACCAACGGGCCACTGACGTACCCGCGGTGGGGCAGCGAGGTGGAACACAGGGACCCGGCCCGGGCCTGTGACAGCCTGGCCTGTGACAGCAGGGGGCGGGGTCTGGGTGTGCAGTGTAACACTCACCTGATTCCTCCTCGTGTGGGAGGAAACACAGGAACCCGGCTTGAGGCTTGTGACAGCCCGGCATGTGACGACTTGAAGCGGGGACTCGAGTGCTACTGCCCTTACCTGGTTCCACGAACGGGCAGGAGGGGTGCTCTTGGGCAACCACCCGCTGCCTGCTGGCGAGAGAGGAGGAAGGAAGCGATCCCGTGATGCACAGTTCACCACTCTCCTCCTCTTGAGACCCAGAGATTGAGGAAACCGCTCTTTTATTGATGTTTTGGGACAAAAACAAAATGAAACAAAAGCTTCTCCACCCGGCCCTCCTCCGGGGGAGGGAGTGGTGCAGTCACCATCTCCCAACGAGCAGTCTCCTCCATCTCTGGGTCGCCCGTCTCAGGGCCTCTTGCACTTGCACTTGCCGCCAGGTTTGGCGGGGGCCTGGACGGGCTGTACGTCCTGCCTGCGACCGGGTCCACGATGCTGCCTGGTAGGAGGCTGCTGCGGCTGCGTGGGGGCGGCCACAGGGGGGCGCCCATGGCGACGAGCAGGCTGAGGGGCTGCAACCGGGGTGGAAGCAGCAGGTTTCCTTTGGCGCAAGATGTGTTTGATCGCCTCAGTCTGCTTCTGTGCTGCCGAGAACTACTGGGCAAAGCTCTCGACAACGTTGCCGAAAAGGCCAGTCTGCGACAAGGGAGCATTCAGGAACTGTACCTTCTCCTGCTTCTTCATGTCAGCCAGACACAGCCAGAGATGGCGCTCCTGGACCACTAGCGTGGACATCGCACGACCCAGAGACTGTGCAGTCACCTCAGTTACCTTCGTCGTTCGAAGCGTGAGGTCTGTCACAGCACGAAGTTCATGTAGAACCGCCAAGTCGTGGCCACCCTCGTGCAGGTCTTTCAGGGTTTTGGCCTGGTGGACCTGCAGTAACGCCATGGCATGGAGGGCAGAAGCCTCCTCCCCACAAGCTCTAAGTGGTAGCGGCTGTTGGACACAGGTGCATGGCCACAGACCGCTCCACCGAGGGGATGCCCGCGTACCCCAAAGTGGCCCCACCATCGAGGGGGGCAAGGGCGGAGGAGCCACAAGATTTATTTCAGGCAGTGAAAGGTGCCCTCCACGATCTAGTGAGCTCCTCATGCACCTTCGGGAAGAACGGCACCGGAGGGGGCCGCTGAGAACCAGCGCGACCCCCACCGAGAAACCATTCATCCAGCCTCGAAGGATCGGGACACGGTGGAGGATTCTACACGAGCCCGACATTCTCGGCGGCCCAGGAAAGCATAGCCGTCATCTCTGGGTCTGGCTTGGACAATGCTACCACACCCGAAGGGGGCAACGCAGCCGAGTCGTCATCCCCGGAGAGAGAGGGCTCGCCCTCCGATGCAGCGATCGACATCTGGTCGTCAGAGGAGGCACCGAAGGAAACGAGTGGTGCCCTCTGTCCTGCAGAGGGCCCAGCCCACTCCAACGGTAACTCCACCGGCTGCGGAGTGCTTAAGGGGTGAAGAGCTCCACTTGGGGAAGCCCTCACCGTGATCCTCAAATCACCTCTGACTCCACCGGACACAGTGCGGCCCCGAGTGCGGGGACGAACGCTGGATCACGGCAGAGGCAGAGGGACTAGGGCCATGATTGACATAGCAGAGTCTTTTATGCAACTCCGAGATGGTCATGTCCCCACAAGAAAAACATGAACCATCCACGAAAGCTTATGTATATATATATATATATATGTATATATGTATATATATATATATGTATATATATGTATAATATATATATATATATATATATATATATATATATATACAGACTTACAACTTTATATTCTGATTTACATTTAGATATTCTGATTTATAAATATATATATATATTCAGATTTATATTCAGACTTACAACTATTATTACAATTATTTCCTGTTTGGCATATATGTGTATATGTATATATATATATATATATATATATATATATATATATATATATATATATATATATATGTATGTATGTATATGTATATGTATGTATATGTATGTATATATATATATATATATATATATATATATATATATATATATATATATATATATGTATATGTATATATATATATATATATATATATATATATATATATATATATATATACAGACTTACAACTTTATATTCTGATTTACATTTAGATATTCTGATTTGTAAATATATATATATATTCAGATTTATATTCAGACTTACAACTATTATTACAATTATTTCCTGTTTGGCCCTTCATAATGTGTGTGTGTGTGTGTGTGTGTGATGTAAAAATTTAAAAATTCCTTTTTTAAAATGATACATCATATTATTTAGATACTTTTTAATTATAATTATGGTAACACTTTAGCATAGGGAACACATATTCACTATTAAATATGACTTTTCCCTCAGTAAACTTATTAATAGTTAGTAAGGTAGTTATTAAGTTTAAGTGTGGGGTAGGATTAAGGGATCTAAAATATGGTCATGTGGTTTATAAATGCTAATAAACAGCCAATATGCTAGTAATATGCATGCTAATAAGCAACTAGTTAATGGCGAGAATAGGTCCTTAAAATAAAGTGTTACCATAATTATTTACTTTTTATAATTGTTGCAAATTAGCTCAAAAGGGAAATGTATATAAATAATTACAATTAATTATGATTAATTACAATTATTTATATCAGCTGCAAGTAGTAACTGTAGCAGTATTAAATTGCCATCAACTAATCTGTTCGTCCAGTGAACATTCCGTGTAAATTCATATCAACTCCAAGAAAGGATATTTTCGTGGCCACAGAAAATACTTTCCTAAGTATTAATGCATTAGAGCATGTAGTAAGGATCAAAATAGTTAAGGGACATTATCTACAAGCAGAATCAGAAACTCACGTAATTTGTGCACAAGAGTTTTATTAACTAAACGCTAACACAAACAAGTCTAAAAAACAAACAAACATACATACACTCTTACATGGAAAAGGGCAAATGAGACTTGATGGATGAAAGCATCAGGAAAACCAGAGAATGAAACTATAAAAAGAGTCAGTTAACCACCTGAGTAAAACCATCAGCACTGTTTATAACGGGGTCTATAGCTTATACTAAACCTCTGTTTCGTTTAGTTAAATGTACGATACTTGCATTGCCTCGGTCGTTGAACGAGTGTCCGGATGCAGTCTCGGATGAAAGTTTTGATGGTTTGAAGGTTTGGTGGTGTTGGAGTTCTTTAAGTTCTTCTGGGTTTGAAGGGTGATGAACTCCAAAAGATGTTATTCTGGCTCGGTGGTGATTGGGAGAGTTTTCTCCCAGATGAAGGTGATGAGAGAACTAAAAGAGACATCAGCTGAGATCCTAGGACCTTTGATGAATGGAAAGTCAAGGCCGAAGCCTGGCTCAAACTTACGGTACAGAAGACTTCTAACTCACATCCTCATCTTCTCAGTATCTAACAGAACCGCAGACTGGCCAGGAGGGTCACTGATGTGAGAGCTTTATCTGATATAGAGGTCACACCTCCGGGAGGTCACAGAGCCAATGGTGACTTTCACTTTTGGAGGGAAAGTTTACGACTCTTTGTCTTAGACCATGGTATTTTGCATATGTGATTCGATTGGGTGTTGATGCACAAACTACTAAAGATTCTTAGAAAACTAATATGTTGCATAGGTATAAACATGTAATATACACTCTCAATTAGATCATCTGAAGACAAATTCATAGAAACCAAACATGGTATAGTTAAGGTTACATGAATGAGTGGTTCTATCATAAGCACACATAAAACAGTATACAATACAAAAGACAATATACAAGAATGGTAATAATATACACAATGACCTGAGGATATGTGATAGGAAGGTCAAAGAAAAATCTGTCTATGAATTAATGAAAGAAGTCGTTTCCTATAGCAGTATGTGTCTGCTTTAGAGAGAATTGAGTAGGGGGGAAGATTCTCTCTACATACTTTTAGGTTGTAAAGCTTATCTGATCTGGCTGAGGTGTCCTGGTTGCCATGGTAACCAGGGGTCTGGGGTCCTTCACAGACATCCTGGCACCCCGTATGTTTATTGGGTGAGGGGTCTGTGATTATTTGTTAATCTAATGAATCATTGATTTGTTAAATCTAATGAAAAATTGTGTCGGATTGGTCCAAATGCTACATAATCTTACACAGAAACAGTTACATATATTTAAAATAACAAAATAAAAAAAAAAAAAATAAAAAAAACAGCTTGACAGCCCAAACAGCTCCTTTAGGTCTAAGAAATATTGATTTGTTATGAGGAAAATGTTAAAGAAATCTAAAAAAATAAGGAAGAAACATTTGTCCTACCTCCTACATGCCACCTTATGTTGTTTGTTTCAACAGTACACAGGCCCTGTAAGCAGCGAAGACTCCCTGAGCGTCCAGAGGCCCATGGGGTCTACAGAGAAAGAGGGTGAAAGAGATGCAGAAAGACGGAGAGCGAGGAAAGAGTTTCCTCTCCTCTAAGGTGAGCTTCCCCTACCCAAAGCTTAACCAATCAGACTCAACAGCAGGGGCCCAGTGATTGACAGGGCAATTACCGCTAGCAGCCTCTCTGGTGGATCCGGAGACATCTCCAAATACAATTTCACTATTTTGTTACATCAGACGTTCACAGGAAAGATTTAGTACAAAAGCAAAATTGCCAGGCGGACTCATGGTGGAGCAGTCCTGCTGGTGGAAAACTTCCATACGGTGTGTGTGCGTGCGTGTTTTCATTCCATGCTTTTTTCATAAAAACATACCCTTGGCCAAGGTTATTTCCCACTAACCCCTGTCCTATTTTTGAAAGTATTTTTCTCAATAATAGTTTTTTTCTCTTTGAGGAGTGATAGAAGAGGTCTTTGCTGCTGGTAAGAGAAGAGAGACACCATTAGAAGTATCTCTTTAAATACATAAACGTAAGGACAGTGGTGAGCTACTTATTATGGTAATAAGAATGGCTTTTTACAGTGATGCATTAAGACAAGGTGAAAGCTAGTCTTTTTACACTGTACACTAGAGGAGAGTGGGGTAAACTGTGCCACTTGTTTTTTTTGGGTTTTTTTTTGTGAAGTTGTCCTCCAGGCAAGGAGAAATGAGCAATAATGAATAACCTAATTTTATTTTAGAATGCATTAGAAGATCTTTAGAAGAATGCCCATATTCAAATAAAAATGTAAGCAGAAATAAATAAATAAATATATATATATATATATATATATATATATATATATATACACACAACAAATTTAAAAGAGTGAGTTTAATTCCCTCAGAGTTAAAATGAACACTTACCCAGAGTATATATGGGAATCACTGCTAAGCTAAAGTGTTAAATTAATCAAATTAAATACTTTTGAAAGAGTTAACATTTTTAACACTCTGACAGTGTTAACTAACAAACTCTTAAAATGTAAAATATTAACACCAGAATTGATAATGAGAACACCAAAGTTGGTGTTGAAAGTTAACACTTATGGATTAACTGGTCAACACTGCACCAGTGTTCAGGTGAAAATATTAAAAAATAAACTCACAAAACAATACACGTTTACATTTATTTTACTGAAACATTGTAAATTTTTTTCCCTGACCAAAATGTCTTCACACTCAATGTTTTCAATACATGTAAAGAACATGTTCTTACAACAATCAAACATCATAATGCAGAAGCAAATCAGTGCAAAGACACAAAAAACATTCTTATTTGGTCCATATGTACTCTTAATGTCATAAGGTTTATAATGCTGACATTTAGGAGGTTAAACAACAGCATTCCATTCATTACCATAAAAGCTGAATGCATGTTAATGCTCACTAATCAAAGTCTGTGCTGGTGTTTGGACCTCCTTGGAGAGAATAGTCTCATTCTTTTTTTCAGCACGATGAGATGCGTTTCTCTGCAGTTTTCAGCCAAGCAAGATATCCACTCCTATTTGCAGCATCACAAAACTGCCCCTGTAAAATTGAAAAATAAATAAATATAAATACAAAACCAAAACAGGATTATTGCACATCCATTTATCAAAACTATTATCAGGTGAAATGTCAGAGACAAGTATGAATTGCAATACAAGAAGTTCACCCAAAACTGAAACTTCTGTCATTATTTATTTTTCCTCATGTGGTTCCAAACCTGTGTGACGTTCTGTCTTCTGAGGAACACAAAAGGTTATATTTTGAATAATCTACAGAAGAAATACATGGGACCACTCTGATCCTTTTGCATCTTTTTTAAAAGCTTGATATTGATTGGCATATAGTGACATTATAAGGACAAGCAGGTCCGAAAAAGAAAGAAGGGCATACCGCATTAGAACAACACAAGGGTGAGTAAATAATAACTTAAAGGGTTAGTTCACCTGAAAATTAAAATTACCCCATGATTTACTCACCTGCAAGGCATCCTAGGTGTATATGACTTTCTTCTTTCAGACAAATCCAATCGGAGTGATATTAAAAAATTTCCTGGCTAATCCAAACTTTATAATGGCAGTGGGTGGGTGTTTCTGTTCAACAATCCAAAAGAAGTGCAATAAAGTGCATCCATCCATAATAAAACATGCCTCACACGGCTCTGGGGGGTGAATAAAGGCTTCCTGTAGCAAATCCATGTGTTTTTGTAAGAAAAATATCCATATTTATAAACATTTTATACTTTTCTCTAGCTTGCGCTAAATGTTGTACGTGTAAGCCCTTCCAGGCGGATGGTGCAGGACGTCGGTGTAGTGCATGCACCGGTGAGAAGTGACGAACGCGGAAGAGCAGAGGAGAGAGCAAAACAAACGAATCATGAATTAGAAATACAAAACAAGGATTTGTAAAGAGAAATGTCAGAGGATTTCGATGTAAGCCAAGAAGAGAGTGGTTTTTCTTTGCTAAAGTAAGGAAAATTTGCTTCCTTTGCTCCTGTAAACAAACGTTGGTTCTCGCGAGACTAGCATATTTCACTGGAGCCAAAACTTCACTAAAGTCCTACGTCATCCACCTGGAACGGTTTGTGCACACAACAGTTAGCGCAAGCTAGAGGAAAGTGTTTGTTTTAAATATGGATATTTTTCTTACAGAAACGCATTGATTCGCTACAGGAGGCCTTTATTCACCCCTCATAGCCGTATGAGGTACTGTTTATTATGGATGGATGCACTTTATTGCACTTCTTTTGGACTGTTGAACAGCAACACCCACCCACTGCTATTATAAAGCCCGAAAGTGCCAGGATAATTTTTAATAAAACTCAGATTGGATTCATCTGAAAGAAGAAAGTCATCTAGGATGCCTTGAGGGTGAGTAAAACATAATTTTAATTTTTGGATGAACTAACCGTTTAATTTTCATTTTTGCGTGAACTATCCCTTTAAGGAAAAGCATTTAATTCACTGTAAATGTATTTTGTAAAAAGAAAGTCAGTCTTACTAGAAAATGGGTCTTCTAACAACAATCCAAGTGCATACTGATCTCTCTGCATTGAGGTTGGATGACTCCTATCAAAATTAATGCACATAAATGGGACAGCACATAAATAAATGACAGTCCAAGCATATCAAAAACTTACAGTTGATATTTATTTTTTAGAAAGAAATCAGACTATTATTATTGTTTTTTTTTTTTTTTTTAAACAAACATGACAATCAATAATCTTAAAATGTGCAACCCATGTATTGGTGGCTTCATACTCTTCAAGCACATCATCTTCTTTTGATTTTTCTGTTAAGCCAGCATGAACCATCTGTAACAATAATAAAGAACTAGTTTACTTAAAATTAAACTAAACACACAAAAAATTAAAAATTAAACAATTTAATGCTTAAAGATTCACTCAGTATAAAGAGTTTGAGTTTACTGAAAGTGTTATTTTCAAATTAATTCAATGAAAACAGCACTCAAATCCAATAAAAGGACACATCAGCATCATGAAAACTCAATTCATGCTTAATGAAATCACAAAAATTGGTCATGAGACACACAGAACAAATGACTTATATTGCTATTTAGATTTGGGCAGTTTACAGTGGTTTGATTTGACAAAATGACGTTGCAATATACATACTGTATTATAAATGAGGTAAAACACTTTTGGCGTTTCCCTTCAAATTCAAATGTCATCTGTGAGAAACGTTTCGGATCGTTTAGGCGCGCACATCTATAGATACTGTCATAAAGTAATATTATTTTATAAAATACATATCGTAAATGAAGTAAAACACTTACAATTGGTGTTTTCCTCATTAAATCCAACTTCCTCATCTGCTCCGGAGCATCACGAGTGAACGAAAATATCTCTGAGAAAAAGTTTAAGAGGGCACAGCAGATAAATATCACTATAAATCAATATGATGTTATAAAATACATATTTTAAATGAGGTAAAACGCTTACTTCAGGTGCTTCTGTTAAAAGCGACCTCCGGGTCTGCACTGCATAGCAATATAACGTAAATCTGTGCGAAACGGTTAGTCTCGTTTAGGTGCGCGCAGCAAATAAATATCTCATAAAGTAATATTATCTTATAAAATACATATAATAAATGAGGTAAAACACTTACTTTCGGTGTTTTCCTTGTTTAAACCAACTTCCCCGTCTGCTCGCACCGCGAGAGAAAGAAAATATCTCTCTGAGGAAAAGTTTAGGAGAACACAGCACATAAGTATCGCTATAAATTAATATGATGTTATAAAATACATATTTTAAATGAGATAAAAACACTTACTTTAGGATTTTCCCTTTTAGAAAAGTCCTCGTCTGTTCCGCATCGCGAGTGAAAGGAAATGCCATTGATAAAAGTTTAGGCGCACACAACACATTAATATCATTATAAAACGATATTATATTACAAAACACACTTTGTGAGTAAGATTAAACACTTTATTTCGCTGTTTTCCGTCCTAATATGCTCCCCATCGCCAGCAAAGAAAATGGCGTCTGTGAAAAATATTTCAGACGGATTAGGCGCGCACACGAGAAAATGTCCCGGATGTGACTAATAACACTTAGCAGTGTTAATAAGGGTAATTCTCCGTATTTACACCGACCAGAGGGTGCTGTTTACACTAGCTAGTGTTAATCCTTTAAAATTCAACACCACAACTTTAACTCTTTACTCTAAAAGTCCTTAACATCGGGATTTCAACACTGGAGATTATACTGTGTATATATATATATATATATATATATATATATATGAATGAACACAATAATAATATAATATATTAATAATGAATATGAATAATAATAATAATATAATTTTGTATATTACATTATAATACTACATTGGAATCAAGTGGTCCAGAAACATTTCCTATTATCAGTGTTAAAATGTTGCTTAACATTTTTTTGTGGAAAACATTATATACTACCTTTCAATGCAAATTAATACTTTTATTCAGCAAGGATGCATTTAATTGGTCAAGTGACAGTAAAGACAAAATTTTAGATTTCCAATTTCAAAGATTTCCATTTCAAATAAATGATGCTCTTTTGAACTTTCTATAATAATCAAAAAATCCTGAAAAATGAACCATGATTTTCACAAAAATATTAAGCAGCACAACTGTTTTTAACACTGATAATAAAAAGAAATGTTTCCTAAATACCAAATCAGCACATCAGAATGATTTATTAAGGATCATGTGACACTAGAGACTAAAGAACATGGCTGCTGAAAATTTAGTTTTGCTACTACAGGAATAAATTACATTTTAAAAGGTATTAAAATAGAAAAAGTTATAAGCTTATAAACGTATTGTGCCAAGCAAGTTTTTATCATAAACAAAAAGTTTATCATTTTTCTCATGTGCATCTTTCAGTCACATGTAGCTGTACATGATGGGCCCTTTCTAAATATAAAGTCATGTGACGTACATTAAACACAGTTTGCTAGATTAAGGCAGTGACACATCTTACCCCGCTCTCCCCTATGAAAACCCGTCATTTTGCCTTGCAGTTCTCCTGCAGGCGTTTGAATCCACATTAATTCACAAGTGACAGTTCTGTAGCTTTGTGCCAGGAGATGAAAAGCTCTGTTGCAATCACAGCTGCAATCTTTCACCGTTCTTTGAAATGACATCCAGCGCAGGCCTGATCACTGCAAAAGTTTCTTGTTTTTCAGTACGGATGGCACCCGCTCTTCTCTGCCTCCACTGCATGCTGGGAGTTCCCAGCAGCATCTGCTGAGAGTGCCACAGAGCTCTCCATATTCACAGAACCCAGAACGCCAGAAGCTCAGTGACACTCCACTCGCTGCGCTTGCCGTTTATGCCGGCAGAAAGAAGCTGCTTGCTAATTCTCCGCTCTATCAGGCTAACAAATAAGCCCACACGGTGGGGGGTGGGAAAGGGAGGGGGGCACCAGCTCCCCTTTTTGGAGTTGAGAAGGTTGTCACCTTGGAGTGTGAATGAAGGGGGGAAAAAGCTTTCCATAAAAAGAGATGAGAAAATAAGAGAGAGGGAAGATACACAGAGGCACTTCAGCTGCATATTATTTGGAGCTAAACTCACTTTAGTGTATGCTAACAACACGCTAGAAGTGGCTAAACTCAAATCATTCTATAATGATTGAGAAAGCATTCACAATTGAGAAGAATATATGTGGCATAGAAGAAAATGTATATCATAAGAATACACAACTACTTTTGAATGGCTGTCAACAGAAAGATGTTGCAGTAGTGTAGTGTGGTATATGTGGCCATGCTAAGCCATCCCACTGAGCTAAACTTAGGCGATGTTAGGGCATTAAATATGGTCTCAGGACCGTCTTTCACACCACTGAGCAGTTCTAAAATGAATTCAGAAGTTAAGAACAACAGGTTAACTGCATTTAAGACCAACAAAATGATGTAGGGCTGTTGACACTTCTACACTGATTTTCCCCCAATTTCTAAGTTTACTTGCAAGCAAAACTACTTGATTTGTATCTTTGATGATTTTATTTGTTCTTTTGCTTGTAATTTGTTTCTTCGACAATATTTTTTTTTATTACAGATTGTTTATTTGAATAATTATTTGACTTAACTTATTTAATTAGTACTTAATCAGTACTTGAAAAATAATTCAAAAAGCCACTGTTATGTTATGTTTGCTATATAATATTGAACTTTAAAAAAATAAAAAAAAATACTTGCATCAAAATTGCTATTGAGAAAACTGTTTGGTAAAATTCTCTGGAAATTTTCTATCAACCAGTGAAATTATGGTATTGAGACAATCCTAATAGGGTTATATAAACATCCGTATCTGCTCTATAGTTTCCTTTTACTAACAAAACTCCCTTAGGAAGAAATACATTGGTCTGGCTGACAGACGTCTTTTAAAAGAAACAAGCAGCAGAATCCCTTGAGAGAGAGAGAAAGAGAGAGAGCTGAGAGAACCAATGATGCAGAAGAAAAAGAGGTACAGTCTATCCTACAATAAGCACCCAGAATCTCAATATGGCCACAGAATGGATCTAATGTGTCAGGAGGATCAGCAGTCAAAGGTCTCTCTCACTCTCTCTCTTGCTGAATATTAAACAGCTCTCAGTCCTGTGAAGAGCTCACAACCACTTCATCCTCCCACTTAAATGCAATAAGCCCAATGCATCAGTCCTCCTCACCGGTGCCAGCCTGCTAAAACACGACCACATGGACCACAGCGCAAGAGAGTGATACTTATAACTAGTCCAAAACACCCATTAGGATAACAACAGTCTCAGCCACGTACCCAGACCGCTCACGGACTGTCTGATGCTTACTGCACACAAATATGGCAAGCTCTATTCTGAATGGTTGGCCATGAGTCAGGATACACAGATTTATCTAAAGAAACAAAGCTGTGTTTAAAAGTTTGCTGGATTTGCCAAAATTTGGGTTCATGGCACGGAATCTTTGAAATATGTTTAAAAGATTTATTTGCACTATAGATCTGCATTCTCACAGAATTTCCATGAGACCTGATTAAATTTGTTGTGGCGTGGGACGAAATTTCTGAGTTGTAGGTGGATGCAGGCGATTCTGCTAAGAGTCTGACAGTAGCCTATATATATATATATTGGGAGTTTAAAAAAATAAATAAATAATATATATATATATATATATACAGTGGTGGCCAAAATTATTAGAACACTAGTATTTTTACGAGCTAAAATATGGTTTTATGTCAGTTATTTCTATATTTTTCTGTAGTGTGTCAGTAGGAAATATTAGTTTACATTTTCAAACATTCATTTTGATATTAATTGTAATAATCCAGTGAGAAAAATATCACAATACATTTCTTTTAAACTGTTTGTCTCAATGAAACACTTCAAAAAATTTGAAAAATGTTCGGAGTGAGTGAACATGAACTGGTTTGAGACACTTAAAGGGATAGTTCACACAAAAATTCTTTCATTAATTACTCACCCTTATGTTGTTCCAAACCCGTAAGACCATCATTCATCTTCGGAACACAAATTAAGACCCTGCATAGACAGCAACGCAACTACCACGTTCAAGGACTAGAAAGGTAGTAAGGACATCATCAAATAGTTGAAAAAATATGAAGCTACGAGAACACTTTTTGTGTGCAAAGAAAACAAAAAGAATGACTTTATTCAGCAATTTCTTCTCTTCATGTCAGTCGACGCGCATTCGCCAGATACACTGCTCCTTGTTTGTAAGAATGCACACGCATGCGTCATCGTACTGTCATGAACACACATTGAAGACTGACATGGAAGAGAAGAAATTGTTGAATAAAGTAGTTATTTTTGTTTTCTTTGTGCACAAACAGTATTCTCATAGCTTCATAAAATTAAGGTTGAATCACTGATGTCACATGGACTATTTTAACAATGTCTTTACTACCTATCTGGGCCTTGAACGCATCAGCTGCGTTGAAGGGTCAGAAAGCTCTCTGACTTAATAAAAAATATCTTAATTTGTGTTCTGAAGATGAACAAAGGTCAAGTTTGAAATAACATGAGAGTGAGTAATTAATGACAGAATTTTCATTTTTGGGTGAACTATTCCTTTAAACACACTTATATTTTATATTATCACATTAATTTTGAACAGTGAACTTTCAATTATTTTGATTCAGATCCAATTTTTTAATCCAATTTAGTAATGCATCATTCAGATAGATTTATGAGCAAGTTTGACCAATGATTCACTCACAAATTAGGTGTGCAAGTAAGTTTTACTCTACACAATAGCAATTTCTAACAGAATAACTATTTTATAACTCAACATACATAACTCAAAAGAAAATGTTACAAATTTCTACAACTTTGGAAGACCTGGAAAATTGATAATGATACTTCAATTTTACTATGAGTGTGGAAATTATTTGAAAAACAGTATGTAAACAGTAGTATGAAAAAAAACAATGGTTGCTTATTGATTGCTACAGTGTGGGCCTGAATATGCCAGACCAAATGTCTAGCTACACAAGACTAGGCTACTTCATATTAATGAGACTCATGATCTTCACACAGCTGCAGCAGACAGGAGGTCAAGATGAAGAACAAAGACGGACTGTCTGAAATGATTGCGCGCCGTCTTGTGTGGTGTAGCTCCAGTGCTGTCAGATCTTCTGCTGTAAGATGTTGCTTGTCAGCTGTTATAACCTGCTTCTGGAACTTCCCTCACCCCGATAATTACTGCACCTGTTGCTGGACTGTAGGCACATAAACACGCATATATCCAGAAACAAACATGCACGCATCCAAGTTCCAATCTGATGCCTGTCTGTCTATCATGGAGGCCAAGAACAGATGAGCCCCAGGCGGCGCGCACGCACGCACGCACACATGCACACACACACACACACACACACACACACAGGGCTCCAGCATCAGCCAGCCTTGAGGAAGAACGGTCTCTGCAGATAGAGATAAAGGTTTCAACTTTCAGGTTAAAAGTGACTTTTTCTTCAGATAAAGGCAGCAATGGCAATCTGTTCTCTTCTTTTTTTTTTCCTTAAACTGTCTCTCTCCTTTTCTCACTTTCTCTCTCTCCCACGCTCAATCTTTTTTCTTGACTTTATCCAATGCTGCATACAGGGCTGGATCAGACAGTTAAAGCTGCTCCTTGCTTTATTTCATATCTACTTGTCAAAAAGAGATTAGCAGTTTTTGAGCTGTTCCACTTTGCTGTCATGATGGAAAATGAGCGAAAAGGAGAATGTGAAAGAGAAATTCACGGGCAACAACAATACAAACCAAATGCTCAAGAGAAATGAAAGATGGCTGCTTGGGGTTTTTAAAGCTCAAAACATTGAGATGACACTATTTGTCTGCAAATTTCAAATGTCTTCTGAAATTGCCCCTCAGCAACTATGAATCACAGAAGAATACTCACATATTTGGTTGAAACCATATATTTGAGTAGGACATATTGAAGGGATCAACCCCTTTCTTTTTTTTAAATGGCCAACAGCCTTTAGTTTAAGCTTCTACTACACTCTATAGAACAAAAGCTAAAAGGTCTCTTTGTACCTTATTTACCCCTAAATGGTACATATTAGTACATTAAAGGTACATATTAATACTTTAAAAGTACACATTAGTACCTAAAGTGTACATATTACAACCTTTTGAAAGGGTACTGACTTCAGTTTTATTTATTTATTTATTTTGTTTCTGGAAGTGAATATATGAAAGCACTGCTCCTTTCTGTTGCTAGTCAAATACAGGTGGCATTCATAATTTAGGGGAAAGAGACATTCTTGTTTTGGACAATAAGTTGAATTTTGGACAATATCATTTTTTTTTTTTTTTGCCATAATATTGTGCCATTTTGTGCCTTTTTTGTGCATTAAACTAACTTCTTCACTGAAGACCAAAAATAATGCTTTTTTTCATTACATAATAACAGCAATACATAGAGATGTCAGATAAGCCCCTTTTAAAGCCATGGTGCCTTTTTTGCATTTTTTTCTGAATGGTTGCAAGTTAAGGTTAGTACACAACAGGCCAATCAGAACACTGGTTTAGAAATGGTTTGTAGCTCAAGTGTTTTTTTATTTATTTATTTATTTTTTTTAATTAATTAAATTTGTTGTCATACAATAGTTTGTTTTGTCCCTTATTAAATCAAAGTCATTACAAAATTAATAAGGACTTGTGATGATATTGCTCAAAATCCCACAACAGCAAACTTTTCAAGGACGCTTGGGAAAACATTGACAACATGATTGACAAAAAGATAAACACTCACCCATTGTCAGTGCACAGTGCTCACATTTTAGCAACTGTTTGGATGCTTGATGTGTATATGAAGTGCTCAAATACTGTATAGACTGTACTGTAAATACAAAAAAAAGACCTTATGTAGCTCCGCCCCTTTTTCAGTGCTGCACTCGTTGTTGTCTGTTCTCCATTTTTGTATTTCCAAAGCATGGAGGTAAGGTTGTACGATATGATATGATCACAGACATTGACTAAAAGCCACAAGATTTTGATTCCAAGGAATCTTTAAAGCGTTATTATGAACTATGGACTCCAAAAGCAAAGGTTTAAAGGTAAAATGCCTTAATGATTTGTTTCTTACATACAGCTTTTAGAGTCGTGTATTATTGTTATGCTATTATCAGCTGTTTGGACTCTCATTCTGACGGCACCCATTCACTGCAGAGGATCCATAGGTGAGCAAGTGATGCAATGCTAATGAAGAAACAAACTCAACTACATCTTGGATGGCCTGACGGTTAGTAAATATTCAGAAAATTTTCACTTTTGGGTTTACTATTCTTTTAAGTAGCTTAGCCAGCTACATGCCCTTAGTTAACAAATTTCAACAGGTACTTTTTTACTGGTCAACAGCATGGCTACACTGACCAGTACTAATATTAGCACCTAACTAGCATAAAACTTCATTTACAACAGAGTGCTACATGATCACATAAACCTTCCCCTTTACTTCGATTTCACACAATCTATTAAATACCACATATAGCCACTCCGCACATATAGCCATTATCGCGTGTGTGATTGTGTGTGTCGTGAGAAAGAAGCACGTGTACCTCTATGCAAAAGTGTGTGTGTAAGGCCTCCCTTTGTGTCACAGCATGTTGTTTTCACACCTCTATAATTGGATGCGAAACGGAGAGGATCATCTTGCGTTTGTGTGAGAATTACGTGGTATTTCCTCGTCTTATTGAAGTTCTAATGCCCGAGTCTGCACCGCAGCGGCGGCGACCAGCGCGCGGTATGATCAGCTCACCCTGATCCCGCCATCTGATGGCTATCACTGTGGCATTTGTACACAGAGGTTCTTCGTCGCTTTCGCCTGGGTATTCAGAGTCTCTAAATGCTACAGGCTTATTTTCACACCGCATGCCACAGCCTGACACAAACAGCAGTCCTTTGAGCTCCAGATTGGTATAAAAACCCCCCCCGCATGATTCAGACAATGACTTTGATGCCAGTGGAAATAAAAGAAATGTCGTCTAATGTCAATCTGCCTCCTCCCTGCTATGAAAATGTTAGAAAGTTAGCAAAAATGGCTCCATTTCCAGTTAGCAATAAAGTTCCTTTTTTGAGAATGGAAGGCTGAGTTTGTGTTACTGTTAAAGAACTGTCACAAAGAGTAGAAATAAGACTGATGGTTGGAGCTGTCACACAGAGGGTATATTGAGAGGTTTTGTGCTTGTGGCGTCCTGGGTTTGAGTTCACCCCAGGATATGTGCCAGTCTTATTCCTTTTTCAATGCAATATCTAAAAAAAACAAAAAAAAAAAAACAAAGCTTCTTTTAAGTCGTAATTGAGCTGCAATTTATGGCTGCACAATTATAATATTATATTGCAAAATAATAAATTAATTATTATTTACTTAATCAAATAAATGATTGAGATGACGAAAACCAGACATGTCAAACTGATTATAGCATTCATTTAGGTCTACTCCTGTTTTTATGTTGTTCAGGGCATAATTATTAATGATAATTTATATCCCAGGGGATGTGTTTTACTAAATGAAAAATGGACAAAACTAACAGATTAAACATAATGATAATATGAAGGATACAACTTTTACCAGGCCTTTATCCTTGCTATTTTTTTTAACCTTTCACCTGACCCAGTCTTAAAATATGAAAATCCACCATAAAAAAATATAATTTTGTTACATGTTAAAAACTATGACAACCTAAAAAAAAAAAAAAAAAAAAAAAAAAAAAAAAAAAAAGTGAAAATTAAGGTAGTTATAATTTGTGGGCAAACTATTTTTATTCATATTTTTATTCTTATGCTTTATTCTTCTTATTATTTTTATTATGTTATTTATGTAATTTCCCTTTGCCTATATATTTTTCAAATATAGATATCTAGAGAGAGAGACAGAGAGAGAGACAGAGAGAGAGACAGACAGATAGATAGACAGATAGATAGATAGATAGATAGATAGATAGATAGATAGATAGATAGATAGATAGATAGATAGATAGATAGATAGATAGATAGATAGATGTGAAAACTCTACATGTGTAAAGTCACAGTCCTCCATCAAACTAAGTGTAACACACATTTATTAATTATTATTGTATCATAATTGCGCAAACTTAACCCTATTAATTTCTAAAAAATGGTTTGCAATAAGAGTGAGCTATGGCACACCACAAACTCCTAAATAACCCCGGCACACTCCTGAGGGAAATGTTAACCACAGGCACGTAGGAGACGTCAACTTGACTGTGAAATGTTTTGCAGTCCATTGTTTTCCGGCAGCATCTCCATCTAATTGTCTTGTCCCATTAGGCCGTGACCAGGGTTTGGCAGAGGAAGACAGGATCCCTTGGCAGATGCCTGCCATTTGTCTGAATGCCCTTGATCGACTCGTGACAGATGTCAAGGCTTCCGTTGAGCGGGTACTCTCCGTCACATGACCTCTGTTCAGCGCGTCAGGATAACGTGGCATAGTGGCTCTCTCGCATGCACCCGTATGGATGCACGCACACTTCGGCATCCATCAGTTCCCTGCTATTACCTCTGACAGGCCTCACCTGCCCAGACTGCATGGCCCATGCAAATTCAACCTGGCAGATGAGTGTTTGAATGGTAATGCACCACTCTGATTGATACTGATAGGAGGCGTGGATGTGTGTGTATTGGTGCGTGTGTAGGTACGTGGAATTTGCCAAACTTAACTTTTCCAAAAGTTGTCAGGATGTGCTCAAGGTACACTGGCACACAAGTCATTCGCACACTACAGGAATGAAACTTGTTGCTGGAACAAGTCTGTGAAAACAGCCCCAGGGCGTAGCCAACTATTAAAGCTCTTATAGCTCTTTTCCCCACTGTGTGAGAATCTGTGCAAAACCGATCACAAAACAAATCCTCCATGTTGTTGGCTGACATGATGTCCAGAATCTGGAAGCTGGGAAAATAATTCATCTAAATCTACTAGTGAAAAATGGCTTGAAGTCTGTAAAATATAAAAAATAAATAAATAAATAAGTAAACCCCAAGAAACATGTATATATAGAGTTACAATTTGTACAGTATATAAGATATGTTTGTAAATGCACTACAGGTCAAAATCTGGGATCATAAGAATTATTATTTTTTTTTTTAAATAAAACTTTTATTCCACAAAGTTGCATTAAATTGATCAAAAGAGGCAGTAAATACATTTATAATGTTACAAAAGATTTCTATTTTAAATTAACGCTGTTCTTATGGACTTTCTATTCATCAAAGAATCCTGAAAAAAAATGTATCACAGTTTCCACAAAAATATTAAGCAGTTTTCAACACTGATAATAAAAATAAATGTTTCTATAGCACCAAATCAGCATATAACAATAATTTCTGAAAGATCATGTAACACTGAAGACTGGAGTAATGGCTGCTGAAAATTCAGCTTTGCCATCACAGAAATAAATTACATTACATATATATAAAAATAAAATGATATTTTACAATATTAATGTTTTTACTGAATTATTCATCAAATGAATGCAGCCTTGGTATAAATAAGCGACTTTCAAAAAAAGAAAATGTTTTCACTAATTAATACATAAAAAAAAGATCATTGCCCCAACTTTTGTGAATTTTAAACTAATTCAGTATAAACATTTATATTAATCATTCATTAAAAAGTTAAAAAATAATAATTTAGAAACAAATGTGTGTGAAAACTACTTGCAGGATCATAAATAATCAAGGAGTAGAATGATCTTGTAACTGACACAACTAGACTGTAATTAGTAAAGTACACAACAACAAGACACTAAATAAGAAACTGTATGTATTTGTACTGTAAGTTTGGCTTAAGTATAGACAAAGATATCAAATAAGCCGTGAAGATATGTGAAGAATAGCAGAACCCACACTGAGCAGGAAGGATTTGATCTTATCTTCGCATTGATGTAATACATGTAGCCATTTAACAGACATCCAAAAATACATACAGCTAGGGGACTGTATTTGTCTTTCACGCATCTCCTACTCCACGAAGGCAGATGTGTTTCTAATAAAACCATTCCTACCGCTAACAGAGCGCAAAGAGTCGAGCTGATTAAAAGACACATAAAACCATGTTTAGGGAAAACGGTGCCAGTGTGACGTGCCGTAAACAGTCACGTATAAGGAGTTTGTCCAGCCCGAAGCTCACTTCTCTGGCATTTCTCATAATTCCTCTATCAACAGCCCTGTCACTGTCCCTTTTTTCTACCCAGACGGCATCACCATGGAGACCAAACATCCCCGGCAACACAATCTCTCATCTGGAACATCAAACACACCATTGTCAACTTGGAGAAGGAAGAGAAAGCGAGAAAGCGTTGAATGCTTCCTTTAAGGAACACCGGCAGTGTGAAAACACAAAGAGGTGGTAACGAAAAATCCTGTTGTTTGCAGCAGAGAGATAAGACAGTCAGATATGATGACAGTGTACACAGTCAAGTCTTATTGGCTGTGTCTGCAGGGCTTGTGTGGAAGCCATGCTCGGGCCTGCGTTACACAAATGGGAAGAGGCACAAGCTACACATGGAAGATGAGTCGTGGATTTGTTATTTGGAATTAAAGCGTGGAATCTGCAGTGGTGAACAGCGTGTAGGTGGAGATGTGATATTTGCAGAGGGTATGAATACCATTTAGGCCGGCTGGTCGACTTCACCACGGGGGACATCCCATCTCTGTACAGGCTCTTGGTCTTGCTGAAGTTCACAATGTTGAAAATCACCCTCTGAAACAACAAGAAACAGACACTTGTAGTCAGATGGAACCAAGGCAGTGAAGAAAACAACAGCAACAAAAAAAATGAGAGTTTGCGAACAAACTGAAAAAAAAACCCCTTATTTTGTAAATTGGTGGGACAACCAATATATTATATATATATATATATATATATATATATATATATATATATATATATATATATATATATATACATATGTGTGTGTATATGTGTGTGTGTGTGTGAGAGAGAGAGAGAGAGAGAGAGTGTATAAACAAATAAATGTTTAGATAATTGTTTAAATAAATAAATAAATAAATAAATGGAAGCAATGATATTTTATTGTATGAAAATGAACACTAGCAGTAAAGAAAAAAACATAAGAATGTGAATTTGCAAACAACTGTAAAAAAAAAATTGTATGTTACATTTATTAAAAACACAGACATACAATAAATGTTTAAATAAATCAGTTCAGACAGACAGATAGACAGACGGATAGACAGACGGATAGATAGGCAGACGGATAGACAGACAGATGGACGGACGGACGGATGAATGGAACAGTAAATAATGAAATGGAGTTTCATTGAGTTGAAAATGAAAATCTAAAACAAAACTCTTTAATATATTATTTACATTCTATGCTATGAATTTCTCATTCTTTTTTCCCCCAAATCCATTATTGTAAAATTCCTACTAGAAAATATTAGAATGAATGATAATGAAGAAAATCAATATAATGGTTATTATGTGAAATCATTTCAATGCTTAGTATTCTAAAAACAGATGGTAAAGTAATAGTGGTAAATTTCCATTGCAAATGTTGGGTGATTTCCAGAAGATGACATGAAATATGATGTGTTGTTTACGTGGTTGCCTCCAGGTGGTGGCCTTGGCCAAGATTGCCTCCAGGTGATGGCCTTGGCCAAGTGCCACCATTAAAGATAAGCTGGGGGGGCAGGTAGACAATTATGGAAGATCAGACAGGCAGAACAGATGAAAGAAATAGAAAGAACCAACTTTGATAAGAAGAGTGTATAAAACATGGAGCTTGGACAGACAAAGACTCAGAGGCAGTGGATGTGGCGGCTGTCTCTCGGCTTTGTTACATTGTAATAAAGTCTTGCTTCTGTCACCTGGAACCCTGCTGTTTGAGCTTTTTTGACTGCGTCGAAGAGATCTTCTCCCTCTCTGCTCCACGACATAGAACTTGGCGTCACGAACAGGATTGGATTGAGGTCCGGTGTCCGGGAGAGCCCTTGCAGGTGGGACCGAGTTGACACGCAAACTAATCCGAAATTAAAGACGTCTATAAGAGGTAAGCAATTTTGCTTATATTGGAAATAAGATTGTTTGCGTAGTTAACGAAGGTCACGCCTGTAATGGTAATCTGGGACAGGGCTTCACCAATCAACGAATGTAAGATTAGTATGAAAAGAGTGTAAAGTAAGTGTATATAGATTGACGGGTTCCAGGTTCCAAAAGATACGCCCTTAGTAGAATAGTTTAGTAGTCCAAGCGTCATATCCTAGGTGGGAGATCAAGGGATACCAGGGAGCGGCTTGTAGGTTGGTTAAGCCTGGCCCTGGTAGATTCTCACAGAGGTATATGAACGCTTCCCAAGTGGGGGGTCAAAGGGATATCAGGGAGCGGCTTGTAGGTTGGTAAAAGCCTGGCCCTGATCGACACTCACGAGGGCGTAGTGAAAGAAGCACAAGAGGTGCAGTGCCTAAGGGAGGCACAGAGTGAGAAGCACAAGAGGTGCATGAGGCCTAAGAGAAGCCCAAGAGGGGCTGCCCAAGAGGGGCTTAAAACCCGTGGTTACCGCTTCCTAAGTGAGAGGTCCAGGGATACCAGGGAGCAGCTTGTAGGTTGGTTAAAAGCTTGGCCCTGGTGGACTCTCATGACCGAAGGTCTGATCGGGCGGGTGTCTGCAGACTAGAGAGTTAAAGTGTTAGTCTTTGTATTGTCCATTATATGTTGAGAAGAGATATCTGTATGTGTTAATGCATTAAATGAATGTTTGTGTGATTGGATAAGAATGATATGTGTCTGATGTGAATGCCTTTTGGTTTGACTGAAATGAATACAAGAAAGGGATGTGTAAATATGTAAATATTTTTTGGTAGAAACAGAGTGAAGAATCAGTGTAAATAATTATAAGTCTGAAATAAAGACACTATATTGAATGGAGTATGTTAACATAATTGTAAAAGTTGAAAGAACAAAGAATACTCCATAGAATTGGCTTTGTTGATTGTTTGGACATCGTCCAAATTATCGACGTTGTGATCTAAATTGTGAAACTAAATTATTGTTAAAGAAAAAGAGCAACTGATCACCTTCCAAAAGAGGAGAGAGAGAGAGATCAGGTGTTTGATTTTGCTGCAGTTGTAAATAGAGGGAGAGAAAGTGGGGGCCTTGTGTACATAAGTGTATGAGCTCATTGTGTGTATATGGATACATGAACTGATTGTGTGTATGTGTGCTCATGAGCAGAGTGTAAGAGTGTGAGTGCTGCAAGTAGTGTGTGTATTGCCGTGTGAGTTGTGTGAACAGAGAATGTGAGAGAAATTAGAACAATTATTTTAAAACTAATAACATTACAACGAATTGGCTCTATTGATTATTTGAAGATTGGTCAAATTGTCACCATATATAAAATAAATAACACTGAAAAGTTTTTGTTTCTCTCCTGTAGTAAGAATGAGCATATGAACCAAGTGTGTCTGTGAGAGAAAGGAGGGGCTGAGAGAGGAATCTCGTGAGTGAGAGAAAGGAGGGGCTGAGAGAGGAATCTTGTGAGTGAGAGAAAGGAGGGGCTACAAGGAGAAAGTGAGAGTGGGGGCACTGAATGTGTGTGTAAGCTAAGTGTGTGCGTGTAAGTGCTGCTGATAGTGAAGGTAGGAGTGTGAAGGAGGGAGGAAGAAAGGGAGGAACAAACGGAGGAGATATTTGAGTGGTCATTTTGTGCCTGTCTCATCCAAAATAGAATGAAAGAAACAGAGAAAAAGAAACACCTTGATGATTTAAATGAATGGGAAAGTGAAAAAGAATATCAGCAATTTCAGGAGACCATGGTAAAAACACAAGGGATCCACAACCATTTTTGGATGGAATCAAGTTTTTTTTTTGATTTGGATGGACAGGTACAAAGGTTGACAGAATTCAAGAAAAATAGTTTTCTTAGAAAATTGACCAAAATCACAAATTTGAGAGAAAAATCAATTGAATGGCCAGTAATACCTTGGGAGGATGTGGTTTTCAAACATATAACGAGTTGTAAATTGGTAAATAATTTTTTCAGGCTCTGTGC
Organism: Spinibarbus caldwelli; assembly: GCA_039654775.1. Classification (NCBI taxonomy): domain Eukaryota; kingdom Metazoa; phylum Chordata; class Actinopteri; order Cypriniformes; family Cyprinidae; genus Spinibarbus; species Spinibarbus caldwelli. Next base: position 24,780,528 of record CM077248.1, on the reverse strand, counting down.
TCCAGCATCTTCCCAATTGGAAACTGCATTAAATGTAATTGATATTCCAGTCGATCCAGTGGTAGCACCCTATCTGAAGCGCAACTGGGTAGGCCAGTGGTCAGTACTTGGAACAAGAGCTACAATCCTTGGTAATGTACATCTCAGAATATCAGATGATACAAGAGAAGTGATCTGGACATCTAAAATTCTGTTTAGGTCAAAAGAAACAGGAAATGCACAGTCAATGGATATGACTGGCAGAACTGTGAGATGCTTATAGGTGATAATTGAGATAAGAACTCAGCCACAATATACAACATTTGTGGGTGGAAATCCAAAAAGATCAAGAAAAAGCAGAATCACAGCAGTTTGACATGCTGAAATCAATGCTCAATTAAACTGAATAAAAGAGAAAGAAACAAAAGTGACAGACAGAGTAGTTGTGAATAAGAAAAGAAGGGGGATAAGGGGTAGAAAAATTTTAACATTATAGGAGAAAGTTTATTGATTGATTATATGGAACCCCTAAACCTAATGTGGTGTACAAGAGATGAATTGAACATTAGTGTGTTCAAGACACAAGAATTTTGCATAGAATTCATGCCATCTTTCACTCACTCAATTTGGGCAGGAGGAGTGACGGCTACAGGTCGCAGATTTCATTTGAGAAGGCTGTGGAGTTTTGAGGCATTTAGCTTGAGAGAAAACATAATTTGGACAAAAAGCAATTTGCAATGGAAAGAACCAGGAGGCCTTGTGTTACCCTTCAAATTATTAACTAGAAAACATATGGTGATTATTTTGAAATATTTGAGACAAACTATCCAGCTTTCATAAATAAGGTGATAAGTCCTCTGCCCAGCAAAAGTCCAGGTGAAAATCAGGGGTCGGATACTTTTAGTGGTCCTCGTCTGATGAGCCTGGTGAAGATTAGCTATTAATTAAGGTGCTGGGATTAGAGAGGTAAATCACTAAAGGGAAACTAAATAATAATAATTCATTACATTAAACGAATTAATAAGTTTGATTTTCAAAGATGTCAACTCCAGTAGAATTATTGATTTCCAAAAATCCAGCCTGTAAAGAAGCAATAAGGGATTTCTCGAAAAAGTGGGCAGAAAGAACAGAGAAATTGGTTACCAAATGGCCAGCAGAGGGAACATTTGATGTGATAATGTGTAGAGAAATAGAGGTCTTGTTAAAAAAATAAAAAATAAATAAATTACAAGGCCAATGACAAAATCCAAAAAGCGAAATGAAAAAAGGGAACAAGAATTAGGGGTATTGGCCTTGTTTAAACAACAAGGAATCAAATTATTGAAATTAAAAAAGGAAAATAAAAAAGATGAAATTAAAGAAAGGCCACCTCCATATGCTCCTTCCTGCGATCAAGTTGTAAACCAAATGCCTGTGGTACAGGGAAAAATAGATCTAAAAGGGCCAATAGAATTGGAGGGATATGTACATGATTCAAACACAGAAACTGATAGAAATTAATAGAGCTGCAGAGATGAGGTGAGGGAAAGAGCAGACAGACATCAGGGAAGAACAACACACTCACTCAGCCATGAGGGAGGGGCTGAACTCACAGGAGCAGAGGCTGAGAACATTTACACCACTGTCACAGCCACGACAAAGAGAAAGAGAGAGGACAACCTACCAGGAGGAGTCAAGGATTGAAAGAGGGGGGCCAGAGACTGCAAAGAGGAAGAGAAAAAAGGTGAGCCACTCTCATATCATTGTCTTTCAGAAATGCTTGAAGAATTGGAAGACTGCCACAAACATTTAACACCAGTGGATGAAGAGGAGGAGAACGATCAAGAAAAAGAACTCGAAGAAGCCTCTGAAGGAAGAGTGACACCTACAGACTCCATCCAGGAAGCACTGGAGGACATGGAGGAAAGGTGCAACAGGACAAGAGAGAATCTCAAGCACGCTGTCAACATGACAAGAGAAGAATATGACCAAGCTGTGACATCATTGCGACAAGAGATAAGTGAACTGTTGAACAACAGTCAAACAGAGCAACTACGTCCAAGCTCACATGATTATGCCCAGCAAAAGCAGTATAAGTAGCTGGTACATTGATCATGCAAGATAAAGAATATCCAGATGACCTGTTGAAATCCTGCCAAACACCAAGAGGACCGAATATCCAATGCAAACTGATCCAAATTTCCTGAAGGGGGAACCAATGGGAGAAACTGAGAACCCCACCACCTACATTCAGAAACAACTGAAACGATGGAAAGAAGAACTGGAAAGAGATCCAGAACAAGACAGAGTACTGACAGCACTCTTCAGAACCTCCATTGTGGAAGCCATGCCTGCAGCAATGAAAGTGAAGCTGGAGGATGTGGTAGGTCTGAATTCAAAGTCACACAAAGAATTCAGAGACCATGTGGTCCATGCTGTGGAACAATACAGAAGACAAGAGCTAAAGATGAAGACCCAAGAAAAGGAGCTGCAAAGAAAACTGACTCAGATGCAGCTTGAAGAACTACTCAACAAGAAGAAGAAGGTCCAAGCAGTACAGAAGGAAGACCTCTCAGCAGTGATGGCACCTGTCAATGTTTCAGTGCCTGTCAATCCACCAGCACCAATGAATGTGCCTGTACCTGTACATCAGACTGCAGCAGCACAAGTGACAGCTGCTGGAACAGTCAATACACCACAAGAACCAGCACCAGTTGTAATATATCTTAAACCAGAGCAATCAAACAACAGGAACTGGAATAGACAGCAATAACAAGGAGGACGTGGCAGAGGAAGATTTAACAACAATCATCAGAGAGCTGGAGGCCCACCAGGAGTGTGTTGGGGGTGTAACCAGCCTGGACACAACAGAAGAGACTGCCCCATAAATCCTTGGCAACAGAACAAACCAATGGGGTAGGAGTTAACTATGGACAGCCACAAATGCAAGCCCAAACTCTAGGACCAAAAGGTGCAGCTCTGCAGATAGATAGGGAAAAATTCATTGATGAATGGTTTGAGGTACCAAATTCAGTTCCCCATGTTACCTTATATGCAAATAAAGACTATGTTTCTAAGTACTTAGGACCCATGATGCAAACAGCAGAAAAAGCAAGTGAGAAGCCACAGAAAATCATCTAATTTTCCAATCAGCAGATAAAGCGTATCTTAAAAATTTGTGTGCTACTCCAATGATGGGAGTCCCCAGAATGGTTATAAACACATAAATTGAACCAAAAGTTAAGGGACATCAAAAAAAAGCAATCTGAATTAAGGAAAGAAATGGAGAAACAGGTACCATTAGAACTATGGTCTCAACATGATATAGATGTAGGGTTAGTAAAATCAGCCAATCCAATTAGAATAAATCTCAGACCAGGAGCTAAACCACCCAGAAAGACACAATACCCTTTGAAACCTGAAGCAGAAGAGGGAAAAAAAAAGACAATTGAGGGATTAATAAAAGAAGGAGTGCTACTAGCTACAGTAACACCCCAATATTGCCAGTGGCTAAAGCAGATAAAACAAAATGGCGTTTGGTGCGTGATTTGAGAGTGGTGAATGAGGTTGTGGAGGATTGGCCTACTGAAGTTCTAAACCAGCATACATTGCTAACTAATGTTCCACCTGTTGCTGATTATTTCACTGTGATTTATCTTTGCTCCGCCCTTTTTCAGCATTCCCTTAGTAGAAGAGAGCAGACCATTGTTTGCATTCACCTACCAAGGTAAAAAACTTACATACACGAGAATTATTACAGAAATGCCTCATTTATATTGCTGTGAAACAACAATTAAATGAAATTAATGTAGGGTAACAAAGGGGAGCAACATGTAATGCAAATGGGCTTTGACAGTTTCTTGAGAGGCATATGATTGCTACTATTATATTGCTTGCAATCCTAATCTCTGACGCGCATGGTTTTGACCATTGCGCGAGGGGGGAAGTGATTAGAAAAATTAAGCGACAGGATTACTGGTCGTCTTATTTACAGGCAATGATGGACGGGTATCTGAATGTGACGTTTGTGCCCAAAACAATGTTAGGAAAGGAACATCTTCACCTATAGGCCATATACCAGTCCCAGAAGGGCCATTCAAACACTAGTAATGGATTATGTAGACAAGATAAAATCAATCAGAAGCAATAGAAGACTGAGTAAGATTACTACAAGGAGTGACAATATAGGAGGGGACCTAAACGAATCTGTACAGTCCCTGCAAATAGACAAAGAGTGAAAAGAGCAAATAAGGCAGTCCCAAGTGTATACATACATTCGAATGGCCAATCAAGGGAATTCTAGAGCAATTTAAGGCCAAGAATGAGATAAAATATGGATTTGAGTCAATATTCATAATATAGATACCTTTTATCAAGAATATAGAGTGGATAAACTATACTTATTGTAATAAGCAGAGATTTATTAACTATACTGATGATGCACAGAAAAAAACATTGAACTGGTTGTTGGTCGAAAAAAGGCGTATGTGTAATGCTTGGAACTGACTGTTGTATTTATATTCCAAGTAATACAGCCCCAGATGGGTCATTCACCAAAGCAATGGAGAAACTGAAAAACCTGTGAGAGGAAGTGACCAAGAATGCTGGAGCAGATAAGCATATTGGGAATTGGTTTAATTCACTTTTTGGGGCTTGGGGACAATGGTTAACTCAAGTGGGCATCATAATAGCTATTGCTATTGTTGTGTTTCTTTTACTGTTTTGTTGTATTGTGCCTCTCATTAGGTCTATGCTGACCAAAGCTGCGGCCAAACAGATGATTAACATATCGGTTAAACCAACTGGAATTGACATTGGGTACACCAACGAACACAGTGTGGGACCTGGACTGGATGAACTGGATGACTTTGACTTGGATAATTTTGTGTGAGACCTTCCTGAGAAACAACGGAGTGGTAGGGAAGGGGTGCCTTTTTCTTTTTTATCATTTTTTATTTTTATCTTTTAGAGTAGTATTAGAGAATTTGGGTAGAGTAGGCAGGAAGCTATAGGGTACTATGTATTTTCCTTTGGCATATGCCCCTTCCTGAAGTTATTTACTCTATAAATCATTTATGTTGAAATTACTATATTAAATTAAATGTAAAATGTGATTTTTTTTCAATCAAAAAAGAAAAAGATGAAGGTTTTAAGCAGGTCCCTGTCCATGTTATGAGACAGTGCTATCAGATAAAGGGAATGATAAAGAAGGACTATTTTCTGAGGGGTGACTGAGGGTCTGACTTGTCAGGGGTGCAATAACAGTGATTATTCATTCAGCCCGGCCTCCAGAGAATAGTATGTTTTGTTTCGATTACTTTATTATGACATGATTAAACTAATCAAAGATTTTATTATTGGTATGATGATTAATTGTTTTAACACTGGGAAACATCACTAGCAAGTTTGAAGGAAAAAGAGGATCGACGAGCACCTCAGTGCTTAGCAGCATGAGTAGATTCAACTGGAGGTTTAAAAACCCACCATCTACTCCAACACCAGACAGTGCTGGATGGCAAAAGACTTGCCTGAGAGCTCCTCTGGCAACGAAGGACAGCAGCACCAGATAGCGCTTCAGGCTACCGGAAATGTCTGAAGTTCCTCTGGCCACGTGGGATGAACCGGTGTACCTATCTTGCATTAAGTTGATTCATTTTAATTTTGATTATTTTGACTAATCACCTGTATATTCTACATAACCATGATAACCATGGGCAAGGCTCAAAGACATTTTCTGCACATGCTTACATACATATTGCTGATTTAAGTAATTGATCATTGACCCCCAAAAGAATGTTTAGGTAGGGAAGCGGATTCTTTTACTTCTCTCTGGTCAAGTGGGAGGGGAGATGTTTGGGTCTGACTTCCTCTGGAGTGCACCGTCATGAAGAAACCAATTGTTAAAGACTGAATGACGGACCTTTATTGGTTCATAGATGAATTGAAGAGTGGGTGGACTCATGGTGTTGCACTCTGGGAAAAGGGTTTAGTGGTGAGACTTAGTTAAGTCTCAAAGGGGGGAATATATTGTAAAATTCCTACTAGAAAATATTAGAATGAATGATAATGAAGAAAATCAATATAATGGTTATTATGTGAAATCATTTCAATGCTTAGTATTCTAAAAACAGATGGTAAAGTAATAGTGGTAAATTTCCATTGCAAATGTTGGGTGATTTCCAGAAGATGACATGAAATATGATGTGTTGTTTACGTGGTTGCCTCCAGGTGGTGGCCTTGGCCAAGATTGCCTCCAGGTGATGGCCTTGGCCAAGTGCCACCATTAAAGATAAGCTGGGGGGGCAGGTAGACAATTATGGAAGATCAGACAGGCAGAACAGATGAAAGAAATAGAAAGAACCAACTTTGATAAGAAGAGTGTATAAAACATGGAGCTTGGACAGACAAAGACTCAGAGGCAGTGGATGTGGCGGCTGTCTCTCGGCTTTGTTACATTGTAATAAAGTCTTGCTTCTGTCACCTGGAACCCTGCTGTTTGAGCTTTTTTGACTGCGTCGAAGAGATCTTCTCCCTCTCTGCTCCACGACACCATCTTGTTGTCTGCTTAAGGGATCTGATCCAGTCCATTCTGCTGAATCATGAAGGCCCCAGAGATGCCAAAATGATTGTAGTTACAATTTAGTATTAAACGCAGCAGCAGTCAGACATTTATAGCTCATTAAATTGTCTGCAAACACTATAGTACACTGTGTTATGAATTTGATGAATAAAACTTCAAATTTCAACTTGATGGTACTGAGTTTAATGTAGTTTCTGATCATTTGTTGTGTGTCAGGCAAATGGAACAATTTGTAGTGCTATGTAATCAATACCATACAGAATATACAAACAAAATAAAAACTTTAAAACTAACAGCTCTACTTTCAGCAAAGATCTGAAATTCTCAATCGGGCTGCTCTTCACAGAACCTCACAGTAAGCTCCAAAATTAGCAGCGCAAATAGGAAGTGCTGTACGAGACACCAAACGTGTTAAAAGAATCTTGCAGTATCTCGCTGACTACGTAATGGGAAGATTGTGTGAACTTACAACACAAGCAAGACAATAGAGACAAAACTGTAGAAAGATGTGAGAGTTTCTCTTCATTTCCTCTAACATATGTAACTGAAGAAATAACAAAACACTGTCTGCTACTGGATTTGCAAAAGAAACACAACATTGCAGGAAGTGAAGGTCAGGTTATGTTGAGGTGAAAAGACACATCTCATATCGCACTGTACCGGGACCTTGAGAAAACCTCGGCTATTTTCCAATTTGTACATAATCCATACTGTATACTGATATAGAGGCAAGCATGTCCCAAAGCATAGAGTGTTAAAAAATGAGGGTTACAAAGGTGACTAGATAACATTATCAGTGGGTATTTGGGCTAATATTACCCTTAACCCCTTGCACCATGAAAGGAAGAGTTTATGACAGTTTGCTTCAACTTCTTTAGGGCATAGACAATGGTTAGGAATGGGAGACCAAAGCTACAAAAGCAGATTTTTAATGAATGAACCTACAAATTAAGTAATAATATTTATTTTAGATGTAATGGCACCATGCAAGTATAACCAGTACACAACAAAGGCATAATGTAATGTGGTTTTTGTTTTTTTAGAATGAATTGAGTGATTTCATGTTATTTTCACTTATTGATAAAGTCAAAAAATATTTTGATATCTGATCTGAAAAAAAAACGTATATATATATATATATATATATATATATATATATATATATATATATATATATATATATTATTAATGTGACACTTAAGTCTGGAGTAATGGCTGCTGAAAATTCAGCTTTTCCATCACAGAAATAAATTACATTAAAAATATATATTAAAATAAAAAAAACACTTATTTTATTTTAGTACAAACATTTAAATTAATCATCCATCCGTTACATTAAAAAAAATATTTATTTCATAAATACATAGGCAAGCATATCCCAAAGCATAGTGTGTTAAAAAATTAGGGTTCCAAAGGTGTCTAGATAACATTTTCAGTGGGTACGTGGGCTAATATTACCCTTAACCCCTTGCACCACGAGAGGAAGAGTTTGGACAGTTTGCTTCAACTTCTTTAGGGTATAGACAATGGTTAGGAATGGGAGACCAAAGCAGATTTTTAATACACAAACCTACAAATTAAGGAATGATATTTATTTTAGATATAATGGCACCATACAAGTATAACCAGTATACAACAAAGGCATAATGTAATATGGCAAAAAAAAAAAAAAAAAAAAAATTATAAATTGAGTGATTATTTTCACTTTCTGATAAAGATTTTGAGATCTTATGAAAAAAAAATGAAAGAAGAGCAAAAATGCAACTGAATGAACGAAATTCATTATAGAATGCAATTCTAATGCAATTACTGAGTATGATAGGAAATGTAGTTGTGAAGTTAAATCGTACCATCAACAATAACAATTAAAGCATAATAATGACCAATAGCCCAACTCAAAACAGTCCCAAGTTTCCACACTGGTAGTAGTTTTTATATACATTATACATACTTTTCCTATGTAGTAGAAGCATACGAATTAGGATGCAGCCTGGTTCAAGCCTCATTACCAACAGCTAGCATTTCTCCATTGTCACATCCCTCCTCTCACCCACCTGTCATGAGTCTAGACCTGGGGTCGCTGCAGCATGACTGGGGCAATTTGAGGGCAGGTGGATTTGTCTTCAGACCCATTTTCTAATATCATAAGAGAATGAAGTTTATGAAATATGAAGTGTATAAACAGTACAGACAATGCTAATAATGATATGTCCAAACTGTAAATGACTCGTGATAAACCATATCAAATTCCCAATTAAGCCCAGGTGTAGAAGTCAACAGCGTGCAAGCAAAATCCAATTACAACCATTCTCTCCTTTTTTTCAGTGCGTTTTTTCTCCACCAATCCCCCCCCCATCCCGCTGTTCCCCTCCCATCAGCGGCTGCAGTCACAGAAGATGGGGGATTGTGGTCGGCCTGAATCAGCCAGGGCTAAAATGACATTTAACTGATGTTCAGACGCGAGGTAGCTGCTGGAACGGGTAGATAAGACCATTGCTGCTGGCATTTCAATTACACTTTTACTGCCCTACACATCTGTTGCCAGCCTACTTTCAGTCTTTTTTCTCCCACAGGCAAATACATCCTCATTCCACTACCTTTACATCACGCCACTCTTTCTTCTTCTTTTTTTCTACCACAAAATACAGATTGTCTGCATTGGCAGGTGGTTTCTGGGTCTAGACTGGAATGTATTACTGCGTTTGAGGGTGGGGCACAGTGGGGTCAGTTCTCTCTCCAGCCCAGTGGTTCTCAACTGGTGGGTCATGACCCAAAAATGGGTCACAGGTCTGTTCTGGGTCACATGACAGCAGGGAAAAAACAATGTTAAATGCAGTCAACAAAATAAAGGTTTTAAGGGGAGTAAGAATCAAGAGAGAAAGGATTGGGGATATGTTGCAAGCCAGATTCAAACACTTTATCTTTCAACATTTTATCTCACTTTTTCACTTCACACACACCATTTTTGAGGGTGTTTTTCCATGAGGCTCATGCAAAGAGGGCAGTCAGTTGTCAGCTGTCCAGCAGAACAAAGCTGTATGCTGCTGTGAAGTTTAAAGGTGACTGCTTTAGCTGACGTTGTCAGAATTGATCTGTATCGTTCATATCTCTTCGTCACTTATATTTATAGTACTACGAGAAGCTTCTCTCTCTGTCATCATTTGCTACAGCGTCTTCATCACAGTCAACAGGGGAGTTACTCAGAAGAAGGGAGGGCTGTGGGTTAAATTGGACGCACATCTCATCTCAGGCTCATTAAGAGCTTTATGTAAGAAAGAAAGAGAGAAAATGCACACATACATACTGTAAGTCACTGGTGGGCTCCCTTGCACTAGTTAAGCCAATGTATCTACACTGAGGAGTAATTTGGAGTTGATTCCTAAAGCAGCACAGCCCAGTGCAGAGCTGGTCATGGAGGAACTGTAAAAACGGTAAATTTAATTACTGATAGAGAAACAGGAACACATTACCATCCAGCCTGCCTGAGATGTCATTTCCATCAGGCATGTCAAATTCTTTCAGTGCTCTTTACACTGACACATATTCACACTCACATGGTGTTTCGTGTCATGGAGCCTGATTTTTGACTTAAAGTATGGTCCACTTTGAAGCTTATTCTATCAGTTTCTCCCATTAAGGCTGGAAGAAACCGTCTGATCGACATGTAAATGTAGCTTACTATGAACAAAAATATGTTATTAAAAAAAGTACAACGAAGCTACTTAGACAATATTTTTATTATATATTTTCATATTTAAATTACAAGTATATATTCATGACATATATACATTAGTACCAGCATTATATATTAATATGCTAATACTAATACTACCGCTCAAAGTTTAGGGTCATTACGATTTTTTAGGGTCATTAAGAATTTTTTTTTTTTTGGAAAGATATGAATACTTTTATTTAGCAAGCATGAATTAAATTGATTAAAAGTGACAGTAAAGACATTTATAATATTACAAGAGAATTCTATTTCAAATAAATGTTGTTGTTTTGAACTTTATTTATCAAAGTTTCCATAAAAACATTAAGCAGGATAACGGTTTTCAATATTGGTAATTCTAAAAATTATTAATTAATTAATTAATTAACTAAACACCAAATCGGCATATTAGAATGATTTCTGAAGGATCATGTGACACTGAAGACTGAAGTAATCGCTGCTGAAAATTTTGCTTTGCCATTACAGGAATAAATTACATTTTAAATATATTCAAATAGGAAACACTTATTTTAAATTTAAATTTAAATTCACTAAATGAATGTAGAAAACATATCTATAATTTGCATGCAAAAAAAGATGTAGAGGAAGAAATAAAAGTTAGAGAAAAACATTCTATGCATCCTTGCAGACTGCAATTAATAATTAAAATAATACTGCACTTTTGTGGCACCATAGTACAATAGCAAACATATCATTTATGTTAACAGCTGCTGTTGTTATATAGTTAGTGGCTGCATAGCTGTAGTAAAGATCTCATTAAAACCTGATTCTGGGATTAAAGAAGAATCCTCTTATTTACATGAGTCACACACACCTGCTCCAAAGGCGAAGTTCTCCTACATCTCAACAACAAGCTGCTCTGAGCTGCACAGGTGAACTAATGATTTACACTCTGTTAAGAGACAGAGAATAAGAAACCAGCAGAAAAGTGAACGAGAAAAAGACTGCCAACAAGCAATGACCTACCCAGGGCTCCTGAACAGAAATAGGATGTCAAACAGTGTTTGGGGGCAAACGGTGTCTTTTGATACTGATCGATCTACAGAGTCCTGCTCTGGGGAAAACACTGCTGAAATATTTAAGAGACTTGTCTAAATGGAGGGAGACATAAATAATGTACTTTGTCCTCTGTAAGTCATGTTCTTACTAAGAAAGTTCAATGTAGATATATTAGCTTAATGACACTGAATAATGCAGAATGCAGTGGGGCATATAAAAGTGCATACTGTATAGTGACAGGGGTTAAATACAGAGTACACTGAGCCATATTAACTAACTGTAAATGGCATCACATTTCAACTGTCATTAAAATATAATAAAAGTTAAAATATAAGTACACTAGGAATTCAGTTGAAGATTAAAATGTATTTTTACTCAACAAAATTGGAACAGAAAATGGAAATTTAGCTTTGCTTTGTATGTAACCAGTATGATCAACTTGCTATATATGTCAGATTAAATGATCATATTAAATTAATAATTCTTTAATTCTTTTTTCATTTTAAATAAAAAATAAGTGTCCAGCATTATTTCACAGAGTCTATAATAATTCACACACACAAAAAAAATTCATTCTAAATGGTCCCAAAATCCTCCTTCCTTAAATAAAACGTCTACAATTTTTTAAGCCCATTTTTTCAGGTATACTAACTTAATCTGAGATCTAAATCAAGAATTTCAGAAGCAGAATAAGAAAAAACAGAAGAAGCAGCAGCAGCAGAAGAAGCAGCAGCAGCAGCAGCAGAAGAAGAAGAAGAAGAAGAAGAAGAAGAAGAAGAAAGCTGTTTTGGCTTCAATTCTACACTGTAAAATTTAACATTAAAATTCAACATTCATGTTGATTATTCAACATTGTAAATAAAACAAAGCATACTGAAGCATGTTTTACAGGAAAATACTATTTCAGTCTTTCTACTTCAAAATTTTGTTTAATTCAATGTGTTTTTTCTGAAATTTACTAGCCATTTCTGAGTGAAAATTGTTTAAAATTAAATCTTATAACATATTTTCCGATGCATTTTTGAAAAGGTCACATTTCTACTGTCCTGCTCCATGTGACAGTCTTCTTTAGTGTAATCAGTTCAAAAGATTACAGATTACATCAAAAGAGCTTGACATCTTTTCTCCAAAACAAAATATCCGCAAAATATCTGTGTTCCACAAAAGAAACGAAATCATAAGAGTTTGGAACAACATAGCTGTATAAATGAGGAGAGAATTCATGTTTTCATGGTGAACTCTTCCTGTAAACTATAAACAATCCATCACAGGAATGCCATGAATTGAAACGACCAGGTCCATAGCGATATTCTCAGACTTAACTTTCTTAAAGGGTTTGTTACACCTGGGCTCCAGAAAGATGATGACAAGCCCAGTACCTGTCCTCAAAGCTCAGATTTAGCACAAACACATTTTTGAGAAAAAGAAAGAAATTTCACATATTGACTAACTGCGAGCGTGTCGAGCTGCAATTTAATGTCAGCTTTTAATTTCCTTCTTAAAAAGGGATGTATTCAATAACTGTGATATCAGATAACAGAAAACTCCGGCAGGCATTTCTGAAGCAGCAGGCATGTATTCCTTTTGTTTGGTTCAGGCATTCAGAGTCTTTTGTGCAGGATTATTTAATTCCACTGGAAAACCAGGAAGTGGGTGCTTAAGCTGTATTCAGTGAAAAGGCAATCACAATCTACCGCTCCATTGTGTGGCAGCAACACGTGATTCTAACATGTTTAATTAGGTCTCTCCATCGCCTTTGACTGACGGTCCAGCAAAACACAGACGACACAATGCAAAAGGTCACAGTCACTCACACAATGGTGCTCGGAGAGCTTTAAAAGCATTCCATTAACCTACTGATGGCTCCGTGCGCAGCTATGAGGGAAAGACCTTTGTATACGTGTTTGTAATACTTAACCCTATACCGGTAGCTTATATGTGCGAGTCACGCTACTGTGCATGCAATAAATCAATGTTCTTGTGTGTCTACGTCAACTTACATTACCCATTATTAACAGAAATGAAGTCAAAACGTATTGTAATCCATGGATCGGTCAAACTAAATGGACTTTTACATCCTTTCTTCTCTTATTGCATTAGATAATTTTGATGTCTCATGGTTCATGATCTCAACCTCCATTCTGACATGATTTAAAAGGGATAGTTTACCCCAAAATCACAATTCTACCATCATTTACCCACCCTTAGATCATTTTCAAACCTGTATGATGATGTTTCATCTGTAGAACACCATATTAAAAGTCAAGTCAAGTCACCTTTATTTCTATAGAGCTTCATACAATTCAGATCGTTTCAAAGCAGCTTCATAGCACTGAACAGGAACATCAAATCAATTATGCAAACTTCTTCAAATGTGAGACAAATCCAAATCTGCTGCAAAGCTGCTCTACAAAGACAATAGTGTTATTAATCATCTTAAGTCAGTTCAGTTCAATAAACGCGTAAAAATCATCAATTATGAAATTCTGCTATAGCCAGCTCTACAGAAGACCATGGTGTTGTTATTCAGCTCGAATCAGTTCAGTGCTGATTCAATTCTGTTCAATAACAGATTTTGCAGAGTTAATTAATAATGAAACAAATTCGATTCTCTGAAGTGTCATCATCCAGTTTAATTCAGTTTTGTTCTCATCCGATGGTGCCAGTGCAGTCAAACTGATTATATTACTGACTATTAAGTGTCTTTTACACCCTCATGAAAGCAGATGGGGATCAGGGCCTGTCAAGATCAGAAAATAGGACAAAACACCATAAAAGCTTCACAGAAGTACTTGTGCAATATAAATCAAGTGTTCTGAAGTCATTCAACACCTTTGTTTGAGGAATAGACTGAAAGTAAAGACAATCACATTTGACATCCATGGTCACCATTCACTTTAAATGAATAGAAAAAAGCTTGGAAATTTAGTTTGAAACGGCAGTTACCAAGAAGAAATAAATTCAACAGAGGTGAATAAATAACAGAATTTTCATTTTGTGTGAACTGTTCCTTTAAGGGACATTTGTCACCAGATTACATCCCTACTGTACATATTACGGATGCCAGGCCACTCGGATCCGCTTCCAAGCACAAAACTGAACTGTAGTGCCACAATCTCTCACTCAGGATCAGACAAATACATAAACAAAATGGAACAGTGTTGCTATCCTCTTCTATAAAAAGACACTCTGTTGCTCTCTCTTCCGTTCGCTCGGGGTCGTCTGTCAAGTAAGTGGCGACAGAGAGGTTGAATTGTCAAAAGTGATGGATGACTATCAACCTTCTGCTCTCCCCCTCTTCAGTCCTGGGAGATTTACAGAGCTGCTGACTACCAAGCATGAAAACCAATCTCTTTCTCCATTTCTATCCTTCCCTATATCTCGCCAGCACTCTCTCTGTGTCTTCCTTTTCCCTTCTATCTATCCATCTAACTCTATTATCTTAAGCCATTTCTTTCACCTCTGACAGATTTGGAGAATGCCGTCTATCTATGCAACCAATCAGCTTGCGTCGCTGCCGGGTAGTACGGCGTAATGCAGGAGACACGTCTGTCTCAGACGAGGACGTAAATTGCCGCGGTCTATGACAAGCGTTCCGCCTCCCATCCTCTCCTCCCAACAGGATGAGGAACGGAATGCGCGCATGTCTAAATGTCGCAATTATAACATCACAAAGGGTGACACCGTAGGCTAATTGTGCTCTCAAAATAGTAATGGCTTTATTATCACAACTATTTTGGTGAGTGTAATGATCGTTAGGAGGCATTATGTTAATGCAATTAAACGCTAGCATTATCGTTCCAGACCTCTCTAATTGGGGGGATCTCAGAGGGCACCCTGTTTAAATATACTCAATGATACATTTACACAGCCCTACGGTGAAAAGGCAAGGAGAATGAAGAGTTTAAAGATTAATTTGCTTACAATAAAAACAAACAATAAAAAATAAACAATACAAATACTGGCACAACCAAACTCCTGTTTCCTCTTGCAGCAAGGTCGGCCACCCATTACTGGCTCTAACGGCACACTAACCAAGATTATATTATTTTTATAACATATTTTGAACATTTTCAAAAATAATATATCATAGAATAAAACTCAATAGTTAATTAGTGTCATATAAACATCAAGACAAATAAATAAGCCAGACATTCAGTAAGATATTCAGTTAGACTGATTCAAGTTACTGATTCATTTTTTTTTTTTGAATGATTCATTAAAAGAATCAAGCCATGAGATGCATTTGTTCATGAATCAGATTCTATTCTTGGGGTCAGTAATTAATTTATATTATATATAATATTATATGTTCTCCTACTGTTTATATGTATATATAACTATATAGATAGATAGATAGATAGATAGATATAGTTTATTCAACAAGGACACACTAAATACATATATAATTTTACAAAAGATTTATATTTCAAATACATTTCTGAAGGATCACGTGACAGTAATGGCTACTGAAAATTCAGTTTTGCCATCAAAAATAAATTCCTTTAATATATTTAAAATATATTAAAATAGAAAACAATTATTTTGAATTGTAACAATATTTGACAATATCCCTGTTTTTACTGTATTTTGATTTTTTAAATGCAGCTTTGGTGAGCATAAGAGACTATAAGATTTCAAAAATATCAACCACAAACTTTTGCAATTCAGATTATTAAATGTTTTTATTCAAGTAGCAAACAGTAAAATATTTATTGTGTTGTAAATTGGGTTAGGCTTCCAACAGTTGTAAATTCCTCCAAACAGGCATGTGTCACATGCTGTAATGATATGCAAATGTTATTCAAATTGCCATCCAATCGACTGTAGTGGGCCTGTGAGAGTGACCTTAGACTTTAGAAGAGCTGGGCGAGAGAAATGGCTGTTGGCAGGGGTTGCCCTTTTGCTGCACATCTGTGACCATTTGTGTGGTTTGTCTTATGATGGTTAATATGAAGATTTGGGTTCAACTTTGAGTGCTTGTTGAAGATCAGCACAAAGGGCAATTTCACCATCTAAAAGCCATGGAGAGGCCTGTGCTGTGACCTCTCACCATGATCTCTCGCCTTTCTGTCATCGCACAGGCATGCGGTCTACCCCAGGTTAATCAGATATGCTCATGTTTTCCATTCATATTTCATGGCTCATCAAATTCAAATGAATTCCGCTAAAAAAAAAACTGCAACTTTCCATGGAGGTGTAATGTTCTCGTGCTGGTGCCTTGTTACATTTTTTTTTAAATTTATTTATATTGTGTTTGTTTGTCTATTTTTACGCCACAGGATGAGACGGGTGTGATTACCAACATGCCAGCAGCACGATGAGCAAATTTAGACTGGAGTGAGAACACCATCCCAAAAGGCTCTGTACAAACACACATTTTACGGGAAATACACACTTGGGCTGGGATGTCGAAGCTAACTGCTTTTTGAAGTTATTTTTAGCTTCTCTCTCACTGCGTCCACTCTCTGTCAGTGGAGCGGTCCATTGGGGCAGCACTGCACAGACAAAAAGAGAAATGGAAGGAGAGGGAAAAAAACAGAGAGAGAGAGAGATAGAATGGAGGGAAAAAACTGACAGAGTTGATGCTTGATGTTCCAACAAACAGGAAACCTCAGTTGACCTGCGGGTGAATCGCTGAGACCATTCCTGACCCAAAGACTCTGAACTGCCTTTTAATTTTAAACATTAAACTTCATAACAATTATGAAGTTTTCTGTGCTGCATTGATATACAGGAATTTTGGACAGATATACATACAGAGTATTTGCATACTGTGTATAACATACATACTATATATTTTAGCGATAGTAAGAGTAGTATGGTGTTATGCTATTCTGAACATAGCCGATAAATGTTCAAAAAAATGTTGAGAAGTATGTTCAGTGTAGCATGAATGCAATCCTAATGCTTAACATTCACCATATTGTTATTGTCATGTGACCTACCAGCATAAGCTGCACTGCTTCACTGCCATTCACAAATCCTCTCTCATGACTTCATGGGATTGTCAAGTGTCCATTAGATGCACACTTCGGAATCTCACCGTAAGTCATTCGGGTACTTTTCTCCTACTGTTTTGTGAGTACTGTCAATTCATACATAGGCCTAGTACTTTTTCATAAACTGTTTTGGTAGGGAAGTATGCGATTTTGGATGCAGCCATTCTAATTCTAGAAGGATTTGATTGGATAAAAATCCTGATCTGGTACTCCTGATCTGGTGAAAGTAGGGCTGTCAATCGATTAAAATATTTAATCGCGATTAATCGCATGATTGTCATGCGTTAACTCGCGATTAATTGCAATTTAATCGCACATTTTTATCTGTTCTAAATGTACCTTAAATTAATACTTTTCATGTTTTAAATACTCTAATCAACATGGGCAATGACAAATATGGATTCTTTATGCAATATATGTTTATTATTAGTGAAACCATCGTTAACAGAGCCTGAAGACTAGACATGTTTCAAAGATCATAGATGTGTTTCAAAGAACTTGCTCATGTCTATTAGACACATGAAAAAAGAAATACCAGGTTCCCATTACTTCTCTTTCTTTGCACTGAGTAATTTACGTACACAAACCTGTTTACATTTCCGCATGACAGGGCATCTCACTTCTTCTGAACATGCAAAATGTACATTTATTATTTATTATTACATTTGTTTGCCTCTCTGTGCCCACATACTGTATTTTGATGCTGCTAAATTCTCAATAAAACTGTTTTCATTTATATATTTTACTGTTTCTGTTGTCAGACAACAGAAAGAATATGAAATAGTGACTGAAACGCGACCCATAGGACTAAATAACCAGCTCTCCCTTCCAAGATGTTAAATCTGCACAAAAATCCTGATTTATAATCCAGCCATCGTCTGATAAAATCAAATAGGCTATACATAAGATAAAAATAATAGCTATGCTGTGATTTCGGCTATACTTGCATGTTAAATTAGAGAAGCAACATAATATCTGTTTTAACTAAAAGCGCTGTTCCTCTCATCCGCGCGCTGAACAGAGCAGACGCGGAGGGAGAGAGAGAGGTGTGTGCGCAGCAGGAAAGAGAGATCTCGCGCTCGCGCGGCAATACCAGCGAGTCTCAGAAACTAAATAAGGTTTGGGCAAACCCTATAAAGATTGGACGCTAGGCGCTTTTTGAAAAAAATAAAAAAAATAATAATAAATTTGCTAAAGTGGTCTGAAAAGTCGCTAAATTGGCAACACTGTCAGCATCTCCATCCATTTCCATTTCTCCAACTATAGTAGTTTGGGCTAGGCCATGGGTCAAACAGAAAATGCGCGCTGCGTTAATCGCGCGTTAATAAAATTAGTGCCGTTAAAATGAATTTGCATTAATGCGTTAACTTTGACAGCACTAGGTGAAAGTGAATTTTAACAGATTAAAAGTACTAAAAGTCACAAAACTCTCATTCTGATACTACTGGCTCTTTAAGTGCCCGCCTCTTCTGGGCCAGCAGCCAATCGTATGACAGGGTGGCAGATGGGCAGCTGGGAGGGCAAATGTGGAGCTGGCTTCAGTGCGTGTTGGTCTTTTACAGGATGATAAGGTCAAGCGCTTTTTTTTTCTTCTTCTTTCTTTTTTTTTTCTTTTTCCCCCTCTAATCTGCCACTGTACTGAGGTTTTCTGCAATCACGCACACGCACACACACAAAAATTTACCACAGGCTTGCGAGAGTCAATATGTTTTTCAGTTTTTTTCTCAATCTGCTATAATTACAATACAGACCCCTGGTCAGAGCTGGCACGGTGCCAAAATCCCCCACCGGCTGCAGAATGAGTCACAGAGAGATAAATATTACAGCAGAATGTGTGTGTATGTGTGTGTGTGTGTGTGTGTGTGTGTGTGAGATTGTTTATGTGTTGGAGGTGAGACAGAGGCTATGAATACCGCTCTCCGGGACAGTTCACACTGTTACTATCAGCAGGTATTCTCTCATCCTTCTAACGTCCAAATGAATATGCAGATTTTAAGGAGAAAAGGGCAAATAAATAAGAGTGCATAAATCCAGCTTTTGTTTGCGTGTACGGAGTGGTTTCCTCCAATCGTACGGACGGCGACTTTTGACCCCCGCCGTTCTGTAGTGGAGGATGATAGATTTAGCCTTCTGTCATGTTGCTGCTGCTGGCCCATCAATGCCAGCTGAAATGAGAAAATTGAAGTGGGCCTGTGTTATTGCCTCTGACCCTCTAGAGGCCGAGGCATCGTGGGGAGATAGACTGAGGGAGGGAGAGTGAGATGTGGTTGCGGTGGAGTTAAATAATGGCACAATATTGTTACTCACTTCCGTCGACTTCAGAAATGCCACAACCGCTCTAAATAACACTGAGGAAAAAAAGAACAGCGTCAAGAGCCTGAAAACGTCCAATGGCCCCCGACAGCACTGCTGCGTTGGCAGGAAGTGATGTCACAGGTCAGTGTTTTTAATTCGGAACGTTCCCAGGGGTACAGCGACCCCTCGGCCCTGCCGGATCAGCAGCGGTGATGGAGGGAGGCTGAGCGCGAGTAGCACGCCATCTCTGTGGAATATCAATCTGCTGCGTCTAACCGTCTCACCCCTCAGCTAACGACCTTATTAATTAATCAGTGCCGAACTGACTTGCTTATTTCTCCCCTTCTCGCCTGCTTGTCTTTAACCCCTCCCTTGTCCTTCCCTCGGCTCCACTGGGGAGAGCGTTTTGCAGATGTGAGGTGAGCTCTACCCCCATCTGTGGCTGCAGTACAGCTTGGCAGTGTGAGTTTTTGATTGAGGGGCTGTATAAAAGCAATCATCCAGACCTGGGGAGGGAGAGAGAGAAAGAGAGCGGGCGGGTGACACTCATCTTCCTGCACATTGCACGTCTGGCTGCTTGCCTGCCGGGGCCTGTGTTTCACATAGCACATAGTTTATTATGGCGGCTGCTATCAGGCTTGCAGGCCAGTATCTGCTAGGGATGAAAACAAGAGCTAAGAAAAACCCATTCAGGGGCATCTGGTGTCTCTGACAGACATACAAACCAAGACAGAGGAGAGCAAGAGAGGGAGACGTGAAAATGGATGTGAAAATGGATAAAAACCTCGCCTCCGACACCTGGAAAATGCGGCGGAGTATTCGATGGCTTTTCGTAGTGCTTCCACGTGGCAATGCATCATACCAGGTGCGACGGGAACGGCCGTTCTGTTTGCTGAATGCATGAGAGCGTTAATGTGCACGCTAACCTTTGGAAAGTCACACGAAACCAAAAACGATGGTGTTTCCCGGATTTGAGCGATTAAACGCTGATAAGCGTGGAAAACACCACGCCTGCCATTGATTCATGCAAAACAAATCAATATATGCAAAACATGCAAGGAAATGTATAGAAATCACCTTTTCTTTGAGCCAAAATATACTTATATGAGAATATTTATATCTCTTGGCATATGATTTATGGAAATATCATATGATGCAGAAATTCTAAGCATAGCATCAGTTCTGCATGGGCTGTTCTCATTACTGGAGGAATTGAACGCTTGGCAAACAGCAGAGGACCGCGGGATTTAAAGTCTACATACTGCTGTTTGAGGGCTTTGTTTAAATGAAATACTTTAGAATGGCTAAAAGCTGTTCTTTAACTACAAAGCACAAGTCTAAGGAGCAAGAATGAAGCACTGGGTCTCTTAAAACGTCCCAATTGTTTGTTTTACAGTTTTACAGCCAGGTACCAGTGTGAAATACAACAAAATGCTAGCAATTGAACAACCTATAATTAAACTCAACAGGTTTAAATATTTAAAACTTTTTAAAAATCAAGATGAAAATATGGTAGTGGATGTGATTTCCAAGAAGAAAAGTCAAGGATATCAACAAAATCCAAAGTGCATTTTCTACAACAAAAAAACCTTCTATTCAGTATTCACAAACAACTGGAGGAGTCGTGGCAAAGTCATGGAAATATGTATGGCTGGCAAGTCTCATTTCACCTGCCACTGACAGGTGTGACAGTTCAATTTGGACCCTACATATTCATATTCAACCTTATTTGAGTCTATTAGTTAATTGAGTAGGAACATTCTCAAAAATGACTGTGAGCAGACTGCCCTGAGAGCTTCACATTTACACAAAAACAAATTCAGTGTTAAGAGTCTAATATTGATTTATCTATAAAAGGAAAGGCAGGTCCGAGGTTGGATTACCTTCATCATATTACCACAGTAAGAGTTGCACATGGGATCTATAATGGTATCTTGCTAACACACGCTGCAGGGAAGGTCAGAGATGAGAGCTGGGATAAGCAAGAGAAACACACACTGATGTCTTTAGCTTACAGACTAGTGTTTCATCCAGCCTGCTCCGAGCACAAAGTTAGAAACGGTCAATTCAATCAAAGGGTGGATGATTACAGTATCAGAAATTTCTATATTATAGAGACTTCATACAGAGAAGTATTTGTTTTCTATTAGAGTCAAACAAGCCTTTATATACAGTACCTCAGTGCTGTATCTCATATAAAGATTTCTGAAAGTACAATAGTATTTGTACTATACAAACAATATTGAGCATATAAACTATAAGACTAACAAATGTTAAAACAAATACTTTTTCATGTTCATGACACACTGGTTTGTGAGATTGGAAATGATTCTATCCTAGCATGAACTACTACTGTGTATATGTATGTGTGTGTGAGAGACAGAAAGAGAGAAAGAGCAAGGAGAGAAAATTAGAGGTAATTCAAATGCAGAGGAAAACCCATAAAGATGATCGACTGAATATTATTTCATGAGTTCAAATTAGATTAATTAATCTAGAACTTGCTGCAGACCTGATAAAACAGGAAGAACATTAGTATGTACTCAAGCAAACTGGCTTGGAGAAAAGAAATGATAAGAAGAAAATAAAAGAAAAACAGAAAAGAATAAAGGGAAAAAATGAAAAGAAAGACAGACAGGCAAAAGGAAAGGAAAGGAAAGATGAAAGATGAAAGAAAACAATGGCCATTATCAAAAGGAATGCTGATGTGTGAGTTGCCATAGTGACTGGAGAAGGTGTGCCAGTCATGGTCATAATCAGAGCCATCGCTAAGTGTAGCTGTCATCAGAACAGCGCCAAAGAGAAAGAACCACCGGCACAGACGTCTCTCTGACTGCTAAAGAGGACGGATGGGAAATGTACTGCCTCTAAATACAGCTGCAAACATTCAATCATCGCCAGCCATGAGAAAATATGCTTTTTGGTGCCAAGGACTATCACCTTAATGTGCTGAGAGAGAAAATGTTTATTTGTTGATTTATTTATTGAAAGATTTACATTGTCAAACTGCATCTGACTCTAAACTGGAGGCGTACTGAAGATTTTGCCATGTCTAGCATCAGGAAGGTGAGATGTCAGTATCGGATGTGAAAGGAACCCGGGGGTGTTGAGGCTGAGTTTGTAGGATCAGATTTATATGATGGGAATCATTCAATATCAGCCTAAAAGGGATTAGAGCACAGCTGACTGCTCATTTCCTTCACACTACCTGTATAAGTACCTATAGTCCTGAATTATAACTGCTGATCCACACACACACACACACACACACACACGCAGCAGTATGTGCTGAGTGCATGCATGTATTCAGTCATTTTCTGTTAGTTTGGATTGGAACATTGTATTGGAGTTTTTGCAGATCAGCTAGGATTTGGCTTTATTAAAGTGGTCATATGATGCGATTTCAAGTTTTCCTTTCTCTTTGGAGTGTTACAAGCTGTTTGTGCATAGATAATATCCCTGAAGTTGCAAAGACTAAAGTCTCAAAACCAAAGAGATATTCTTTATAAAAGTTAAGACTCTACCATGTCCCCAAAAACGGCTCATTCAAACATGCCTCCACATGTCTACGTCACGGTGTGGGAAGATTTGCAAAACACCGCCCAAACATATACGCAAAGAAAGAAGGTGGAACTATTATTCTCGCTGTAGTATTGTTGCTGCCGCCGGCACCATGTCCTGGAGACGCTATGTTTCGTTGTGAAAGCGAAAGTACTTTGTTTGGGCTTCCAAAAGAGGACACAACTAGAAATCAGTGGTTAAGTCGTATTTACAACACTGTTCCAGAACAGTTCAACCCAAATATTAGAGTGTGTGCACTGTGCAGCGCATTTTACGGAGGACTATTTCCTGAACCTGGAAGAGTAGCCTACAATGCTGGCTTGCACAAAGGCTGTTTCTATAAAGTGGGGCAATTCCAACTTTGCAAGGACAGTCTGACGCTTCTGACTCACAGCCTGTAAGTATGTTTCTGCTACTGACTATTCAAACGCGAGTTTTGAACTGTGTAGAGTAGTGCTTGTTGTTTGTCGTTTCTCCAATCACAAATGCAGACATGGTAATGTTTCCGCGGCGTGATGCAACGCAACGTATAAAAAGACAGTATAAGTCATTATAATCAGTAATTATGTCCCCACTGGATGCAACAAATGCCTCGTTTATAATGGATTTTATTGTTTTTGTGTCGTCGCGCCGGGACACGGCATCACAATATGGTGAGGGGCGTAACATTTCCGTCTCACGCTTGAGGTATTCGGCCAATCACAACGCACTGGATAGCTGGCCAATCAGAGCACGCCTCGCTTCTCAGAACAATGAGTTTTTTAAAAATCGGCACATTTCAGAAAGGCAGGGCATAGAGGAGCAACAATAATGTACAGTATGTGGAAAATGTGTTTTTTGAACCTTAAACCGCATAAACACATTGCATTACAGCAAATACACAAAATAATGTTCTTTTTAGCAATGTCATATGACCCCTTTAAAAGTATATTCTGGTTCCAACACAAGTTAAGTTCACTTGACAGTAGCATAATGTTGATTTGAACAAATATAATTATAAAAATCAAGGTTGAGGCACTTACAGTGGAAGTAAATGGGGCCAATTTTTATAGGTTTTAAAGGCAGAAATGTAAAGCTTAAGATTTTTAAAAACTTAATTTATTAATTTCTTTGTGTCTTACACAAGCTGTAAAGCAGTCTATGTCATATTTAAAGTTGTTTTAGGGTTTTGTTGTAAAAGTCTGTTGTAAAAGTTTAATATAACTTCACACAGAAAAGGTTAGTACGGTGGCCGAGAAGTGCAAAACAAATCACAATTCTGAAGACAAAATAACAAATTACAAACGCAAATGCAAATCTAAAAAACAAAATAACAAATCAGAAAACACAACAACAATTCCGAAAACATTATAAGTCAGAAAACACAATGACAAATTTGAAAACAAAATAACAATTCAGAAAACACAACGACAAATCCGAAAACAAAGTAAGAAGTCAGAAAACACAAATCAGACAAACCGGAAGAGGTAGGTATAGTTTGAGACAGCGCCATTGGTTTGGGAATAGATTACTCACCGCTGACTTGACGAGACATCTGTCAATCAAGGTACAGGAAGAACAAGAAGAACAGCAGAGTCACCTAAAGCATCAGCTCCAGTGGTGCAGATGGTAAATTGCGTGTCATTGTCTTTTTGACGCGATCGAACCGGGTTCGAGCCCGCCTTTTGCCAAACTTTTTTTTCTCCCTTTTCAAATCTCGTTTCGCATCGTAAAGGCATTTATTTTCAATAAAAATTAAGGAAATAATCAAAAAGTTGAAAATAAAGTAACGGGTAGGGTTAGGGTAGGTGTAGGGAGGGCTTTATTGTACCAATAAGGTGGCATCCATTTAATAATTTGAATTAAAATTATAATTTACACTCAATTTATTATTGCATACTGTTTTATAATGTACTACAATACTGAAGTGCAGATAATTGCCACTATTTGCAACAAGTAGTATACATAGCAGAAAATCCTGCTATTTTAACATAGTGTAAATAGATATTTGCACTTAGTGTAAATAGCATATTGCTAAAAATACTGCTATTTTCACAGTGTAAATAGAATCCATTGCTAGTTGCACTTAGTATAAATAGCCTCTATCACTATTTACACAGTGCAAATAGCTGCTGCCTAAAAAATATGCATGTACATTTACAACACTGTACTCTGTATTATATTACCTTTGAATCAGAATACAAAAAAACTTGTTAACACTAATGCGAGGGTGTTTCTAATACAGTGTCTATGGGAGTGACGGTAAATTTGACATAGTTTTGTCAAATAGCGGCTATTTACACTAACTGCAACTAGCAATGGATTCTGTTTACACTGAAACTAGCAATACGCTATTTACACCAAGTGCAAATACCTATTTACTATAGCGCTATATAAATGCATCATTCATTGACACTATGTTAAAATAGCAGGATTTTCTGCTATGTATACTACTTGTTGCAAATAGTGGCAATTATCTGCACTTCAGTATTGTAGTACATTATAAAACAGTATGCAATAATAATGTATTGAGTGTAAATTATCATTTTAATTCAAGTAGGTTAGTGATTTTTTCACAGTACAATCATGATATGCATATTGTTTACAGCTTGTGGCTATATGATTAAAATCATATGTATTTTAATATCTTAACATTTATTAGAATGTTAATATGTTTACAACAAATGCAAATTAATGTTTGTGGTAATCAACATTATTCCTGACTGAGCTTAACCTGTGCCAAACCTGGAATATCGCTTTAGTATCTGAATTTAAATCTAGAATGAGTGTGAACAGTACAGAACAGTATTCCATTTTCCAGAATGTTCCACTGATTCATGATCTTTGCTTTGTATCTTGTAGTCCAAGTTAAGAAACAAATGCTTAAACTACTGTACTTTTTCATTGTGGTTTCATATGAAAAGAAATAAAACCATTGTATAATATGCATCTTGCTTTAAATCTAAATTTAAATGACTATGTGGATAACAAACAGCCATCAAGATATTGCTTTTCTTAATGTCAATTCAGGAGCTGCGGTTCCATTGTTTACCTGAGTAAACTGCCAAGTGCTTTTCTTTAGCAACACATTCCACTGTGGCACCTTATTTAGACTTTGCATTTCATAGCCATCCAATTGCAGCATCCAAAGAAGCCTGCAATTCCACACTTGATTCGTAAATTCAATACTTAATTAAATGAGCCAGATAAAATCATAAATACATTAGGAAAATAAATCACATCAATTTACGTTAGCATTTCAAGGTCTGGTGTTTATTCTATTCTCTTCTCCAAAAAACAATTTAATTGTAAATGTAGCTTACTGTTTTCAAGGTTGTGGGTAATATGTCTTCAAATTCCCCCTGCATACATTTACCTATAGCGTCCATCCAGAATTTGTCTCGCCATTATCTCTCAATGCTGTTAATGCTCTGATGGGGACCTGGGCTAATTTAAACCCAGCCTCACCTGAGGAAACTTTATTCATGCAGGGAAAAGCTATGTGATATGAAGTTATGAAACTATGAATGCTCTGTTCGCGAATAAGAGCTGCTGAGTTATCCTAACGGTACAGTTTGGATAACTCATTTGATCATTTTGAGAAAACCAGTTCCCTCAGTCCATTTAAGTTTAGAAACCAATTGTTAGCAATACTATGAACTTATTGTACTTCTTACTTAGTATGTCACTGTATTGATTAAAACCATTAAAATGAAAAACCTTAAATTAGTCTGCTTCATGTCTTCACATAACTTTTTTCTATTAAGTGCAATGAACTTTCAGTAATATTTAAGTGAACTGAACTTGTTTCATTTAGTACATTTGACTGTGATGTTGTTCAGTGATCAAAGCATACATGAATGGAAGCTTCAAAGAACTGGATGAACATATTTATTCACATATACTCAGTGATTCACCACGCAAAGTGGGTTGCAGATCTGAAGAACAATGCTAAATGAAAATAATTAAACAGCCACTAACCACATAATCGCGCACAGTTAGGATTGAAGTGCCACTGAAATTCACAGACCACATTGACAGCCCTGATTAGAATCGCAAAATAAACAGACTTATTAACATTTAAAAGGGGGGAGAAAATGCTTCCCATTTCTTTAGTGCTTCTCAAATATGCATAGATGGTTTACTAAGGAAATAGAGAATGAAAAGTACTTTGCGTAGCACCAGCCATTAAGAGTGAACGCTCCTGCATCTCAAAAAGCCTCATTCAAAGTAAATGGAAAAATAGAAAACACCATTTCTAGAGATTTGGTACATCAACCTTCTGATAAAAAGAAACATCTTCCAGCCAGCTCATTCAAATCAGAGAGGGTGGAAGAGATACAAGCTTCTGTTCCGAGAGTTCTCCAGAGTTTGGGTCAAGGTGATCCGTTGGTCAATGGAGCTGAAGAGCAGCGTGAAACGGGACCACGAGGTGTGTTTCGAGAAGAACGACTTCACCTTTGAGAGGGGTGAACAAAAGCGGAAGAGCAAGGGGGGCCGCGGCGATGGACTTTAGCTTGATCAAATGGTCAGTGAGTCGGAAAACAACCCTGATGTGATCTGTGACCTCAGGCCAAAATCTTTTTACGGAAAAGATTAAATGAAAACACCTTCAAAAGAAGCCATGGGGACAAAGTCAAGTTAGCTTCCTTGAAGAGGAAAAACAGAAAAAGAGTGATGTTCTAGAACTCACACTGAGCACATACAGTACTGACTGTAAGCTGCCAATGTGGACCATCTTCTTTCTATAATTGGTTCTCTGGCCAATGGACTATATGGTTCACAACACTTTTTTTGACTTTTTTTGGCCCTCAGTGTGTAACATCATGCACAGGAGCAAGCAAATAGTCAAAGATACATACACATGTAGATTACAATCTGCTCTCGGACTATCATCGAGGTCATTTCATCAAGGTTGCTGTCAGATAGAAAATATAAGCAGTGTATTTCCCACTGACAAAGAGAAAACGGAGAGAATTTATCATCAGAGGAATTTCGGCAGCTGCAGCAATTCATTTACTAATGCAAGAGTAGCAACAATCTCATTTAGTAAATCAGATTCATGAAGCCACACACTGAACACTCATTCATATCTGCTCTGATGTGAATACAGCAAAGAACCTCTCTGACAGATTTTGCAAGAAAGAAGACTGTCATAATGAAGTTATTTAAATACACTTGACAGCCCTATAAAATCAAAATCTGGTTTAGATTAACCTTTAGAAGCTACACACATTAAAAATGTACAGACTTTCTGTTTTCTGGTATCATGGACTACATATTGACGACTCATCTTGCACTTTTGTCCAATCAGTTCTAGGTATTCAGGTTTTAAGGTTAAAAGCTATTATGTTCTGCATTATTATGGTAAGAGGGTATGAGAGTTAATTCAAATGTCACCATTTATTTATGTTTTACTATATAAAGCAACAATTACCAATTCAACCTAATTTTTTTCTTCTGTTGGTCCAAAATGACCTACTGTCTGCCTGCCGTATTTGTAGTGAAAGACAATGGTAAAAACAAGTCACTTCTGTACTTTAGTAGGATGAAGTATTCTTGATCTGTAAATAGCACATAACACCTATTTCAGACACATGCAAAAACGTGCTTTGTTCTGTGGGACTCTTACTTTTGCAATTCAACACCATTTTAATCAGTGACAATCCAATCACAGTCATTCTTATGGCAATCAGAGAGAGAATGCACAGTAGCGTGAGACACAGAGAGAGAATGGTAGGGCTGCAGACTTTCATATCTTCCAAGCGGCAGGGACTCAAATCATGTCTCTATGAAGTCTTGATTAAAACGACTTTACAGAGTCAACTGCCCTGTGCGCACAAAACACATAATTTAGTGTTACAATTTAAGTGAAGAACATCTTGCAGAGATGTCAAAGCTTTGTCAAGGGATTATAGCGAAAAGTGTTGACTCTCAGAATAAAGTATTCTTATCACTCACATTCAAACCAGAGTTGGAGTTGAGTTCTGAATATATGAGTGCAGACTTGAAGAAATAATGAAATAAATAAGTGTCATATATATGGGCGGACTAACACATGTGGTGTGGTGTTCGCATGTCTCTCGGTCTCTCTCTGGACCAAAAACCTGTCTCTCTTTATATCAACATGAAATGTAATTCCCAAACCAGTGCGCTTCTGTAATGTGACGTATTTTCAAGAGAAACATGATATTCTATGATTTATCTTCAAGAAAAACATGAGATTCTAAAAAAATACAATAAAATAAGAAATATGAATTAAAATTATTGAACTAAAATGACAGTTTTAACTGTGTTATTTTATGGTTAGTAGCTTAATTCTAAAAATAATAATAATAATAATAATAATAATAATAATAATAAAATAAAATAAAAAACTAAAGTGTTCTTGTCAATCATATTCAAACCAGAGCAAACTGAAGTCAAGTTCTGTACATAAAGCTATGAGTGCATTGTAAAGACTGCAAAAAGAAATAATAAAATAAATAAGTGTCATGTGGGACAGACCATCTCAATGTATAATTTTTCCTAAGACTTATTGCCATTTCATACTATACACACTGATAAAATAAAAAATAAAATATAATAAAATTACAGCAATATAATAACTATATTATGGTCATATTTTAGTAGCCTAAAGCAAACCTTAAAATAAATAACTATTCACATTAAATAACTATTCAACTAGGTGATGCGAGCCAAAAAGAAAAATCATTTCAGAGGTAGAGCATGTTTACATTTTTATGAAACATTACAAAGACAAAGCCTTTTTTTTCTTTAGGTATAATGTTAACTGATGAATTATGCACCAGGAATGCTCAAGAAAATAAACAGTTCATAGCCAACAATATGAAATGAGACACTTCTGGGCCAAAAGAAAACAAACAGCCCACACAAGCTACGGCCACCCTCATCCTCACCTTTCTAAACGGCCACACCACATGGGAAATTGTCCTGCTACACAGGCCGACATAAAAGCACAATTATTCCAATGTTACACCACCTCGCTCTTCCTCTCAAAGTCTGCTTCCCTTCCTAGTGTGAGGAGGAGAAAGGTGACTTTCATAGAACAGCAGAGAAGCTGACTCAGACAGTCCTGAGCCTCAGCAGGCCACAGGGGTGGCTTTCTCTCTCTACCCCAGTCTGAGCTCACCGTGTCTGGGTATTTTTATAAGACGGCTGCCTATGGTCCGTAATGGGCTGAAGCCAGATAGCATTAGGTGTGTGAGTCAGGGCAGACTGATCTACTCCTGCCATATTGAGCTGGATAAATATAATCCATCTCTTCCATCCATTAGTTATTTATACCCGAGACCTTAATGCATTCTTTTTTTGGAGCACATTTAGCTTGCAGTGCCAGATCCGTATCTGCAGTGGTGTGTCCGGCTGGGTTCAAAAACCACCCGCCCCTACAGGCGAGATGTACATCTTCTAGTTATCAGATACGACAGCTGGTTTATTGGTCGGGAAAGCTCTCATTGGCCAAATGAGGCGAACAGTAGCGTTAAGGAAAATGAGACTGCGGCAGTTATGCACAGAAGCCGTATCTTTTGGGATGGAGGTGTTTTGATGGAATGTGCCGTGAAGGTGAAAAGTTTTTCCTCAGAAAAAAGAAGGGCACGAGGTGATGCTAGGCTTTATTTGGAGAATGAGACAGACAGACTGTGTTTCAAGGTCTCTGGTGCCTCTTTCCCACCAATGGGCCCGATCTGAAACTGTGCCACATAGTTCTACCACAAAAAAAAGGTAGTTCTAAGTTATGAGATCAACAGCATCTCAATCTGCCAAGACTCTGAGTAATGGCTCTGGGAAATTCAGCTTTGCAATCATAATAATAAAGTACATTTTCAAACATATTAAAATAGAAAATAGTTATTTTAAATTGTGATACTGTTTCACAATATTACTGTTTTTACTGTATTTATGATCAAATAAATGCAGCCCTTTTGTCCATAAGAGACTTCTTTCAAAAAATATTTTAAAAATCTTACGACCCCAAACAAACATTGTGAATATGAATTCAATTCATTATATATCGAATTTCTGACCATCAAAAGCTGCTTGCGACTGTATAAAGATAATGAATTTAATTTATTTTTTAAGTTAAATCATATTCTTAAAAGGATCGTTCACCCAAAAATGAAAATTACCCCATGATTTATT
This sequence comes from Spinibarbus caldwelli, assembly GCA_039654775.1. Lineage (NCBI taxonomy): Eukaryota > Metazoa > Chordata > Actinopteri > Cypriniformes > Cyprinidae > Spinibarbus > Spinibarbus caldwelli. The sequence goes on along the minus strand of CM077248.1, from coordinate 24,749,258 downwards.
CACCCTCAATCCATGAGTATGCGATTTTCTTCTTTCAGATGAATACAACCGGAGTTATATTAAAAATGTCCTGGCTCTTCCAAGCTTTATAATGGCAGTGAATAGGGGTCGAGATTTTGAAGGCCAAAAAAGTGCATCCATACATTATAAAAAGTGCCCCACACAGCTCTGGGGGTTAATAAAGGCCTTCTGATAACTGTCATAAGCGCTTTCACGAGAGAGTGGTGTTCCAGTGGATGACGTGGGACGTAGGCATAGCGTAAGCTCCAGTGAGAAGTGATGAACACAGAAGCGCAGAGGAGAGAGCAAAATAATACACTGGTCATGAATTAGAAGTACAAAATGAGGATTTGTAAAGAAAAATGTCAGAGGATTTTGATATAAGCCAAGAAGAGACTGGTTTTCCTTTGCTGCAAACAAAACTTGGTTCTCGGGAAACTAGCATATTCTCACCGAAGCTTACACTACACCTACGTCATCCACTGGAATGCCACTCTCTCAGGAACACACGAACGACAGCAGAAGCTAGAGATTGAGGTTTAGAAAGTTTTAAATATGGATGTTTTTTAAACACAAATGCATCACTTCACTTCTGAAGGCCTTTATCCACCCCCCTAGAGCTGTGTGGAGCACTTTTTATGATGGATGGACAATTTTTTGGGCTTCAAAATCTCGACACTGGAAAAGGGGTTCGAGAGGCCTCAGGACGTTCAAGTGTTCAAGTGTCATACTAGTTTTGTATTTATGGATGTTTTTGAGACTTTCAGATAAGTATGTTGCCCTGCTCGGAGTCACCTAGTGTCATCATCCGTCAGTGCAGAGGAGTGTGTGTATTTTTGAAGGGTCACTCTCTTTCCTCTCTCCATCTCTCTCTCTCGTTCTCACTGGATTTGACAGGTAAAGGAAACGGAGCACCAGAGCATGACAGCTAACAATGACCCTCTTCTCCCATTACACACACACACACATTCACACACATTCAAAGCTTTGGTGGTCAAACCCTCTTTCTTCATCTAGAGCAAACACTTAAGGCCAGTTTAATGGGTCTACAGGCAGCCTTCCGCCCAATCGCAGCTCACAGGCTCATAAGAATGTGGGTAGGGAGATGTGTGCTTCCTGCGCATGACTGAATGTGTGTGTATATGTATGTGTATGTGTGTGTGTGTGTGTGTGTGTGTGTGTGTTTCAGCACCTGCTGTCAGGAGTGGATGTGATGCTGACAGGTCAGTAATGTAGGATTAGGCTGGAGGGATTTCTGCTTGCTGCTGCTCTGCGGAGATGTCCTTGGAAAGGACGCAGTCCACTGCGGAGTGACTTCGCTACTTCGACTTCCCTTCCCACAATGCGTTTAATAGAGCGAATAGTACAGAGGCAGGATGTTTTCGTTGCATCTACAGCTCAGGGATTCTTTACCTGCGGTATTATCTAAAAGGCCTCTTTCAGCGGCAGTCAAAGAAACACTTCCCCTAACAAACGTGTCGTACGTCCTTAAGTCGCATATGAAAGGGAAAAGAGAGAGAGAGTGTGGGCGAAAGAGAAGAGAAATGGCTCGTTTTATTTTTTTATGCGTCTCCGTCGATGCAAAGAGTCGCCGGGACACAAAGGAAGCCATTACTGCTTACCATTTGTTGAATTCTCTGGTGCCAGAAAACTGACAGGTCCATTTCTCTCGCCATTCAGAAAGAAAGCGCGAGAGACAGCCATCGCATAGGACACCTAATTACCTCACATCGTGAGGGACAATACAGCCGGCGATAAGCCACCCTACTTAGGAGAGGGCCGTGTGTGAGCGTTTGTGCGTGGGAGGACACGTGTGTGCCGGACAGATGTGAACTGCATGATCTCTGCATCCGTCTCGGTCCGAGCAGCAGACAGCGATGAAAGTCGCTCAAATGACTAATGTCTTCAGTGGTGAAAAATTAATGATTTTTCTAGCCAAGGTTAATGGACATGTCAAACACAGAAAATGAGTTGTTTGAAAGTAAATTACTGTAATCTATATTTAGGCAACTCAGTTAGCCTCATCAAGAGAGCTTCAACAACACCAGCGAGACTCTACAAACCCGACGCTCTCTCCCTCTCGCAAACATGCGGAGCTTCTTATATCTTCAGGCTCACGAAGAGACAAAGATAGCGAACTGTGAAGGAGATTCGCACATCCAGACCCTCGTCCGGCCACTGGAGGAACAGAGGATCAGGTGATCTTTCGTAAGAACACACTGAACAATTCATGAGAGCAGCGCAGAATGGGACGGTTCACACGCAACGGCCCGTCCTGAGGAGGAGTAGTACTCGGACAACAAAAGCTTGATAAATGTGTTTTGCTGCGGCTTTGTTTATGTCCTTAAGTCTTGAAATATGAGGTTACAAAACACATTCTGGAAGAAAAAAGCTTAGAGGAGGGAGATGAAGATGCAAACAGCAACTATCAGAGATTCCATAGGGGGAGCTATTGATGTGCACAAATGCCACTGCAGCACTAAAAGCCTGTGTGTGTGTGTTTGAGTGTGGGACCTATCCCAATTCAGACACGGGCTGAGCTCAGTTTAAAATGAGGATCGGACTGGAGAGAGGGCAGGTTTCTGTGAAGAATGATTCAGACTATTTTAAGCAAACACAAAAAGCTACTCTGTACTAATAAGATCTGGTATCCCAAAATGGGCTCACTGAACACATTCAAAATAACAATGTACAACAAAATTTGCCATCTGTCTCATAAACTGATATTTAAATGGCGATGGATTTTCAATATTATGTCAAGCATTATAAAATAGCAAGTAAAGCTGGTTTTGTTTGTCTTGTTGCTACAGACCAGTAAGGCTGCACAATTAATCGGCTACTGTCAACAAAAGAGAAGCTTCAAGGGCTCCCTGTGGTTTTCTGCCATAATAAATATCGTAGTAAATATTGTTATTGTAATTTTAAAGTTGTTCTGTAAAATAAAATAAAAAATAGTATTATTATTAACAAGTTTTTTATTTTACAGTGAAGTATTTTAATAGTAATATTTCCTAATCTGTTTAATATTTGAAGAGTTTATTTGTAAAAACAGATCACTATTAATTTTCATAAATCATGTTTTTTATTGTTATGTTTTTATTGTGTTTTATAATTATTGTGTTAGTTAGCTGTATTTTTTTAGTTATTATCATTTAAACAAAACAACCCAGCTGCAGTTTGATTGATATTAATTGGAATGCAGGATAAAAAAAAAAAAGATTTTTGAACATTTTTAAAAACTGAGTTATCTGTTTTTGCAAATTAACTCTTCATTTTTATATAGTAAAAACAACAAGAATAAATTATTATTATTGTTACTGTTGTTGTTATTATTATTATTATTAAATACTCAATTATTTTACAATGAAATACTGGTAATATTTAATGGTATACTAATGGTAATATTTCTTATTTTCTCATTATTCATATATACTAGATTTACTTTACAGTGAAATATTACTTGGTATCAGTAATATTTACTATTTTGTTTAATATTTTTAAACAATGAAACAATACTATATTTATACTAAGCAAAACTATATTTATTATTATTATTATTATTATTATTATTACAGTCAAGATAAATAAACCACAAATTTATATTTTGCTGACATTGTGCCCTGCAAAAAAAAAAAAAAAAAAAAAACTGCAATTTTTAAGCAGGAAAAAAAAAGCAATTCTACAGACCACATATCAAAAAGTATAAAACAAATATAAAATATCTTAAATAATCAAATCATATTTCAGATAGAATGTATCAACAGTAACAAAGCAAAATCTCAAAGTCCACATGGCACAAACTCCTCTTTTCAGTCCAAATCCCTTTTTTCTCTGCACTGTCTCCTTACATTTCCACAGAAATCATATTTCTCCCCCTCCTCTCTCACTTTCTTCCACATTCACATGCCCTGTTCTTATCTCTCTATCCATACCGCACAAGGGCGAAACCCCCGAGCCTGCCCACCACATACGACCAGGCACAGAGATAGCAGGTGTGTGTTTGTGAGTGGGGCGCCTCTGTGACTGACAGACTGCAAACACAAAGATATGTACCTTGGGCAGGCGTTTGCTGCGGGCTCAGATTGTGTACTATTAGCTGGTGTGGTAAGTGAGTTTGACGGCAGCGAGATTGGAACAGGGAGGGCTGTGCCAGCGATTCAGAGGGCCAACAGCAGCCAACACAATACACACAGTACACTGAGGGCCCCATGGCACTGAGGGCAAGAGCAAAGCAATATGCCAGCGTATGTGGACCAGTACAGGGGAGAGAGACGATAACAGACCAGAAGAGATGGCACAAGATAAACAGAGGTGAGGTAGCATAAGACTGGACCCGACCAAAAAAAAAAAAAAAAAACATGAAAAGAAAAGAAGAAAGGGGGAATGAAGAGGTGACATGAGGCCAAAGACCAGATCAGTCCGGATGAGAAAAGACAAGACCAGGGGCCTGATGTATAAACAATAAACACTGCATATGCAATAAATGTGTATTTACGTCAGACAATATTTTAAACACAAAAAAATTTTGACAGTATATTTGTTTTGTTTCCAGTAAAAATCTGTAAACAACAAATTTACCAATAAATCTAAAGATCTAGTACATTTTATATATGCACTACCATTCAAATGTTTGGGGTCAGTAAGATTTTTTTAATGATTATGAAAGAAGTCTCTTATGCTGACTGCATTATGCTGACTGGATCAAAAACAGTAATACAGTAAAAAAAAAAAATAATATTGTGAAATATTATTACAATTATTATTACAATTTAAAATAACTGTTATAAGTTTTAAAATATATTCTATTCCTATTATGGCAAAGCTGAATTTTCAGCATCATTACTCCAATCTTCAGCATAACATGATGTATCTTCAGAAATCATTCTAATATGCAGATTTGATGTTTAAAGAATATTTCATATTATATCTTATTATCATCATAACTTATAATATTAAAAACAGTTTTGCTGCTTAATATTTTTGTGGAAACAAAAATATTTTTTCCTTTGATGCATAGAAAGTTCAAAAGAACAGCATTTATTGTATTATTATTATTATTTTTTTTTTGTAACAATCTAAATGCCTTTATTGTCACTTCTGCTCAATATATTGACATATTGACCCAAACTTTTAAACAGTTAACAGAAGCAATCATAAATAAATTAAAATAAATACACAGATAAGTAAACAAAGTGCCAATGGAGTAATACACAAAGTATAATCAAAAATATTCTCTGAAATCAAACAAAGTTTGTTAAATTGTACAATTCTGTCTCTCAGATCAATTTATAAGCAACACTGTTTTGTTTTGTTTTGTTTTGTTTTGTTTTGTTTTGTTTTGTTTTGTTTTGTTTTGTTTTGGCAAACAGCAAATAAACAGATAAAATAATTTTAGTCATGTAACATCCATCTTATCAGTATCATCCATTTTAAATATCTTTACTGTTAAACACAGCAGTGTCACATGTTTGGATGGCAATATGACAATTATTTGCACATGAAGTTATACATAAATTAATAAACACTCCAAAGTGAATATGCGCAATACTTTTAGGATATACCAGAAGAGATGAGGAAAAGTGAATCATATGGTCCTATACAGGCACGGTTTCTCAGCAACAGGGCTATGAGAAGATGTGAGAGGTTGACTAGTGTCAGGACTCCACAGCACCACCATCCAGCAGCCACTATGCTCTCTCTTTCTCAACAAGACTTATTTTTCTAAACAGTTTGTGTCAATACACCACAACTGCTTCTAAAACACTGACAAATCTACAAGTAAATCTCTTCATGCTCTAGTAAGAACTACATCTGTTTGTTAGTCTTGTCCAGTTGAAGATCAGGAGATGTCAATGTGGTGAAGCTGTGAGAGAGACAGCTCAGGGAGTGGGGTCTGTGCCCGCCTGTCTTCCTGGCATCCACAGCAGTGCCTGGCCTCTTTGCCTCCATTCCAGCTCCGGTCCCCGAGCTGCCACTAACGATCACTCGGCCTACCCAGGCACACTTAACATGCAGACCATGCTAAAACACCGCGACGAGACAGACACACACGTAAACTCCCAAGCACACATACACAATCTGAATATAAGACTACATGACAGAGAGGGTCTTACATAAGCAAAACAGTCAGCACTGCACTATTTTGATCTCTAGAACACACAATTTTGCACACAATGTTGTCGTACTCATTTTGATCAAAGAGAGCTGACTGATCATATGTCTGATATAATTTGAACATACTGTAGATACACTACAATATCATACATGCTAACTGGGCCAATGGAAAAAAAGTTATGTAATTTGTCTAAACGTATTTATATAGAACTAAATCTAAAAATAATTTTCAAAATATTTATATTTATATATTGATTTTAGTGCTGGGCAATGATTAATCGCAATTAAAGGGTTACTCCAACCCTAAAATGAAAATTTTTGTCATTAATCACTTCCCCCATGTCGTTCCAAACTCGTAAAACCTTCGTTCGTCTTCGGAACACAATTTAAGATATTTTGGATGAAAACCGGGAGGCTTGTGACTGTCCCATTGACTGCCAAGTAAATTCCACTGTCAAGGCCCAGAAAAGTATGAAAAACATTGTCAAAATAGTCCATCTGCCATCAGTGGTTCAATCTGAACTTTATGAAGCGACGAGAATACTTTTTATACGCAAAAAGAAAATAAAAATAAGGACTTTATTCAACAATTCGTCTCATCTGCGTCACAGCAGCACCATTTTGGAGAATATCCGCTGGACGCAAATTACGTATGCTGTTGTTACGAATGCAACTCCGGCGTTACCTTCTTCTCGCCACCAGAGAGAGCTGTCGCCCAAATTCTGATCACATGTTACCCGGACTCAAGTTCCCATGATCCCACATACCTGGGCCAATCACCCCGCCACACCTGTCCCTCATTATCTCCCACATATAAGCAGCACACACACTCTGATCGACGCGAAGTATTGATTTGCCACGGCCATCAATTCCAAGCGTTCTTTACCCGTGTTTGTTTTTCTGGTTTTGACTCTGTTGCCCACTGATCTTGTGATTGTTTTCCGCCTGCCTCGACTTTGGATTGTGTATTCTAGACACTGATATCTTGCTGCCTGCCCTGATCTTTGCTTGCCCTGCAACTCTGTCTTTGCCCAGCCTCCTCCAGAACTGTGTGCTGGTATTTTGACCTTGTCTGTTTGTTTACTCAATAAAGCTGCTTATGGATCCCACTCTGTCTGACGTGCCGTCACAGAATACTTCGCCACTAAGCGATCCAGCAGCAATTATGCAACTGTCTACCGAGCTCTCTACTCTCAACTCGCCATGCACCAGCATCAACTCAGCCGACTGAGGAGCTCGTTAGGGCGGTACAGGGACTCTGCCTCTCCCAGCCCAAGGCAGCCGCTCAGCTACCACCAGCGGTTCCCGTACTGTTTCCCATACCGGTTCCGTCCGTAAAGCCCTGCCTTGCTCTCCCTGAAAAATTCAATGGCGAACTATCCAGATGTAAAGGATTTCTGATGCAAAGCACTCTGTTCGTTGAACAGCAAACCACTCTGTATCCCACTGACTCTAGCCGCGTTGCATTCGTTTGCTCGCTGCTCTCTGGAAAGGTGTTGGACTGGGCTAAGACTCTCTGGAGGGATGATGGATCAGCTTTTCCCACCTTTGACTCCTTCCTCCGGGACTTCAGGGAGGTTTTCAGACACTCCGCTGAGGGCAAGAGTGCGGGAGAGCAACTATTAACTCTCTGTCAGGGAAGAAGATCAGGCGCGGAGTACGCCTTATCATTCAGAACTTTAGCAGCTCAAACGACGTGGGTAGAGGATACTCTCAAGCTCCTTTTCAGAAAGGGATTGAACGCTGAACTGCAATCCGAGCTGGCGTGCCGCGACGAAGGGAGAAATTTGAGAGAATTCATGGATCTAACCATTCACGTTGATAACCTCATCCGATCACGCCCCCCAGGCCGCTCCACACCTCGTGCCATTCCCGAACCGAGCCCAGCAGACGAACCTATGCAGCTGGGATTTACTCACCTGACTTCCCAAGAAAGAGAGCGCCGCATGCAGAACCAGTTATGCCTTTACTGCGGTCAGGCCGGCCATGTTAAGGCAACATGCCCAGTTCGTCCGGCTACCAGCCCAAGATCTCTGAGTACGAATGTTACTACCAGTTCCTCAACGTCTAGTCTCAAATCGCCAGTCACTTTAACCACCCAGGCCAAAATAATTCAAACGACGGCACTTTTAGACTCAGGGGCGGCTGGGAATTTTGTATCTGCCGAATTTCTTCTTCAACACCATTTGAAACTAACCCATTGTAACTCCTCCTTGGCAGTGGAGGCACTAGACGGCCGCCCACTTGGTGAGGGAAGGATTTGCCGCCTCACCAAAGAAATCAAGATGCAACTTGGAACCTTACACACGGAAACCATTCAGTTTTACGTCATCCAGTCACCCAAGAGAGAGCCACACAACTCCCCAATCACAGATCTGTAGACTGCGCCATTGACCTCATCCCAGGTAGCACTCCACCCAAGGGTAGGATTTTTCCCCTCTCTCAGCCAGAAACCACAGCCATGAAGCAGTATATTGAAGAGGAGCTGACCAAGGGATTCATTAGACCTTCGACATCTCCTGCGTCGGCAGGCTTCTTCTTTGTGAAGAAGAAAGATGGAGGATTGCGGCCGTGCATCGATTACCGGGGCCTTAATGACAACACCATCAAGTTCCGTTATCCATTGCCACTAGTTCCTGCTGCCCTTGAACAACTGCGCCAACCCAAGTTCTACACCAAGTTTGACCTCCGCAACACTTACAATCTCATCCGTATCAGAAAGGGAGATGAATGGAAGACGGCATTTTCCACCACTAGTGGGCACTATGAATATCGGGTTATGCCATTCGGCCTTGCGAACAGTCCTTCAGTCTTCCAATAATTCATGAATGACATCTTTTGGGACATGCTCGACAAATGGGTGATCATCTACATCAACGACATCCTGATCTATTCCAACACCATCAAGGAACACGTCCAACACATTCAGGCAGTTCTTAAACGTCTGACACAACACCAACTCTACGCCAAGCTGGAGAAGTGCGAATTTCATCAGACGAGCACATCGTTCCTGGGTTACATAATCAGTCAAGATGGGGTGGCAATGGATGAGAGAAAGGTAAAAGCAGTGCTGGATTGGCCACAACCTAAGACAGTAAAGGAATTGCAACGCTTCTTGGGATTCGCGAACTTTTACCGCCGTTTCATTAGGAGTTTCAGCACCATCGCAGCACCACTAACCACCATGACCAAGCGTAACACTTCCAAGCTACAAAGATCTCAAGAAGCTCTCTGTGCCTTTCAGGAACTAAAGACCCACTTCACGTCTGCCCCCATCCTTAAGCATCCAGATCCCGACCGCCAATTCATCGTTGAGGTCGACGCCTCTAACTCTGGGGTAGGGGCAATCCTCTCGCAACGACATGGTGAACCTCCCAAAATGTTTCCCTGTGCTTTCTTTTCCCGAAAGTTGTCTGCGGCTGAAAGAAACTATGATGTGGGCAATCGTGAGCTCTTGGCCATGAAACTCGCTCTGGAGGAATGGCGCCACTGGCTGGAGGGCGCTACTCACCCATTTGTGGTGCTAACGGACCACAAGAACCTAGAGTATCTACGTTCTGCCAAGCGACTCAACCCACGACAGGCTAGGTGGGCATTATTCTTCACAAGATTTCGATTCACAGTCTCTTACAGGCCGGGCACCAAGAACACGAAGGCCGACGCTCTCATGTCAGACGGAGAACAGCATTCAAACTGGCACCTGTGATAACATTCTGCCAACCAAGTTACTGGTGGCTCCCGTACAATGGGACATAATGACTGAAATTAAGCAGATGAACCAACAGATTCAGCCCCCTACTGAGTGCCCAGCTAATCTCACTTTCATTCCTGAACCCCTCCGACAGAGAGTGTTCACACAGGTACATACCACACCCAGCTCCGGTCACCCTGGCATAACCGCTACTGAACATTTGCTCAGAAACCATTTTTGGTGGCCCACACTATCTGCTGACACCACCCAATTTATCAAACAATGCAACACCTGCATCTCTTCAAAAACCCCCAGACAGCTCCCGGCAGGCCTGCTCAAACCACTACCCACACCGCAACGACCCTGGTCTCACATCGCGATCGACTTCATCACAGATCTGCCCAACTCACAAGGCAACACCACTATCCTGACGATCATAGATCGATTCTCCAAGGCCTTCCGGCTAATTCCTCTACCCAAACTGCCCACTGCTTTCGAGACTGCCAAACTGTTGTGCAATCAGGTATTCCGATTGTATGGCCTCCCAGAGGACATAGTGTCAGACCAGGGTCCCCAGTTCACCTCACGGGTCTGGTCCGCCTTCTTCAGGCACCTTAATGTTAATATCAGTCTCACGTCAGGCTACCATCCCCAATCTAACGGGCAATCAGAACGACTAAATCAGGAGGTAATCCAGTTTTTGAGATCCTACTGCGAGCAGTGCCAATCCGAGTGGAGTAGGTACCTGATGTGGGAGGAATTTGCACAAAATTCACTAGTAAAACCAGCCACTCGATTGACTCCATTTCAATGCGTTCTGGGCTTCCAACCACCTATGTTTCCATGGTCCGGTGAACCCACCAATCTACCGTCAGTCACTGAATGGTTGCAGAACAGCAAGGCACTCTGGGATCGTGCACACACCCACCTGCTACGAGCTGTCAGGCGCCAGGAACTACAGGCTAACCGTCATCGTCGCGCTGGTCCCACGTATTCACCAGGTCAGTGGGTCTGACTATCCACAAGAGATCTGCGTCTACGACTTCCCAGCAAGAAGCTCAACCCCAGGTATGTGGGCCCATTCAAAATCATCAGACAAATCACCCCAGTATCATTTTGCCTAGAACTGCCTGCTAACAACCGCATTTCTCCTACCTTCCATGTCTCCCTACTGAAACCCTCTGGTGGTCCGAGAGGGACGCCGGAGGAAGAACCCAAGCTACAGATTCCCCTTCCTATCCTGATTGACGGCGAGGAGGCCTATGAGGTGCACGAGCTGCTAGACTCTCGGCGTCGGGGCAGAACTCTGCAATACCTGGTCCTGGGTCAACGCAGGAGATATCCTGGACCCTACTCTCACTGAAGAATTCCATAGAAACCATCCGGAAAGACCAGCCCCCCGACCTCGAGGAAGACCCCGGCGCCGCTTGCCTCCTCGCGTCAGGAGCCGCTCGCAGGGGGAGGGCTCTGTTACGAATGGAACTCCGGCATTACCTTCTTCTCGCCACCAGAGGGAGCTGTCGTCCAAATTCTGATCACATCTTACCCGGACTCAAGTTCCCATGATCCCACATACCTGGGCCAATCACCCTGCCACACCTGTCCCTCATTATCTCCCACATATAAGCAGCACACACACTCTGATCGACGCGAAGTATTGATTTTCCCTGGCCATCAATTCCAAGCGTTCTTTACCCGTGTTTGTTTTTCTGGTTTTGACTCTGTTGCTCACTGACCTTGTGATTGTTCTCCACCTGCCTCGACTTTGGATTGTGTATTCTAGACACTGATATCTTGCCGCCTGCCCTGATCTTTGCTTGCCCTGCGACTCTGTCTTTGCCCAGCCTCCTCCAGAACTGTGTGCCGGTATTTTGACCTTGTCTGTTTGTTTACTCAATAAAGCTGCTTATGGATCCCACTCCGTCTGACGTGCCATCACAGCTGTTCTGTGTCAGCCGCGCCACAAGGATACGCTGTTTTCGTTCAAATCAAAGCGTAAATACACGTAGAAGACACATCCTTGTGGCGTGGCTGACACAGAACAGCAAACACAGTTTGCGTCCAGCGGATATTCTCCAAAATTGCGCTACGCTGACGCAGATGAGACAATTTGTTGAATAAAGTAGTTATTTTTATTTTCTTTGCGTATAAAAAATATTTTCGTCGCTTCATAAAATTCAGGTTGAACCACAGATGGCAGATGGACTATTTTGACGATGTTTTTCATACTTTTCTGTGCCTTGATGGTGTTATTTACTTGGCAATCAGTGGGACAGTCACAAGCCTCCCGGTTTTCATCCAAAATATCTTAAATTGTGTTCCAAAGACGAACAAAGCTTTTACGGGTTTGGAACGACATGGGGGTAAGTGATTAATGACAAAATTTTCATTTTGGGATGGAGTATCCCTTTAATTGCATCCAAAATAAAAGTTTTTGTTTATATAATATATGTGTATACTGTGTATATTTATTATGTATATTTAAAGACACACACATACAGTATATATTTTGAAAATATTTACATGTATTTACATGTATATATTTATATTCATTTAATTTATGTTATACGTAAATATATTATATAAACATATTTTTCTTTAATATATACATGCATGTGTGTGTATTTATACATACATAATAAATATACACAGTACACACACATACAGGTGCATCTCAATAAATTAGAATGTTGTGGAAAAGTTCATTTATTTCAGTAATTCAACTCAAATTGTGAAAGTCGTGTATTAAATAAATTCAATGCACAGACTGAAGTAGTTTAAGTCTTTGGTTCTTTTAATTGTGATGATTTTGGCTTACATTTAACAAAAACCCACCAATTCACTATCTCAACAAATTAGAATATGGTGACTTGCCAATCAGTTAATCAACTCAAAATACCTGCAAAGGTTTCCTGAGCCTTCAAAATGGTCTCTCAGTTTGGTTCACTAGGCTACACAACCATGGGAAGACTGCTGATCTGACAGTTGTCCAGAAGACAATCATTGACACCCTTCACAAGGAGGGTAAGCCACAAACATTCATTGCCAAAGAAGCTGGCTGTTCACAGAGTGCTGTATCCAAGCATGTTAACAGAAAGTTGAGTGGAAGGAAAAAGTGTGGAAGAAAAAGATGCACAACCAACCGAGAGAATTGAGGATTGTCAAGAAAAATCGATTCAAGAATTTGGGTGAACTTCACAAGGAATGGACTGAGGCTGGGGTCAAGGCATCAAGAGCCACCACACACAGACGTGTCAAGGAATTTGGCTACAGTTGTCGTATTCCTCTTGTTAAGCCACTCCTGAACCACAGACAACGTCAGAGGCATCTTACCTGGGCTAAGGAGAAGAAGAACTGGACTGTTGCCCAGTGGTCCAAAGTCCTCTTTTCAGATGAGAGCAAGTTTTGTATTTCATTTGGAAACCAAGGTCCTAGAGTCTGGAGGAAGGGTGGAGAAGTTGCTTGAAGTCCAGTGTTAAGTTTCCACAGTCTGTGATGATTTGGGGTGCAATGTCATCTGCTGGTGTTGGTCCATTGTGTTTTTTGAACACAATGGTCACTGCACCCGTTTACCAAGAAATTTTGAAGCACTTCATGCTTCCTTCTGCTGACCAGCTTTTTAAAGATGCTGATTTCATTTTCCAGCAGGATTTGTCACCTGCCCACACTGCCAAAAGCACCAAAAGTTGGTTAACTCCCTGGGGTCGACGGTATCGCCAGCGATACCAGCTCGGTTTTTTTAAGATCAGTGCAAAAGACAATAAAAATACTCTGTTGATTTTGGTCACACAAATAAGTGTTATACATCAATCGAAACTGTTAAGTGTCTACTTTTATTTGTGTACATTCACAATAACAACACAACTTTGTGCTTTTGGGAAAAAACGAAAACAAACAGGGTGTGCTCTCTGTCTTCTCTGTCTCTGCGAACTGCTTTTAGAAACGCGTCACTAAAATTAACTGTAACTCAGCAAATACTCAGCACACATACATGGGAGTTATATCTATAGAAAGCTTGAAGTGTCTACTTTTAAATGAAGCAAGTCATATCGAAAACAAATATTCTGTGATAAAGTAATCCGTATGAAACCAACACGATGTTCAGTCTTTCTCATCTAACTCATTATCTTTAATGCAATCCCGCCCCCTCGCGGCTCGCGCCGTTCATATGTAAATATCCACGTGAGACACGTAGGCATGGAAACGCCCAACATAAACAAAGCGTGAGGAGATCATTCATCGCGGCTACTGTTCGTTTCTGGAAGAAGACGCGCTGAGTAAAAGCTGGATTTCCCTCAAAAGAAGAACAAGATTTCATCCAGTAGAGGAGATCAATATGATGAGTAAGTAATATTTGTTTTTTTTTGCATTAGTTAACGTGTTATTGTGACATAAACTTGAACAGATTTACTAGTTGCTCCCAAACTACAACATCATGACTGCTACGCATCTAAGAATGTTTAGACTATGTTTATTATTAATACTCTGTTCACAAATAGATTTTAATAGCGTGCTAAACAATAATAATTAGTTTCTCAGATATACAATATGCTTTTTGATAGTACAAAATACATCATTTTATAGTACAAAGCATGCGTGAGTCTATGGCTACAGAATCATATCATAGGCTACTATAAAATCATACATACTAGGCTATATGACTACAAAATCATAGTTGGGTTTTCCCCAAACTATAATTCCTGACTACAATGTTTGAAATTGAGTAAAACATTTTGAATATGAAAGGTAATTCATTGTATTTAAATTTCTTACGGTGCGATGATGTTTTCATGCTCTATATAAAACAATAAAAGTAATATGAGTGTACACTGTAACATGATCAATGCTACGAGTCTAAGTATGTTTAGAACATGTTTATTATTAATAGCCTACTCTGTTCAAAAATAGATTTTAATAACGTGCTACACAATAATAATTAGTTTCTCAGATATAAAATGTCTTCTTTTTTTTTTTTTTTTACGATAGTACAAAGTCTATGGCTACAAAACCTATATATATATATATATATATATATATATATATATATATATACACACACACACACACACACACACACAGCGGGGCAAAAAAGTATTTAGTCAGCCACCAATTGTGCAAGTTCTCCCACTTAAAAAGATGAGAGAGGCCTGTAATTTTCATCATAGGTATACCTCAACTATGAGAGACAAAATGAGAAAAAAAATCCAGAAAATCACATTGTAGGTTTTTTAAAGAATTTATTTGCAAATTATGGTGGAAAATAAGTATTTGGTCAATAACAAAATTTCATCTCAATACTTTGTTACATACCCTTTGTTGGCAATGACAGAGGTCAAACGTTTTCTGTAAGTCTTCACAAGGTTTTCACACACTGTTGCTGGTATTTTGGCCTCTAGAGCAGTAATGTTTTGGGGCTGTCGCTGGGCAACACGGACTTTCAACTCCCTCCAAAGATTTTCGATGGGGTTGAGATCTGGAGACTGGCTAGGCCACTCCAGGACCTTGAAATGCTTCTTACGAAGCCACTCCTTCGTTGCCCGCGCGGTGTGTTTGGGATCATTGTCATGCTGAAAGACCCAGCCACGTTTCATCTTCAATGCCCTTGCTGATGGAAGGAGGTTTTCACTCAAAATCTCACGATACATGGCCCCATTCATTCTTTCGTTTACACGGATCAGTCGTCCTGGTCCCTTTGCAGAAAAACAGCCCCAAAGCATGATGTTTCCACCCCCATGCTTCACAGTAGGTATGGTGTTCTTTGGATGCAACTCAGCATTCTTTCTCCTCCAAACACGACAAGTTGAGTTTTTACCAAAAAGTTCTATTTTGGTTTCATCATTCTCCCAATCCTCTTCTGCATCATCCAAATGCTCTCTAGCAAACTTCAGTCGGGCCCGGACATGTACTGGCTTAAGCAGGGGGACACGTCTGGCACTGCAGGATTTGAGTCCCTGGCGGCGCAGCGTGTTACTGATGGTAGCCTTTGTTACTTTGGTTCCAGCTCTCTGCAGGTCATTCACTAGGTCCCCCCGTGTGGTTCTGGGATTTTTGCTCACAGTTCTTGTGATCATTTTGACCCCACGGGGTGAGATCTTGCATGGAGCCCCAGATCGAGGGAGATTATCAGTGGTCTTGTATGTCTTCCATTTTCTAATAATTGCTCCCACAGTTGATTTCTTCACACCAAGCTGCTTACCTATTGCAGATTCAGTCTTCCCAGCCTGGTGCAGGTCTACAATTTTGTTTCTGGTGTCCTTTGACAGCTCTTTGGTCTTGGCCATGGTGGAGTTTGGAGTTGGACTGTTTGAGGTTGTGGACAGGTGTCTTTTATACTGATATCGAGTTCAAACAGATGCCATTAATACAGGTAACGAGTGGAGGACAGAGGAGCCTCTTAAAGAAGAAGTTACAGGTCTGTGAGAGCCAGAAATCTTGCTTGTTTGTAGGTGACCAAATACTTATTTTACAGAGGAATTTACCAATAAATTCTTTAAAAATCCTACAATGTGATTTTCTGGGATTTTTTTTTCTCATTTTGTCTCTCATAGTTGAGGTATACCTATGATAAAAATTACAGGCCTCTCTCATCTTTTTAAGTGGGAGTACTTGCACAATTGGTGGCTGACTAAATACTTTTTTGCCCCACTGTGTGTGTGTATATATATATATATATATATATATATATATATATATATATATATACAGATGCTCCTGATATTAACATGTTCACAAATGTTTTTTTTTTTTTTTTTTTGGTTGTTTGTATTTTATTGAATCAGATACCTGCCCCAAAGATGAATCCTGATGTCTCTTCAAACTGTTTTCCTCTGAGAGCGCTGTACCAACATCAGATGTTCAACTACACTGATATTCTATGGTAAAACAAGCTCCTTGACTACTGATTATGTTTTTTTCTTGTTGAATCCATGGAAAGAAGCAGAAACACTTAAATAACACACGTAAATATCTGGTATGATTTACTTGTTTCACTAGTTGAACAGAATCTGTTGCAGGAATGACTCAAAGTCCGTTCACATCTCTGTGGTTAGATCAGTGTGCACAATAATGTGTCTTTGACCTTCATTATGTATGTTTTGATTATACGGTCTTGTAAATAAAATACAAATAATTAAAAAAAAAAAACATCTTTTCAATCTCCTCACATTCTGTCTTACCTACCTCAACGTCACAGTCACACTGATGGGCCATTAGGGGCCATTAGGGGAGGGCCCTTTGTCTCTCAGGGGAGAATCACTTAATATTCAAGGCCATTGCCACGCCCTCGCATATAGACTTTCGATCGCAAAACATGTCTTTAAAAATTTAAATCAATATATTGTTTTCTGTGAATGAGTAAGCAGAATGATTTTCACATAATTTTGAAGTAAATATTCTAGCATACAAGACTAATTACTCAAAAGTCTTATTCAGAACTGTTTAGTGTGGGTTTTATGGCCTTATTTCAGCTAAAAAATTTTTCCCCCAAAACTTACTAACCATGCATAATATTTTTTTTTTAAAAGATGCAAACATGTATATCCATCTTGGTCACATATTATTGTAGCACAGTTTGTGCTGAATACAAAAAAATTACATGTTGGTCAATAGTATGTTTTAAGTAGCTGAAATAAGCACAAATATCAGGGCATGTCAAAACATCTCAAGGGCCCCAAAATCACCTCAGACCCCAGAGGGTTAAATGACCATGGTGTTGGTGTGCTTGACTGGCCAGTAAACTCACCAGACCTGAACCCCATAGAGAATCTATGGGGTATTGTCAAGAGGAAAATGAGAAACAAGAGAGCAAAAAAATGCAGATGAGCTGAAGGCCACTGTCAAAGAAACCTGGGCTTCCATACCACCTCAGCAGTGCCACAAACTGATCACCTCCATGCCACGCCGAACTGAGGCAGTAATTAAAGCAAAAGGAGCCCCTACCAAGTATTGAGTACATATACAGTAAATGAACATACTTTCCAGAAGGCCAACAATTCACTATTTTTTTTTTTTATTGGTCTTATGAAGTATTCTAATTCTAATTAATTGGTGAGTTTTTGTTAAATGTGAGCCAAAATCATCACAATTAAAAGAACCAAAGACTTAAACTACTTCAGTCTGTGTGCATTGAATTTATTTAATACACAAGTTTCACAATTTGAGTTGAATTACTGAAATAAATTAACTTTTCCACGACATTCTAATTTATTGAGATGCACCTATATATTATGTACACAATTTTTTTTTTATTTTGGATGCAATTAATCGCGATTAATCATTATTATCGTTATATATATATATAACGATAATAACGTATATATATATATATATATATATATATATATATATATATATATATATACACACACATATGTATATACAATAACATATTATATTTAATATTAATAAAATAATTAAAATATACAAATTATACAACAACAAATTAACACACATAGATATTTAAAATTATTATTATTAATTATTAAATAATAATAATTATATAATTTAAATTCAAATACAATAATAAAAAATCAAATTGAAATAAATATTTTTTTAGATTAAATAAATATAGTGTAAATATATTATTTAAATATTTTATATAACAATATTTTATTAAATTAGGACTGCCTACTCACCTGTCAACAGGTGTAAACTGAATCAATGTGACACGCTAGGCCACAGCTCTTACATAAATACATCTGAAACCAAAGACACTGAAGAAAGAGCTACAAGATTGTGCACTGCAGTTTTTCAGATTCATAAAGAAAGATAATAAATTACTATCTCCATGGTGAATAAGCTGACGGCTACATTTCCATTTCCGTTTCTTTTGTTCGTCTGCATGCCTCGCTGTCATAGTGTGCAAGAGAGGTGACCGGCGTGCTAATGAGTCCTAAGTGGCACTGTTTGTGTTTACACCTGTTTATGTGCAGGCTGTTATCAAGCTTTACATGGAGTAAACATACACACACACACACACACACACAAACACAGTGGATGTGTGTTAGCTGCTCTTCTATGAGCCAACATCACTTCTGTTCGCCTCCTGCCTGCTGTTTCTGTGTATTTCTGCCCTGCATCTGTCTGCTAACAGCCATCCACATATAAAGAGAGACCCCTAACCGCCCATCTGTCACTTCCTTTCTTTCTCCTTCTCTCTCTCTCCTGATTCAATCTCTTGCTCTCTGTGCAGTAGGGCTGGGTGCTATGATACTGTAGATACAGAAGTAAAAATGCAGCAGAGAGTATGTACTGTAGGTTTATACATACAATAGGTTTCAACTTACTTAGATTCTGCGATAGAGTGGCTTTTTTTTTGTTGTTGTTGAACAGAGGATCCTCTTCATCATCATTGATGGAATCCCTCACATCCCTAACACCACAGTCTTTTTTCCCCGATTTTTATTTTCTGAAATACTTTTTGCTTAGTGTAATTTACTTGCTGAACTAAAGTTCAAAGCTTAAAATGGAGAAAATTTATGGAAAAATTCATCTGGAGCCACTAAGCGGTCACTTGCTGGATCTCCATGTAACTACTTTTTATGTGAATTTTGAAATTGTGCTTCAGAAAACCTTAATACACTTGATTGAGGCCAAGGTGGATTTTCATCCACAAATAAAAATGTGCATTAACGTTTTCTCTTTTTTTTAACCAAAATGATGACGCGTTGTGACCATTTTTGCACATTTACAGGCAATATGCCACTCCAATTAAGACAGGTTGCCTCAAGATAATATGCATAATGTGCATAACATAACTGAGGGAAATGAGCAATACTGTGCATTCTCTCTTGCCAAATTCTCAGAAATAATCTTAAAAATGTTAAACAATTGGATGGAAAACCAGCAAATCATTTGTTTTGAATAGTGGTTTTCTTTGCATAAATAAATGAAAATGACACATTTTAAATATATATATGTCATTATATTATTATTATTATTATTATATAACGCAATTTAACGGTCACACTGTTGAACCCAACGGTGCAGCATTAAATATAAGAACTAAGAAGGTGACCGGCTATTCCTCTATAAAGAGCGAGAGAGAGAGAGAGAGAGAGAGAGAGAGAGAGAGAGAGAGAGAGAGGGAAAGAGCAATGCAGTGTTTGGATGGAGGTGGGTGGGGGCAGGCTGCTGTATCAGCAGAATATGAGCAGCCTTCTCTTTCCCTCCATTCACCTCTCTCTCTCTCTCTCTCTCTCTCAACCCCCCAGTCCTCCCGCTCTCTGCTGGTGTCTGGGGAACTCAAGGGCAAGCACTCAGCTGTCACCTCCCCCCGCCTCTCTCTCCCTGTCCCAGCCCTTCTGCACACTTACCTAACAGAGAACAGTCACCTTACCGTACCACACACGGGACACTCTCCCATGAAACCTCACGCTGGAACATACAACATACGGACATTAATATACCACCGGAGTAGTCTGACCAGTAGAAGCCTCACCATGTGAGGTAAAAAAAAAATAATAATTGTGTCACATACACATACAACGTGAACGAAAGTCACCTATAGGACATATGGAACAGTCATCTATGGTATATATAGAATACCAGTAACCTTGCCAACACCTTTACCTGTAGAAGATATGAAACGCAAAGAATACAGTCACCTTGGAGCACAGCTAACACAGTCTAAGACTTACATCATACAATACAATGAAAGCAGTTACCGCACATCCCATCCAGTGCCAGCAGCATCCTTGCAGGGTGACATTCTATACTTCATATAAAAGTCTTTGAAGCAATTAATATATGATTATTTTAAAATTATTAGATGTGGCTTTTATTAGCTCATTTGAAGTTACATGGTATATTTGTACTTTTAAAAATTAATTGTCACGTTTAAGTGAACAGAAAACAAATTGGAAAAAAAGGTTAAAATTGTATAATGACACGGGTAGTACAACGTAAACATGGTTTATGAGGACACTTCCTGTGTCCCCGTAAAACAAAAGGCTTAAAAAACTTACTAAACGGTGTTTTATGAAATTCAAAAATTGCCAGTAGTTTCCTGTAAGGGGTAGGTTTAGGTGTAGGGCAATAGAAAATACGGATTGTACAGTATAAAAACCATTACGCCTATGGAGAGTCCCCGTAAACCACAAATTCAAGTGTGTGTGTGTGTTCCATATGTCCTACAGGTGACCTAGGATTCTGTACAAGTGTATATAATGACTGGTCACAATTTAACATTTTTATTTAAAATAATAAAAAAGGGTTTTATTTTATTTTTTATTATTTTATTTTTAATTATTAACCATTTCTTGGTAACTAATCAAATAAGTAAATTAGTGACATTGATGAGAAGTTAGATGTCTATGCTAAACATGATCATCAGGTTTTAATGGGGAAAAAATGTTGTAATGAAAAAAAAAACTATTAATTTGCAAACATGCAAAACAGAAGCATGATCACAAGTGGACTGTATATTTATATTTGTGTCGAAGCTAAAGGTCACAGTCATGTTATTTGTCAACTTTCTGGTTATCTATACAGCGCGCTTCTGCCTGAGTACACAGGCGAATGTATTAAGCAGATGCCAAACACTTTTCACTCCACACTTCAACACACTTAACACCTCTTCAACTTTGCACAGCTACTAAACTCCTTATACAGCACTCACCTCATTTTCAAATCTGTAGCTCTCTAGGCGATCAGTTTTTTCAAACCATTTACACATGCAACAATGTTACCAAAACTGTCTCCTAGCATCCGATCTGATAACAACAAAAGCAGCTCCAGCAACACGTACAGTACAAAACAATCACATTAAGCAAGTCTCCTCAAAATCGACGTGACAAATAAGATACACGACCATATCAAACACTCCTAAGCAGTCTCCTAGCAACCCCTCCAACACCATAATCAAAACCAGTCCAACAATGTTACCGAATACCACTGTCAATGTTACTAGGATCATCATCACCATCTTCCAACTACAGTCTCAATCCCACAGCTGCTAACAGTCAGTTTCTGATAGCTCAGACACCACAGTCAGACGATCTCATAGCTCTCCCTCCCACAGATCAGAGCACTATCGCAATAGCGCTCTCAAGAGAACATAGGCAGGGCGGAAACAAATATGTTCCCTGACTTCGGACTTTCTGACACAATACGCCACTGCTACAGAGTTTGGCAGCAGCGACACGGGAGCTCGCGGAGTGTGTGAAAACCTGCATGTGATTGTTCCTGCAATATGCCGTGCTGCTTGGAGACTGTAGACACTGACAGCGCTTTCATCTCTACATGTTTATTAGTTCTTGATGCGACAGGCTCTGTGCCTTTTGCCTAAATTTTAAGCACTGCAATAATTTCTGATGCTGCGAGCATCAAGGCTACGATACTAACAGCCTTTAGATATGTGCCCACTGGAGATTTATTTTTGTTATTAAAAGTAACATCAAATTACATGAACTGCAACGAACAAAATGGCACTTGTGTTGTAATTCAGAGTTGATATACAATAAAGACTCATTTCAAAACCTATTAAATAAACAGTTAGGTTTTCGCTAGAAAACAATCTTGCTGAAATTAATTGCAGCATACATACACACACACACACAGTTCTCCTGTAATCATCTTTCTCAGTGGGAGGCCTGTAGAAATAGAGCTGATTGACTATAAGAACAAGCAGGGCTACTTTAACAAGTGGTTATGTCTTAGAAACAAGACATATGAGATCTCTTTTAATATCTTAATTGGTTCTTTAAGACAACATTGCAATTTTCAGAATTTTCTCTGAGAAAAAGACCTTAGCAACAAGTGTCTTCCAGAGTTTAGAACTCAACGATCTACATCCATATTTGCCAATTTAATAAAGTTTGCCATCAAAACAAATTTTAGCTCAAACACTTCATCAAATATTTCCAAGACCAATTTATCTCAGCTATGCTATTTATATTTATTTTATATCCCTATGCACTTAAACTGTGTAACAACAAAATCACTGATGTTGCTTTGACACTGAAAATCGCTGTCAATGTGAACAGCATTTTAATCAGTATTAATAATTTTTTTGTATTTTCCATGAGTTTACTACTTAATGCACTTAAAGTACAGTAAACTTTTTAATGTTTTTAAAAGAAGTCTTACCAAGGCTGTATTTATTTGCTAGAAATAGAGTAAAAACAGTAATATTATGATATATTGTTACAATTTCAAAGAACTATTTTCTATTTAATATATTTTAAAATATTTCTGTGATGGCAAAGCTGAATTTTCAGCAGCCATTACTACAGTTTTAGTGTTACATAAATTCTTCAAAAACCATTCTAATATGCTGACTGGTCAATTTTAATATCACTGTTGGAAAAAAAAAATTGTGCTGCTTAATATTTATGTGGAAACCTTTAAACATTTTTCTTAGATAAGTAAAAAAGTTCAAAAATTAACAATTATTAAATCTTTATTGTTACTTTAATGTTCCCTTGACAAATAAAAGTAATAATTTCTTAATTTTGCTAAACCAAATAATGATTTTTCTCAAGGGGGGAAAACAGCACCTTGCATACTGTTCGACTTATTTAGCACAATCAGTTTAAGATTAGATGTAAACACACCCTTATTCTTTCTCATAAGGGATTTTGGAAAAATAAAACCTGAGACAAACTTAACTGAGCTATGAAAGAACCTCCTCTGAGCAATAAAATGCTCCTCTGGTATATTAATTACAGAAGCGTTTTATCGTTCCATCAGTCATTTTCATCAAGAGAGAAGTTTTGGACCACTTTTATTCATATCCTACAGAATTCAGACTCCCAGATTTCTCCCTCTCTGTGTGAGAGATAAGGAGAGGACGTCCATGCCATGTGAAGGTCGTGCGTCTGCAGCAGAAAGCGGGCTGAGGCAGCAGGGTGGTTCGCTCCTCTAATCTAATCTAAACGGGAAGAGGCTTCTGAGGGAGATGTAATTTCAGAGGCCCAAAAACAGCAGCTTCAAATGCGGCTGATCACATTAGCTTGCCATCACTAAATAAGATTTCTCTACTGTAACAGCAGAGCATACCCATTACAAATGACTTAAGCTCAGAGACCAGTAACTCAATATGGGAAAAAAAATCAATATATATCAGAAATAATTACCCCCCCCTTCTTCTCCCCTCCAAAAAACCCTGTTATTCCACCCACCAAACATCTCCGCCAGCCTCGCCACCTCCCAAGCTCTCAGATCTGTCATTAATCACGCTGAGATTTCTGGGTTGGATAAGATAATTAAGACAGGAGAGGAAAGACAGAGAAGCGAGGTGTGGATTTTAAGGTTAGAGAAACGAGGCGTGTTTGAATGGCAGAGATAAGTACAGCAGTTATAAGGTGACAGTTCGGAAAGAGAAGGAGAAAAAGAACGAGAGAAAGAGAGAGACTGTCTCACCTCTGCTGTGTGTGATCCATCAAACAAGGGGAAAACACAGGAATTCATCATAGCAGAGCATTCGGACTGTGCAAATCAACATTATGTGAAATCGCCCGTCGGCAAGAGGAGGAGGAGGAGGTATAAAATGAAAAACAAATAAATCAAAAGTGAAAAAAACAACACTGGCAGACTTTTATCTGTTTCTTTGTTTGTCAGGAAACGCAGGAGACGAAATATGAGGCTAAGTGAGAATGTTTCGTATGTACAGATTGAACATGTATGTCAGTTTAATGCATGCATGTATGCTATGTTAAGATTGCATTAGCAATGCATGCATGTATATGGTTGTGTTGCATCCGTGTGTGTGTGTGTGTGTGTGTGTGTGTGTGTGTGTGTGTGTGTGTGCACGCGTTACATCAGCTAAATGGTGTTTCCATCACTCGCTGCCAGTTCCACCTGATTTCATCTACTTCTGCTGGAACAAACAGCCAGTTGGGAGGCAGCTAGCATCGGATTGGGAATGAAGAGCCTCGTATTGAGACAGAGAAACAGGAGAAAAGACAAAGCGGAGAGGAGAGAAAACTGCCGGCATCTGCTACTTCATTAGCTGGTGAGGTTAAAGAAGTATTGCTTCAGCCTGGCTGACAGAGAATGAAGAAATATCCACCTGGAGTCAAACACAATGGAGAAGATGGGCCATTCGTCACTCTGAGAGGCTGGGAGTGTGGATGAGAGAGCCACTGCAGATGAGCCAAGAGCAGACGATGGAACACACACACACGTACGCGCTCACACACACACACACACACACACACACACACACACACACACACAGGCTAAACAGCATGTCTATGTTGATTTTTAGACACTCAGCTTGAGTTTGAGGTATTCTGCTGGTTCGCTGTAAAGGACTGTTCACTTTAACCTTATTTAGAGACCTCAAAGGGAAGTAACAGTGATCCAAAACCAGGCAGCTGGAAGAAAAAGGCATGCAAGGTTAAAACTCAAACAGGAAACCATTTTATATTTTTATAATAAATTTAATTTAATTTAATGAATAAATACAAAAGGTATAATATGTTGTAAATATGTGTAAAATGTTTAACTAATAGTAAAAATGATAAAATTATATAAAATTATAATTAGAATACTTATATTCTAAAATTATTATATATATATATATATATATATATATATATATATATATATATATATATATAGGTGCATCTCAATAAATTAGAATGTCGTGGAAAAGTTCATTTATTTCAGTAATTCAGTAATTATATACATACATATACATATGTATATACATACATATATATATATATATATATATATATACACACATACATACATATATATATATATATATATATATATACACACACATATACACCCATATATATACACTTTTTTTTTTTTTTTTTTTTGAATTTTTGAATTTTTGTTGCCTATGTAGAGCAATTTTCTGAAATGTAATATAGATGAAAATCAGAAAATATCACACAAGTGTTTTTCTTAAATCAGTAACTTTGCATCTTAAACAGCTCTGTAAACTAGCCTGCAGCTAAGAGGTGACAGCTGGCAATTCCAGTTTTAGGCCTTGAGTATAACCTACTCAACTTCTAGAGGAGCATTAGAGGTCAGAGGTGAAAATGAACAATAAACTGAATGGATTTTCATTTGTAGTTGTTCATCAATTCAAATAAGGCGAGTCACAGTGCAGAAATTGATCTAAACTGAATTCCTTATAGCAGGAAATCATGAAAGAGTCCAGTAGGGCTATAGGATGCTTTGAGAGTGACGGGAGAAAAGAAAAATTGCATATATGCTAAAGGAAAATATGCTAAAAAAAATTATACTAATACATATTAAATTAAATACAATAATACTGATTCAAAACTGAGTTTGATGATGATAAATATTAAATATCTATGTAATTTAAAAGCCTCTTCTTTATTAAATGAGTAAATTCCATGTATTCCCTTTTGTTTTCCCCTAACATTAGTTATTAAAGCATAAACTTGTTCCTTGAATTTATAAATCTCCTGAAGAGCAAGTGTGCATGCACTGTCCATAGACACATGAAGGTTCAACAAATTACAAAATGACTTCATTTTCTCCAGTCAGATCTAACACATGGCTGTATAGATTGGAATGTTTCCTTCATCAATAGCCCCCTATGAAAGACCAAGACATGCACGTCTGTTGCAGCTTTAATGCGAGGAAGAGCGTCCCACGGTTCACATTCCCTTCAGAAAGGCTGATTTGTTACATAATAAAGTGATGAGTGAGGAGGAAGATGGAAGCTCAGTGTGGTGGCACTGCGATCAGAGCTTCTTTACGGGTTATTAAGATGTACCTGGGTGTGACAGGGCATCAATAACTTCAGCGCTGGCAGAGATAGCCCGCTGAGAGGCAGATGGCATACATGACTGGATATCAGTGATTATGCAGCATAATTAAAGGCAATCATAATTTCACAAAGTTTCACTTGCACTTTTGCAAAAGGCTGCATCAGGCGCAATTAAGACGATATACTGCAGCCTGGGCGCAATGTGCATCGCAAGAAGAAAGAGAGTGATCAAGAAGGAGAAAGAGTAAAATAAGGAATTGCAGGCTTACAAATATCTACTATATACGTTCTTTGCTATTAAGAGCTGGAGAACCAGATTTTTAGATTTTATGAAGAAAAAGCCATCATGATGCTTGGGTGTTCTGGGTGGTTGGCAGGCCTAATTAAATGTGATGAGATAAAAAAGTGTGTTCTGCGAAACAATGGCAAGAAAACACATCTTTCTAATGAGTTGATCTCAAGGGCTGCACACAATGACATACAGCACGACCAATGTAGTACGATTCATAAACAAATAACTCTTATGAACCGGTTCTTTATAGTGAATCAAAAACATACTGCTCAACCAAAATAGTCCGATTCATAAATAAATGACTACTATGAACTGGTTCTTTTTAGTGAATCAAAAGCACACAGTGCAACCAATGTAGTCTGAATCACAAACAAATGCCTCTTATGAACAAGTTCTTAATAGTGATTCAAAAATATCCTGCACAGTCAGGGTAATCTGATTTACAAACAAATCCCTCTTATGAACTGGTTATTTAAAGTGAATAAAAAACAGCGCAACTAATGTAGTCTGAATCAAGAACAAATAGCTCTTTTGAACAAGTTCTTTTAAAGAATCATTCAAAAACAACTCATTTGATCATTTGAATCAGTATGATGAATCCTTCACTGAATAAACAGTGCAATATAATGTATAGATGCTGTAACTAAAATATAGCCAAATGAATCGTAACTGAACTGAATTAAAATTGGGATGAATTGAATCCAGAGTTTGTGAATCAGAATCAAATGGAATCAGGAAAAACGTATTGATTTCCAGTCTTAAAAATGTTTTCTAAAAGATTTCCTAAACACTTTCCCCACGTCACTGGTTGCTAAAACAAATAGCGCCACCTCAATCATGTATTGTTGGTTGAGTCCAAAAGGTCAAGTGGAAGATGACATTACTACACACTCTGTGGGCAAAAAGCATCATTCTCCATGGAGCACTAACAATAAATGTGTACATTCCACTTGACAAGTAGAGGGACAGGGTAAGAATGGAAACCAAATGTGTTGTCACACACACATACAATAAATAAAATGTGTGGAGATAAACCATCACAAGAAAACCTTTCCAATGGCCTCCTCGCCCTCTCATTGTGCATATCACACAATGCCAAACCAGCAGCCGTATAGCTCCGAATGGAACAACAAACACTTACGCTTGCATGCTGTAACACAAATTGGGATGAAAGTTAAGCCATACATTTATATAAAATAAATAAATAAATAAATGAAATTCTCACTAGTCGCTAGGTTAGTAAACTTTCAATATACTAATATGTGACCCTAAACCAAACACTCAATGTTTTTGAGCTGAATAGATAAGCTTTCCATTGATGTATAGTTTGTTAGGATAGGACAATATTTGGCTGAGATACAACTATTTGAATATCTGGAATCTGACGGTGCAAAAAATCAAAATATGGAGAAAATCACCTTTAATTCAATTCAAATCAATTCAATTGAATACACTTTATTGTCCCCAATGGTGAAATTTGTCTTGGACACTGGAGCCCGCATACGCATACACTGAGCAACATTACATTGAATAATAAAAATCCACATAAACATAGATAAAAACAAACATTCCTAGAAACAATAACAACCATAACCAACAAGGGGTTACACGTAAAAATTACATGTTTAAAAAGGGTAGCACTTTATTTTACAGTCCTGTTACTCATGTACATACTAATTACAATATCTAGTTAATAACTAGGTACTAACCCTGATCCTACCCCTAAACCTACCCCATGTAGTTACCTTATATTACCAGTACTTTCTTAGGTAGGTACATTATAAGTACACTGTAATTACATGTAATTTCATGTACTGTAAAAAGTGTAACCTTTAAAAGTCTTTAAAGTTGTCCAAATGAAGTTCTTAGCAATGCATATTACTAATCAAAACTTAAGTTTTGATATATTTACGGTAGGAAATTTACAAAATATCTTCATGGAACATGATCGTTACTTAATATCCTAATGATTTTTGGCATACAAGAAAAATCGGTAATTTTGACCCATACAATGTATTGTTGGCAATTGCTACAACCGTGCTACTTATGACTGGTTTTGTGGTCCAGGGTCACATATGTACTTTTGAAATATTAATGTGTACCTTAGGGGTAAATAAAGTATAAAAATGCACATTTTAGCTTTTGCACTTTAGGTTACTGCCCCAGGGATAATTTTGTACTTATTTTCTGAGAGTGTATGAAAATAAAAATATGGTGAACACATTAGAGTAGAACAATGCATATGAATGGTATAAGCAGAGGAAATCATTTTAATTTAAGCCACATTAGCATATAAAATACTTTGAAAACATATGTAATGACTTTTTACCCACATATTAGCTATCTGAAAACACACTAGCTAATGAGGGTACTACTGTCAAGCTGAGAGGACATATTGAGTGTGTGCGATTCCTTATCTAGAGAGCACACAGTCTCACAGGATGATGGCCTCTCATTGCTGTCCTTGTGTGGACAGCGGTGATGGGAAAGTAGATGGAGGGTGGGAGTGTGTTTCTGTGTGTGTGTGTGTGTGTGTGTCCCTCTTGGATAATAGACTATTGGGATTAAATATTGGCTAGTGCTTCAGGTGGAGGGCAGTGGACTGGCTTGTAATGCATCACACTCAAGGCCTCTCCTCCTCAACCCTCCCTCTCTCTTTCCATCCATCTCTCTTTCTCTGTCACTACAATCCTCTGTATGGTTTATTTATGATAAGACCCCCCCCCCCCCCCCCCCCTCCCCCTCCAAACAAGACAGGCTGAGAAAGCATTTAAAATAAATGACAAACAGGATTCAATCTGACTTACATTTCGAGACAGATATAATTACCTCCCATTTCAATCAACTTCATTGCTATTTTTGTCCGCTAAATATCATCTTCAAGCTATCTGCTCCCCAAACCTTCAATTTCGCATAATCACTTCAGTGCATAAAGTTTCCCCGCTTTGACCAAAATTTCAGATATCTAAATGTTGGAGTGACTTTGCCTCGCCCGGGTGCTATTGCGCGTGGATAAATGTGACATTTCGCTACTAAATTAGCATAATCACATTGACGACCATGGAATCGTATTGACTGCAGTACAATGGATTTGATTAGTTGAGGGGGAGCAAACAGCAGCATTATAATCAAGCTGGAAAAGTCACAGGTATTTTTCTCTGTTTTGTTGGAGGCTATCTGTGGCAACATTCCTGTCTGACATTATGCATCTTTGCTAATGCAGGCTGGAAGCGGCTAACAAGCAGCATGCTAACTGCTGTTAGTGCCGTTGTCCGTACATTAGTGAAGCTTGGTTGGTTTGTTTCGCATCATCTGTGGTGATAAATGCCGGTCTCCTTTCTCAGCAATGACATTCATTTTCTGCTCAGCACTTTGAAGGTAATTCATTGCTAACTTCGGAGAACAAAAAAATTAACACATTAAATAGACTTCATTTCTGAAGAAAAATGTGTATATCTTAAAATGCATCTGTAGTGAGATAATAACATGTTAGCATTAGCTGAATTAGCATGTCTTTGAATCATCCAAGGGCTCCGGCTTATTTAAAACGAAAGTGAAATCTGCTAGTCAGGGTTATTTTATCATGACTTTGTATGTTTATCTAGTCAGTTCGACCTTGACCGTCATTAACATGAATCTGCTCAGCACAATCTTCTAAAGCTTTACATAAGCAAGTCTAAAAAAAAAAAACAACCAGGGGCCTTTGTGCAAGAGAGATGCTAATTCCTCTTTACCGCCCCTCTGTTGTAAATAAAACACTATTTCAGATGTTCAATTACAATAAGTACCTTTCATTTAAGAGCTCAGTCTATGTTGTGGCCTTATCATTGAGAAAAGAGAGAGGGAAACGAGAGATAGAGATAAACAGAAGGAGAAATAAAGAGAGAGGGCTTTTATTTAGATCACATACAATTACTCACAATCGTTTTGTAAGTGCAGCAAACTGCAGCGGGTTTCTGCACCGCTCATTTGCTTAACAAGGTAAAAGCCAGAGAGGCCAGTCACAGAATCAAGACAGATGTCTTCACGAAGGCGGAGAATCCAAAAGGAGACCAAACAAGTGTGTAAAGCATCACTATTACTATTTCTCAGATCGCTTAAGTTAGTGATTTGAACAAATGAAACCGTCTGTGCTACAGGCATGATTAATATCCCTCAAAATCGTGAGGCTTTACTTTAAGCAATCAGATGTAGAATTTTATGTTTTGGGGTGGGCTTTTTTGACTTGGGCTGGCAAGTAACCAGCCTGAACACCCTAAAAACCACCTACAACACTCTATGAACCACACAGTAACACCCCGACAGCCAAACACAGCATTTTAATATTACAGCAGCATTTATTATGTATTTATTTTTTACTTTTTATACAACAGTGCCTTAAAAAATACACATTAAAAATACACAAAAATACTGGCACTGCATTTTTAGACAATGTGTTAAAATTAAGTTAAAATTACTTCAACCTTTAAAAAATGCATCTTGGGACCCTTGCATTTTAGTCAAATCACTTAATCTGGATTTTTTTTTTATGTGAGAACCCTCTAATAAACACATCCAAAATCAGCTACAGTAATTATTCAGGGTTTCCTTAAAAGAATAGTTCACCAAAAATGAAAATCATCATTTACTCACCCTCATGTCATTCCAAACCCATATGACTTACTTTCTTTTGTGAACACACAAAAGAAGACATTTCAAAAGTCAGTTGGGTCTAAACAACAATGGACCGTACAGATTTCCATTGTACGTACAAAGAAAAAAACACTTAGACATTTTCAGAATACCTTCTTTTGTGTTCTGAAAAAGAAAGAAAGTCATACAAGTTTGGAATGACATGAGGGTGAGCAAGTGATGATAGAATTTTAATTTTGGGTAAACCATCTCTTTGAGGCTGATTTGTCAAACCCAACACACAATGTTAAAAAAAAAGGAAAAGAAAAATGTAGCTTTTCTGTATGTAATGGAAGCATGCGCCTGGAGGTAATTAGGTCTTCTCAGCCTCCCAGACATACATTGAGTCCTTGAGGAGGGGAAAAAAATCTGCCTTGCAAGCTCCCCATCTGATCTCAGGACTTTGTGTTTGTACTTCGTTACAGTGGCTGATACAAGATTAGATAGATGCTGGCATATCGCAGACGTGCATCTCGATGGCTCGCAGAGTGTACTTTCCAATTCCAGAGATGACCTTCTGAAAGAGCGGAGCGAAACGAAAGTGAGAGAGGGAGAAAGCGGGGGGAGTTTCAGGAAGGGCACAGGAAGCTGATACCAACTCTCCGATTATAATCACAGAAATCGGCATCCTGGCTGTCTAAGACGGTCCTTAATGAAAAGAGATATTCACAGTGTAGCTAGCGGTAAATGCTTATTATCTTAGATGTTCTACTGATCGTCTGGTTAATTCACCTTTGCTGAATGGGCAGGAGGGTGGTTGAGGGGGTGTGAACTAATTACAAAGCACTGATGGCTTTGATTGAATCTGTTTGAGATGACTGACTCAGCAATGGGATTTCAATACACCTCGTCCCAGGGTGAGCATTGCAAATCAATGTACCTTAGTAAGCGTTTTGCTACTATGACTCAAAACATACAAGAGTTAATTCAAGAAATGAGTCTAAGAAATGATTAAAATATGAGAGCGCACTACGGGGAGCTACAGGTCCATGATCATTTAAGCTATAAAGCTGATGTGATTTGAGCTCTAAACATCTATATGAGGAGCTACAGTATAGAAAGCAAATCATTTCTGCTGCAGAGGACCTATTATGTGAGCTAAAAAACCTATGGTCTGAAATATTAAGCTATTTTAACATAAAAATGCAGACTGCACATCTCACCCTCTTCAAAACAAACTCTCCAATATCCATCGCTCTCAGGACATGCTTTCAGGACATGCTCTCAGGATGTGTAGCTGTCAATTTGTGTTCACCGCTGATCAATCTAGGGAACTGCAACAGTATCATTTCTAACAGCAGAGATCAATGAGTCACAATGAGTCTTTGTTCGACAGGCCAAGGAGACTATGCTTACGTATTGGATGGGATATACTGATTCATAGAGGGACCTTTTTATTCAAGTACATGTTGAGAGTAAATGTAACAGTGAGTAATAAGGAGTCCATGGACATTGTGAACTATTGTAAATGAGTCGGACTTTAGTGTGCAGAAACCTATGCAAATCGCATCACATATTATACTCTGTTCTCAGTTGCAACAAGTGAAGAAAACACTTCATTACCACTAAAGGTTTGCATAAATTTTTTAACTTTCAGGTTTTGTTGCAACCAGCCGCAGATTTCTTTATCAGCCAGCTTTTACCAGAAGACATTATGCTGGTAATAAACTCAAATCAACAGACTAAAGCACCACAACTCATCTTGAATTACTTTTTCCAGCAGTCTTATCACTCATCAGAAGATTACTGTATCATATTTATTGAATTTGTCTTACCTACTCCTATAACATGAAGTATAATGATATGTAATCTATAGAGGTTCTGTAATATGAGCTATACAGCTTTTGAAGTCAACATGAAACTTGCAACCCGTTTTACTTCTGCAGTCTGACATAATTCAAGTGAAACAAGATATTCAATGCCAGAATAAAACTGTCAGCCAAAAAGTTTTAAAGGCATTATAGATTATCGTTTGGGGTCAAGAAGATTTTTTAAAATGTATTAATGCATAATATTTTTACGCTGATACATGTAAAAATCTTTTGAACTTTCCATTTATTAAAAATCCTGAAAAAAAAAAATGTAACATGTTTTCAACCAAAATATCAAACAAAATAATCATTATACACTGAGCGCTAAATAAGCATATTATGATGATTTCTGATTTCCGGCTGATGAAACTTCAGATTTGCCATTACATAAATAAATCACATTTTAAAATATATTTAAAGCTAAATTATTTTAAATTAAAATAATATTTCACATTGCTAAGGTTTTTACTT
This sequence comes from Spinibarbus caldwelli, assembly GCA_039654775.1. Taxonomy (NCBI): domain Eukaryota; kingdom Metazoa; phylum Chordata; class Actinopteri; order Cypriniformes; family Cyprinidae; genus Spinibarbus; species Spinibarbus caldwelli. The sequence continues at coordinate 24,715,509 of CM077248.1, read as the reverse complement.
TATTTTTGAACAAATAAATGAAGGCTTGATGAGCATAAGAGAATTTTTTTCAAAAACATTAGAAAACTTACCAACATTTGAACAATAGTTTGTAGTTTATTGCCAAACATTTATGAATATTTTGTTCTTTTAAACAACGTGCAGTTAAATCTTGTGCAATACATGCTTCAGGTCTTGTTGTGCAAGCAGACAGGGTCAAAACTTATTTCATGTTGACATTAAAAACAGACAGCTAACAGTGAAGTATGAAGGGCAGCTGGAGTCCCATATTTATCTTAACTATCTCGTTTTATGTTTTAGTCTTTTATCTCTCTTCTTTAATGGTCAGAGTCCAACACACAGGTGTAAACAGACATAAAGAACATTTGTGGCTGTCAAGCATCCAGCTCAGACTCTTTAACCATTCAAAAGGAAAATAACTTATGACAGGTACTGCTAAACGTGGAATTAAAACTATTGAATAGTTAATCCTGCAGTTACAAGCACAATATGCTACTGGAAAAATTGCATTTCTACAGAAGTATATGTGATACTTCAGTAACTCTGACAGATTAGGGAAAAATATGGATGCGAGGTGTGAGCGTACGTGTGCATGAGCGAGAAAAGGAAAGACTTCCATAACACATCAGGTTTCAACTTTGTAATGACTGGGAGAGTGAACTGCATTGGACTTGACATCAAGCTGATTTGAAAAGCTTGTCGCTTGTTTGGAAAAAAAAAAGCAGCTGCTTGTGAAAACTCACAGGTTTATTTCTGTTCCAGGATTCTCACCTCCGCTTCTTTATCTACTGTTAATTAGCATCGCTGCTAACAAGAACTCTAGCACATATGCAAACCGCATGCATCTCCTCCTGTTCTCCTGTAGAGTGTATGTGGGGGAGAGAAGACAATCTCTAATTCTGCAAGCTTTACAGAGAGGGAACTAATTAACTTGGGCAGCCTCTTAAAATCCAATTGGGTTTTCACCCGATGCAGATTATTTTTAATTAATCTGGTATGAAATTAAATGAGCGACTAACAGAGAAGCTGGACTTTGTCGATGTTTTGTTTCATAAACATCAGACACAATGCTGACATGCTTTAGCTGCTAAATGCAAGGCATTATGTTCACAGTCTCTGCTGTAAACAAAAGGCAAAATACTGCCTAAAAGCTTGTAAGGTGGGAAAGAGAGAGACAGAGACTGTCTGTAAATGTTGTGACAGTAAAAGGCCTCTTTAAAATCACTGCTCACCTGATTGGCAGGGTCACTCAGTGCCTGTCTACCCATCACTCACAAGGCACCTCTCACCTCTTTAATATTCCTGACGTCTAACAGGGGCTTTTTCTTCCTCCTTTTTGCCTTTTGAGTGTGAGTTGGCAAAATATGAGGCAACCTGTCAGTTTCAGTCTACATGGCACCAGTCAACACAATTATTGTAACATAACCAATTAATTACTAATAGTGGCTGATTTAACATTCATATACCATAAAAAAAAATTATATGATCAAAAAGCCAACTTCATATTATATGAAATGACTTGTACAGCCAATTTGATTAGAATTAAACATTTAACACAGCAACTGAATTCAAGTTAAAGTAGGTGGAAATTATATAAAAACATACATTCATATCATCTTAAAGACATTTCAAAGTGTAACTAAACATCATTAAATATATACACAAGAATTCTATAAAATTACTAATTACCAATTGTAACATTTAATTTCAAAGTGTAAATATTAATTTTTAGTTATATTAAATTAGATAAATGAATTTAAAATTTAAATATAAATACATTATTTATAATTAAAGACATTGAAGACACAAACTAAGGTTACACTAATTAAAACATTTAGTTACATTAATTAAAATACTTTAATTTAATCTATTCAAGTTTAATTGAAAATGTATACTGCATAAAAAAAAAAATTTAAATTATAAATAGATGACTTTCCATAACCTTACTGAATATTAAATTACTTAGTATTGGTAATTAAAGACATTGAAGGCACAAACGAAAGGTTACATTAATTAAAAAGAATTTTTAGCTACATTAAATGAACAAATAAATTATTTAAAATTAACTTGAATTAAAAAAAATAATACAAAATGCATTATATAAATAATTAATGGAAAAAATAACATTAATTCAGAATTTCTCAACAGTGACTCGTCTAACTCTAATTCACCAGAAAGAAACATATTTTTATGCACACAACCATAGCGGATTTTTATTGAAGTCTCTGATTCGTGTGGATTAGTATTTTAAAGGCAATAACCGCATCTTCGGATGGTGCTGTTATTATTCCTGTCCCCACTGTTCTTTTCGCGATTTTAATTTCCTTTTTAAATATTCCATTATCAGAACACAAGGTTAAAGGAAAGACAAAACTCAATACGTGCTATCTTCTATCTTGAACAAAGAGTTACTGACACACTATGAGAGCGAACTGTCTTCTTCAGAATTCTCTATTTATTTTCTCTTCATTTGAGAAATATGGTTTGCTTCCACTTTATATTAAAAAAGTAGTTAAGTGAGTTTGATTATCTATTATAGCAACTGCAAAACTTGCTTTTATTCATTTTAAGATACAGTATGTCAAACTCTTTCACTATGTCTGAAAATAATTCCACTAATAGCCTAATACGCAACATATGTTGTCTGTAGAAAGTCTGTAAATTGAGATTAGACATAATGCTTGTCATTTCAAAAGATTTGCAGCTGCAGATAACTACACTATTAATGATCCTCAAGTTTGGAAAAGATTACAAAAAACCCTACAAAAACTCATTTTCCAGTATGTGTCGGCACTGACAGAGGCCTGGGTATTGTGAGTGTGTGAGAAAGGAGGGTGGACTGAAATTTCAACCACTTTAATCACTGCCACATGCTGTTTCTTTTATTAACGCAGCGTTGGGAGGAACATTCCTGTTGAGGATTGTCAAGTGCTTGACTGATTCATAACCTTTTTTTTTTTTATCTGTCACCTTTTCAAAGACTGTGACTGGAAGACACAAGAGTGTGCATACATAAACACACATTCACATTCACACACATCCACAATGAGATACCATGTTCAACGTGTGATTTTCAATCTATGGCACAAGAGAAAAAAATAAAACAAGGCAGATATTCAATTTAGATAGAGAACAAGGCCAAAACTTCTCGTATACTGGAGACAATGCTCCATTTGCCTCAGCAGGCTTAAAAAGAGCATGCAGGGAGCACACGGTGCGAGAAACTGACAGCTCAGGAGTGGAAATTTCCAATTATGGATCTGAAGAAACAGAAACGCAGAGAATGAAAAGCAAAAGGTATACGAATTCTGTGTGAGGAGCCAGACCTGTGTGCTGCTTCCTTTATGATTTCACTTGAAAGTTTGGACAGAGCTCTCTGAGACAGTGAGGAAAACAAAGAACATTGAAGGTGAGAGTGAACCAGAGAAGCAGAGAGAAAAGAAGATGTACAGGCTGAAAAGTAGCATCTACTGTACTGCTCTACAGCAATAATAATAATTAGCTGGCCTGGCCAGTCGAGATCAACTATTCATATGCTACATACAGTATATCACCTTGACTGAACTAAAAATAAAAATTCCTTTATCCCCAAATCAAGAAAAGAAAAGAAAAGAAAAAACTCCATTAATTTTGGGTAAACCATCTGTAAACTAAAAATTAACCATCTCTTTGTTTAAACTAACCCTTTATATATTCTAGAGCATAAACAGAAAGCATAAACTATGGAAAACCAACTGACTTTTTCCATGACATTGAACATTTTCAAGCCTGAAAATTCAGATTTTTCCATGACCATGGGAATCCCGGTTCTACATGAGACACAATTAGTGGAGTGCAGCATCTCTGTATATCATAACTTTAGAATTTTCACTAGGAAAAAAAGAATTACTAGAAACAGAGCAGCTGGCAAAATGCAGACATTTAGACTGCACTTACACTATTAATAAAACAAAATTACCTTGATCAATGACCCTAATTTTGTTTTGTTTTTTTGGTCTTTACAACTTTGCACTGAATATCCCAGCCCTTGTGCAATCTTACTGGTACAAAATCAGCATAAACTATACATTAAACATAAAACATTCTCGTTGCTTCAGATAGTGTCACGTCACGGAGCAGTTTGAATGGACAAGGTGCTTGCTACTAGATACGTGTTGCATCAAGCCTGGTGTAACTAAAGTTAGCTATAGCACACAATCACACTCCACTAGACTCAGTTCAACTCAGTTAAACCCAAGTTTCTAAGCAAAGTTTGTAATTTCTACCTGATCTGTTTTGGCACTCAGAGTGTACATTTGTACTGTGGAAGAGCACGGCTACACATCCAACTCCTCCTCTCCATCTCAGCCAAGCATTACATGAAGGCTGATTGACAGCTCTTGGAATTGTATCAAAGACAAGCGCCAAACTAAGTGTGTGTGTGCGGAGAGAAAATAAATATAAAAGTGGCTGGCGGCAGAGTGTGCCGAGGAGGCAGTGGCTGGGTATCTTTCACATGCAGTGTGTCACATTCCTTTCCCACGCTATACGCATCTCAGAGAAGAAAATATCAGCTAAAGAGGCAGAAGCCTCTTTGAAAAGGGCCCTTGAAGCCTTTTCACTCAGACCTACAGTGCTTAGAAGCGTCTCATGTATGTCTGTGGAATAAACAAAGGTAAAGAAACCCTCTCTTTCACCTGCCTCACCTTTTCTCACTCATAATTTTATCAGGTGCCAAAATTGTCCCGCAGCCGAAATTAGACTCCCCAAATGGTAAAATGATCTCCAGATGAATTCATTTGCAAATAGCCCAGCAGAGAGCGTCTCGCTGTGTGGCGGGGGTGGTGATTTTTTGATTTCAGGACGATGGACAGCTCATCTCTCTGTCTTGGCTACGGCAGTAGCTGGGAGGCTAGGCAGAGTGCCAGTCTTCAACTTTTCTTCCCTTACTTGTTTCAATTTCCTTCTAATTTCTTTAAGTACTCTGTGCTACATGCTTTTTTTTGCGTAAGCTACAATAAACACGAAACAGCTGAAGAAATTCTACAGGAAAATGCAGTTTTTTTTATTAGATTAGAACTATCCTCGGGAGACGTGGGACGGGGGAGGTGGAAGCTGGTCTGGAAGCCCTAGGGAGGAGATGATATTTTAATGGGCCATGCGGTCCTGCTCTAAAGAAAGCTCTCTTTAAGACCCGAGCTGACCCAGACATGGCTCTATCCGCTGTAGGAGGCACTTCATGAGAGGGGAAAGGCGCTGATCTCAGATCAGGCCTGCTATGGGACTGCACATGCACTCGTGGCAGCGAGCTGAAAATAAAGACTGCTCCGGGAAGAGTTTAATTACATGAGGTTGCTGCTGGCGGATAATGATGGGCATTGATTGGCTTGTGTGTGGCAGCTGGGAATAAGACTGGAGAGTGTTGACCGGGGTGTCAATTTCATTCACATCAATTAACAAAAGCAATTCTCCCTCTGCACAAGCTCCCACCTTATTGCAGACCTACAAACATTACAAGAACACAAACAGGCATTTCTATGTCTACTTTTTTCTCTGTCCCTCTCTCTATATAGCAAAAAGAGATGCTCAGTACTTAAAAGGTTCACTCCAAACTTGACTTTCTTCAATGGAACAGAAAAATGAGTGACCATGTGTTATCAAGCTGCAAAAAGCTCCCCAGAAGAAAAATAAATTTAGTTCATAAGACTTTATCACTATATTCCAAGTCTTCTGATGGCACAAGAAAGTGTTGTGTCAGGAACAGACAGACATTTAAGTCAATATTATATGTTAAATCAAAGTAAAATATTCATTATAATCTTAGTTCATTGGGGTTGAACAGAAAAGATCCAACTCAAAAGAACAATTTATTCATGACATTATTTCTCTCGTGAATGTGTCAAGGACCTGTTTTTTTGTGAACGTTGACCTACATTTTGGTCTGTTCCTTTCACAAAGCTATATTGTGACTTCAGAAAATATTTTATGTTGCAGGCCATGCTGAGATTCAGACCAGCAGCATAATTGTGAGTGTGATATTGCTTTTATACATTTGGAGTAATTATGCATTTTAGACACAATATCGCCAGTCTCTCTGTCTACTTTGTCTACAAAAATAATTCCAATGAAGCCATAACAGAATTTACTATCTCCAAACAACACACATTACTTCTTGTGTTCGAGTGAGTTGGAAATGAGTGAGAATATTTCATATCTCATATGTGATAATATTTCAATGACTCACTCATACAGACAGTCAATGAAATTATAAAAGCATACTGGAATACTTCTCTAATTATTCCTGCCACTATTATCTTTATAATATATATGTTAACAATAGTATCAGTTTCCATAAAATTATTAAGCAGAAGAAAAGTAAGTTAGAAAAAAAGAAGAAAGTTTTCAACATTAAAAATAAGAAATGTTTCTTAAGGATCAAATCAGCATATTAGAATGATTCATATACATTTTAAATTGTAATAATATTTAATTTTTAATCTAAAAATTGCAGCCTTGGTGAGCATAACATACATAATATACAAATTGTACAGACCCTAAAGTTTTGAATTGTATGCTATTTCAGATTCAACCAGTATCGGTTGAATGAATCAAAAATTATTTTAATAAATCTGTGGACCAAAACTAAAAGTGCATATACCGCACCACATCTGTATGAAGTGCATTGAGAACACAGGTGAACACAGTGACTTCACTTCCTCCAGAGAATAAAGCTGTACTTGTGGTCCTCAGGGCTACTGGTAAGTAAGACAGAGGTGTCTGTCTGTGCAGAGGGGTGAGACAGCTGTCACTGCCAATCCAAACGCACACGAAGACGAGGTGAGGGCAGGGTAAAGCATGATGAGAGGGAATGGAAGAGAATGCAAAGATCTGTAAAGCTTCACACACACACACATTCACAGATGTACACATAAACACACACTTAATGGCCTGAGATGAGAGGGTGAGACCAGGTGCTGTAGAGATCAAGTTAGCTGTGGTAGAACCGTAATTGAAGGCCTACAGGATGAGGTCAACCTCTATAAATAATACATCAACAGAGGGACATGTACAGTACATTATACAGCTACATTTATACATTGTCTAAATGGTGGCTGCAAATGTCATGTCACTATGCTACTGTAGGATGTAGGAAGATCAGTAAAGCAATTGCTATGCAGTGTTCTGAGTGTTTTTAGCACATTACTATCCAGCGAAGGTGATTTCAGTGGTTGCTAGGAGGTTTATTACAGGCCCAAGTCAACAGCACCCATCCAAAAAAATGTATGATACTCTGGTCCCTAGATGTTAGGAAGTGATAGCATTTGTCAACTATTTGCCATCCAACCACATCATTTTGGAAGGATGACGAGTTTACATTTTTCGTACTTTTTTTTGTTTGTTTATGTATGTATGTATGTATGTATGTATGTATGTATGTATTTATGTATGTGTGTATTCATTCATAATTCATAAATCAATTATCTCAAAATGGCAGCTCAAATGATGAATGAAATGTTATATGGAATTTAATTTCCTCATTTGAAGCATAAACTATAACAAAAATAACATGAAACACTATTTGACACTTTTGTCAGTTTAAGCATTTGACTTATGATTTATGTTAGTTTGACTATTTGTTTCGTCTTTTGCTATTTCAATTTGAGCATTTCATTCTTCATTTGTGATGTTGATTTTGACATTTGATTTATCATTTAATCATTGAATTATAGTTTTAATTATGATTTTAATTATGATTATATATATGCTTCCCCAAATGTAGAAATAAAATTGCATTCAAGCATCTGATTTATCATTTGAGAGGGTGTTTAAATCATTTCATTTATTATTTGATCATTTATTTTAATTTCGAAAGGAATAAAGTTCCATACATGTATTATTGTAAATGATTCCTAAAAATACCCCAATTGAACCTAAACTTCTTACATACAAATCAGTCTACTAGTCATTCGGGCAACCCAACATCTAGTTGTTTTTGAAAATATGTAGTTTTGCACAGTTTTGATTAATGATAAAAATTGACAGTCAATCAGAATCCAAATTACTTTAAAGGCTTGACCATTTAATGTATATACGATATACGATATAACTGCAGCGTGTGATTATAGGTATTCTTGCTGTGAACAGGCATTCAGTCCTATCACAAGTATAGCTAGGTACTGTAAAGCGCACACATCTCCCTGACATGCTGCATAATTTGAAATACAGCATAATCCATGTCCACACCCAATTAGTGAAGGATAAGTTGACATAGCAATTTACTTAGGGTTAGGGGTTTGTTCAAGCACGCATAAGCATTAGCGAGCATCACTAATTATACAGTATATACAACATGCTCCATCATCTTTGTGACATTGTGGCTTAGTGAACATCCTATGGGTCCATTAAATCCTTACCAGTAATCTCCAAGCAGAACCTGAACCCCCACATCTTTAAAAACATTGTCCACTGGGAGAATCACAAGGGTGGAGGGGGTGTTTGTTGATAAAATCTGGCCACACACATGAACAACGGTGCTTTATGATCAAGAGTGTGAAGTTGTGGACTGGATATAGAGTAAATGCTCCTTTTGAAATTGACTCTGACCTCTGGTATACCTACCATGGACTGCTGCACTCCTAGTATGGAACACCAGAGCCTGGATCTTTCTTCATTCCTATTATCTACTGTCTGTTTCCCTCTGGAGAACCAGAGAGAAAGAGAGAGGGGGGGAAAAAAAGAGAAAAATGAAACAAATGTACTACTTTATAACTTTTTACAGATGATACCTCTACAGATGAGAGGACAGTACTTGGTGTAAAGTTAAGATGGGCTCTACCAGGGCCAGAACTACTATAATTAACAATCTTTCTCTCAGACACACACACACACAGTCTCTGCATGTGGCATAGCAGATCTAAGTGTCAGAGCTTGTTTTGGTGGCGTGTGGGTTTCAATATGACTCCACTAAATGCCAGGCAGGATCTCTAAAAGAAGTAATAAATCATCATATGGGAGCAGCGCGCCTCAATATGCACACGAAACACTGCCATCTCCCCAGGCGACAGTCACACACACATACACTTCACACTCTCGCTCACATACAAACCTCTCAGTTTCACCTACATGCACACACACACACAGACACACACGAATACAACAATGTGGCATAATAAAAATGATCAAGTGAATTCCAAAGAACATCTCAAGCATATGTTGATCACTCACTGCCTCCGTACAGAGTAACACATATTCATAACGCAAGACATCATAACCCACTGATACAGAAGGAAACTAATGTATTTAGTTTCAAGAGGTTTTATGATACACTATATTCACATCTGGATACACCTACACATTCTTAATATTACTATTTTTATATTTCAGAATAATAATAAAGTCATTAAAACTAAATGGAAGTATGGGAATTATGTAGTGACCAAAAAAAGTCACATCAAAAGTCTAATCACAAACGCACATATGCATTCAAACGTTTTCATGGGAAACAGCATTTATTTTAAATAGAAATCTGTTTTAAATTTATAAATGTCTTTTCTGTTGCTATTGATCAATTGAATGTGTCCTTCTTGAATAAAATTATTAATTTCTTTAAAAAAATACCTTACTGACCCCACTAGTCAGTATTATATTTTATGTATTACAATCACATTCATAAAAGTATTGCAAAAATGTCCAAATACTTTTGAGGCCATTGTATATTCTTATTGTTTACGGAGAACCACACTTGTTTATTGGTATCATAAGCTTACTGGCAACGTCACTCCATAGTACAGATTAAACTCTGTCGGATTCAATATCTTAACCAGTTGTAGGAACCTCAGGAGGTTCTCCTTCAAAGCAGAGGAAAGAGAGGAGAAGAAGAAGGAGGGTTTTAAACTCTAAACCACCAGCTAATGAATCCATATGATTGAGGGAGGAGACAGAAAAGAGGAACAGGCCTTGGGGAAATCGCAGATGAAAATGGCTGACAAGGTTCTGCGTGTGCATTGTGCTTTAACAGAAAAAAATGAAGACACCCAGTGCTGACAGGAAATTAAACATGTTCGTTCTGGGTGACACGCGCCTGCTCGTCAGAGGATGAGCGAGGGAGAAAGAGAAAGGGGGAGCATTTTTCACGTAAAGCACCACAATTGGGCCTGTAAAGCACACACATACACGACCAACCCAGACCTGTCAAATATTTCTCTTGCTTCCATGTATAACTGGAACAACCAAAACACTATGTATTCGTATGACAAAGTAAATCATATTCACACAAATGCACTATTGAATCTAAATGCATCTATTTACTTGGACATCGTTGACTGCAAGGACAATGAACCACAAGACACAAATTACTAGCAGAGTTCACATGGGTACTTATTTTATAGACTTTAAGGGTAGGACTTTAGAAGAACATCTAAACAAACTATTATTCATCTCGTCCAACTGGCATACATGAGAACCAAGAGGAATAGTTCAGCCAAAAATAAAATTTTCCTTAAAATCTACTCACCCTCAGGTCATCCAAGATGTAGATGAGTTTGTTTCTTCATCTGAACAGATTTTAATTTTTGGGTGAACTATTCCTTTAAGGTCACATCTAATTCAAAAACTCCTAATACAGAGCTTATTTCAACAGAAACGAGAGGTAAATAGAAAATGCTGTACCACTATAGTAAGGGATGACTGAAAGAAGCAATAGGCAGTAGCCTGTGCTTTAGCAATACTTGATGTGTGTGTGTTTCTTGTCCTCACTTTCTTCTTCATTCTCACGTCTCAGAGGATGTGGGCTGCAGCGAAAGCCAGCAGCATGTACAGTCAGATGCCTGTCTCTCCCTGGAATTCCCGTCCTGTAGGAATCTCATTATGAACAAATACTGGCAGATCAGAGACAAAGAGAAAGTAAGCGAGACAGAAAGAGCTCAACATGAAGAATCTTTCACTGTAAAATCCATAAGAACATGTAAGCTTCAGCCATCTCAGTCCTAAATGAACATTTACTGAACTACCCACAATCCCTTCAGAGAGACGTGTCAGCGTTACACTTTCTGTGTGAGACAATCCAAGCCTTGGTTCTCAACCTCAGAACCCTCTAGTGTAGAGGAACCTGTGGAGCAAAATTACATCTGGAAGTGGTGCAGAGTTCAGAAGATGAGTCTGCTGGTTGTCCAGAGAATGATCACAGTAAACTTTGCAAAAAATGTGACTTCTTGACACTAAATCTGCATGTATCTACCACATTAAGACAAACGGTTTGCTAATGAGAGACACTGGATTGTGAACATTTTTAAACTCCAGTTTCCCTCACATGCCTTAGTTATGCAATTTATGATATTTACATTTCTGCATTGTTTGAGCTATGGACACCTCCAATTGTGCTGTTGAGGAGAAATGCGCAATTGCTTTTCTGAGCAAATAGACTTGAAAAAAAAAATACAAAATGTGATTGTTCAGATGGAGAACAATTTAACAAAGCTTTTAATCATGAAGGTGCTTGGGATCAGGCTTGGAAAAATCTGATTTGATTATTTTTCCCTTCCTGAATGAAGCTTCAGAAACTTGGGCCTGTAAGTGGCTACCACACAGTAGAATCCACACTGAACCACTGCAACCACCATCTTTAACACCTTAGCAACTGCATAGCAACACCCTGGCAATCACTCCATCACCCTGGCAGTGACTTTTGCATGGCTAAGCATCACTCACATTTGCCTCAGGAAATGTAAAAATCTAGTTAGCATTAGCATGCGTCCATTGCCCCATCTTTACCCGAGTCAGTGGCAGGAATCAAAGGGTTTTTTTAGCCAGTGAAGCGGCTCTGTGATCAACAGAGTGTTAGCTGTCATAACAGGATTATTGGGAATTCATCTGATGATAAGGAGATTATGCCGAGCTTTGTGTTGCCAGAAAAATCACCCGTAATCCCGCTAAACACACACCCAACTTGGCAACCTATTACACAAACAATGACCTGTTTTACACGATGGCCTCATACGAACATACAAACAGACAACACGGCTGAGAATAAAATAAAACTGTAACAATTCCATTAACCGACAGATTTCATTCCCAAACACTAATTGGCCTGTTTAGTCATGGGACCTCGTTCAATCAAAATCAGCTCAATCAATTATGCTGACACAACAAAGAGCTAGAGGAGTCTAAATTAGAAAAACGACTTCCAAATATTAACAAGAATAGCTTGTTTCTGAGAAAACACACCATGTCGGCTTACATATGGAATTAAACTACAATAAAGCAGCTGAGAGTTCAGAGAGTCAATAATTTCAGATATACAAAGACGTGCCTCCATCACAGTAAAGGCGATCTGTTTAAAAACATTTTAATTAAAAACAATTTTAAATAAAATGTACAGCTGACAAAAAAATATACATATAAAATATTCCCTTCAAATAAAATTATATGGCAAATGACTAAAAGTAAAGAATATGGCATGATGAAATGTTGACAAAATTTAAAAGATTTTTTTTTTAAAACAAAATCTAGGACTAAAGCAAACAACTGCTTGAAAATGAACACTGAGGTGAGAATGAAAAGCGACATTGCATCTCATGCCGCACAATCAGAAAGCTCAAGCGCATTGTGCGTTTGTGTCGCTGTGTTTTAAAATTACACAGACTAGCTTATATTACAAGGCAACACAGGTAATTTTTCAGCAAATTACCCTGCTGGCTTTTGCAGGCAGGAAAAAAAAAAAAGAGTAGCAACTGTAATGTTCTTGAAAATACGGTTGTGCACTGCTGTGGCTCGCGGCTAGACTAAATTGAACTCTGTTGTAATTGATGAATTTATTAAAATGACCTGCACGCAAATGCCATTAAGCCCAGGAAACCTATCGCCACACACGGCTGGACATATCTTCACCCACGTAGGAATGTGTTTTGGAAATATTAATTGGGAGGTGAGAATTAGTTAGGCGATTTAAAAAAATCTCTGTTAACTGCAAAGAGAGTCTGGTAAGCCTGTGTTGAGATTAAACTGACCTTTTCTTTCACCAGATGAAAAAAGTGTTGGCGGATAACATGCAGACTTACCGCTCCCTCCTCCTCTGTGTGTGTGTGTGTGTGTGTGTGTGTGTCGGGGTGTATGTACAGACATTAGGCTGAAATAGGTAAGACAGCTAGCATTTTCCCCTCCCTGTATCATAAAGCTATTAAGGTACTATCAGCTCACCAGCAGCCGTTGCTTCATGTGATACATAGCCACATTTCCCTCGCAGCTATGGCTCTGAGCCTTCACTGCACACATCTTATCACACACAGCTTATCTCCAACAGACAGTTAGTAAAGAGCAGAGACTAGCCACAGGTGATCCGGCCTCTGAAATCCTGAGCTCGGGTCTGAATCGCGGCCCCCAAGGCCAGTCCTGTCACGAGTCACGACTTGAGGAGAAGAGATCTGGCCTGAACCGTCAGAGAAAGTCAACTGTCCTCTCTTTTAACTTTGAACCCAGACTCACACGAGGACTTTAGCTCCAGTCAAACTTTAATGAAATTTTCACATCAATGGGGATTTTTCAGAGACTAATGCAATGTAGACAGAAGATTACAAAGCATAAAGGAGGGAACGGAACAAAAGATTGCCAAAACAGCGCGTCACTGCCTGCCAAAACAAAAACGCTGCAAGAAAACATTATGAACGAGAAGACAAATTTAATTAGATCTGCATGATACATTTCTTTGCAAAAGGAAATTCAGACGTCTAACTCGACTCTCCTGATTTAATGAATTACTAAATTGAAATGTAGTATTCGTTGGAGTTTTTCCCTACGACATTAAATACAGACAAATAGACAATAATAAATAGACTGTTCACATAAAAAGTCTCAGTAGTGTTGCAAGTTTGCTTGACCTAATAACAAAGCATCCTTGATATTGTCCAGTGTCAAATATATTAATAAATAAATACAAACAGTACTTATAAAAAATGTGTAGGTATATACACTACCATTCAAAATTTAGAGGTCAGTCTATTTTTATTTTTATTTTTAAAGAAAAAGACTTTTTTTCAACAAGCATGGATTAAAATTGGTCAAAAGAGAAAGTAAGGTCATTTACATTCTTACAACAAAAATGTATTATGGTTTCCACAAAATATTAAGCAGCACAACTGTGTTTAACATTGATAATAATAATAAACGTTATTTGAGCTAGAATGATTTCTGAAGGATCGTGTGATATTGAAGACTGGAGTAATGGCTGCTGAAAAAATAGCTTTGGCATCATAAGAATACATTACAATTTAAAATATATAATAAAACATATAATATATAATATTTTTTTATGTATTTTTAACGGCATCTTTGATCAAATAAATGCAGTCAGAGACTTCTTTCAAAAGCTTATATGTGACCTTGGACCACAAAACCTGTCATAAGTAGCACGGGTATATTTGTAGCAATAGCCAAAAATACATTATATGGGTCAAAATTATCGATTTTTCTTTTATGCCAAAAATAATTAGGATATTAAGTAAAGATCATGCTCCCTGAAGATATTTCAAAACTTATATTTATATTTATATCAAAACTTAATTTTTGATTGGTAATATGCATTGCTAAGAACTTCATTTGGACAACTTTTAAGGTGATTTTCTCAATATTTAGATTTTTTTGCATCCTCAGATTCCAGATCTCAATTTCAAAAAATTGACCGTTATGACTGGTTTTGTGGTCCAGGGTCACATATACTTATATACTTTACTTAAAAAGATATGCTATATAAAAACACCCAAAGATGAGAGATCAAGTTGAGCAGCTGAGAAGTGTTGGTTGTAATATGTAATGAAGGTTAGAAACCACCCTATACACGGTTAACCACATTCAAAGTAGGTAGAATAGATTTTGTGATTAAATGAAGCCAAATTAGAGTTTTTTGCCAAAGTTCAAAGCAATATGTGTGGTGCATATCTAAAAGCATCCAAATTTAAAAACCCCATACCAGCAGTGACATATGGTGGGTGCAACATCATGGTGATTGAAAAATCAAATAAATTAGGCATCTTGTTAAATTCAAGTTTGGAATGGTTCAGGAACACTCAAGATGAAAACCATACACTAGTCTAGTTAAATTTGGCAGGAAACACTATGAGATCCAAACACCTTCTTTATCTTTGGTTTCATGTGTGAATGAATGTGAGCACAGCATCGCATGCAGCTTAATGCACTAATACTTGTTGCCTTTGGGGTTTAACATTGACCTTGTGGCAAACTGAGTTTGGGATGGATTTTTAAAGCATGCTGGTGGCAAAGAAATCACTAGAATTAAATTAAAAAAAAAGAGAGAGAGAAAGGAAACAGAATGAGAGAGAAAAATATGAACAGCTGTAACAAATATACTGTATATGTGGAGACAGAGGTAAAAAGACAGGCTGAGTGTAAAGAAATAAGAGGGAGAAAAAGACTGAATGACAGAGAGAGAGAGAGAATACCATTGTTGAGGTGAAAGGGGAGGGCTGCAGAACAGGGCTGATTTATTTTGTGTGTATCTGTAAAGAAGCTTCCATCTGGCACGGCACAAAACCATCAACACTGTAATTAAAATGCAATTACCACCTCTCTGCTCCCTCAGCCACACTGTAATCCCAGAGAAGTCATTCCATCTGTGTCACACATATACACACAGACACACAGCCATCATTTTCCCTGCATCCCTCTCCTCTGTGTGTCAGTCTCTTTTAACAAGCTTATGGACTCCAGAGCATCTACGGATGGGCTGTAGTCGCCATAAAAAGAACATAGACTTCACGATCGCTGCTTAACAAGAGCACATCTACAGGCAGAGCTCTGTCAAGCGAGGGGTGAGATGTTATTGCTGCTGTCTTCAACTTTCCAACTCAATGAAAAGCAGCTCGTGCACTGGACAACATCTACAGGATATGAGCTACATTCACACTGTGTGAAACAGAGGGTCCATACAGATGCACCACTCAACCATAAGAACGGGCCGCTTTCTGGACAGCTAAAGGGTCTTTTCTGCCTTTTCAATACATCTTACAATCAGTAATGTTGTGCACTGCATGCCGTTGTTGTCCAAGATAAGCATGTTTATGAATCTAATTATGAAGTTGCATTATAGCTTTTAAAATTATTATTATTATTATTATTATTATTTATGGAGGGGGGGGATATAATAAAATAAATAAATAGTCTAACTTGTAACTTTTTTCTTACAATTATGATAATGATGGATTATTATGATTATTATTATAGTTTAAATTTTGCAATAAATTAAAAAGTCCTTTCTCTAAAAAAGGTTTTAAATTTAAAATAAAATAAAGTTCATCTAAAAAATGAAATTTTTCCATTTGCAATATGCAATAAATTTAATCTTTTAATTTAATTTAATTAATTAAATTTAATTTAATTTTTTTTAAATTTAAAAAAAGTTAATCTAAAATAATAATGTTTTTCATTTGCAATAGCTTATATGTATATTATACATCTGTAATGCAACTTCATGCATTATATGGGCAAGGTTAGGGAAAAGTTTGTGGTATGGGTAGGTTTAAGGGTGGTTTAAGGTGTAAGGGATGGGTCAATAATGTAATGATGTATGAAGAGTTTATTTGCAAAAACAGATAACTATATAACTATTGTGTTTGTTAGCTGTATTGTTTAGTTATTTTTTAAACCTAATCAAAATAACCCAACTGCAGTTTGATTGAGATTAACTGGAATGCACCATCAAAAAACATGATTTTTGAAAACTGTGAAAAACGGAGTTATCTGTTTTTGCAAATAAACTCTTCATATGTAATTACAGAAATGAATTACAGATATAATTACAAGCAGGTATTTCTAAAAATAGAAGTACAATGTTAAAACATGTATGCACACAATAAGTGCATTGTATCAAATGACTAATTTAAATGTAAGTACATAGTAGTTAAGACCATTTTGACTCGGTCTAGATATAAACAAAACACAAAGATTTGGTACATATGCTCCAGATGTTAAGTATTGGTGCGCTTGTATAGGAGATACAGATTCAAATCTGCATCAGTGATTTCATCCCCACACTCTTTCTACAAATAATGTCCTCTCTTTGAAAGCTTCTTCTCTACTAACCACAACCGGCAAAACATAAAAATAGCATTTTAAAAATAATCTGTATGAAAAGTGGTGATGCATAAAATCCATCTGTTTTCAGTAGAATCAAATATCACCTGTCCCTATCTTTAAGTCTCTGTCCTTGAAAAAGTAAAGTTCATAGGAATCAAGAAAAGCATTTTGTTCCAGAGCGATGCAGAAACTAAATGAAGTGAAACATTTGCCAGACTTGAGATAAATGTCCAAAGAAAGCAAAACAGCCTTGCAGGTTTGTGTCTGAACTGTATCTGTAGCCTTCAGTGTGCGTGTGCATGTGTGTGTGTGTGTGTGTGTGTGTACAGATCTATTGTTGTATAGAATAGAGGGGAGTATTGAGCTGTCCCTTCTGATATAAAAGCTTAATTACTTCTGACTAAATCTGTAATTAAAATATATCCCAGCAGCAGCCCTACCTGTCGGAGAGAGAGAGAGAAATCACTGATAAATCACGCGCACACACAGTCTCTGAGCACAGACGGGGGAATGGGAGAGAGATTAGAGAAGAGGAGAAAGAGAACATGAGGGAGAGGAAGAGACAAAGAGGAGATAAAGATAGAAAGAACTAGTTTCTGCAGGGATGAAGAGTTAGAAGGTCAGCTGAGAGAAGAGAGAACTTCTCAACAGACACAGAGGGAGTTTTTACCATACAGATGTTTACAAAACACTCATTTCATGTAAATCATGTAAAATGCAAATATATGTGTGTTTCTAGATCACACTTCTAAATCTGTGTACTTAATATATGCATGTAAATGAATGCATAATCATTTTAATTAATTAAAACTAGTATGTGTAAAATAAAGTCATAATTATTACAGCAATAATACAATTAAATTAAATTAATATTTAAATGTGAAAATCTATCCGAGCAGCACTGGCAAATGACATATGTGATTTGAAAAATCTGAGACCACAAATGCTACAAATATGTGTTAATGATTTCACAAATTACACAAGTTTGATCCAAAATGCAGAATTTTAAATATACACTTTTCAAAAATCTTACATTTTTCTATTTAAACTCCATTTAACTCACTTGACAGCTTTTTTGTTGTTGCTTTTTTAATTGTAACGTGGTCTCAGACATTTGTGCGACCCAGTATGTATCGAATTACTCAAGAACAGGTTAGGAGGGAAGATGCAATGTGTCTAACAAAATAGACATACTGTGGAGGCGTAGAGGAATTTCCACCGGGCCCTGTGCGGACGAATGGATGTGGAATGAGAAATGGCAGCACACTGAAGCCACTGGGTTTAAGTACAATTGTTGTTGCCAAAAAACAGAAAGAAACAACATTCTGGGAAATGGCTTTGCTACCGTAAGTGCCTGGTGGAATGACTTCTGCCTCACTGCGGACACCAATGAATTTCACCAACTTCCTTCAAACCATTCCATAAGGGCTAAGGCGATATTCTGGCCCCAAATCTGTTCCTCCTCCCCTATTGCGCATATGATTAGGGGTCTGAAATCGACGCTCTAAATCTTCACAGCCATATCCGATGCTAACGCTATGTGAGAAATGAAAATTTTAAAAGAGAGAACTCTGTTAAGTGGAAAGTACGGTGAGCATAGAAGAACTGACAACGTGTTGATCTCACGGTAATTTGTGTGAAGGCAAAGTCATACGCAGCTGTCAGCATGGCGGGGGCAGAACCACACCACAACACTGTTAATTATAAGTGGGAAAACTATCAGGTTGCCCAGCTCAGGGAGCCCATGCTGCTAGATGCTCTAATTCTGCTCTGTATTCAACACAATCCTGCAGTCTATTCATAAATGTTTGAAATCTGGAACAAGACTTGGAACACTCCAGGAAAGAAAGACAACCGCAATGAATTCTTCGACAGTCCCTAATTTGACCTCCAGCAATGACTGGCGTCTTTTCAGGGGGTTTGTTGTGGTGGAGCCTGGAGTGCTGATGAAATGGTTTGTATTCCCTGTAGTGGCGGGAGGCCTTGTTTAAACTGGAGAGTTTGAAAGAATGATGAAGAATTAGTAAAAATCAGAGTACTTCCAAACTGGCTGTCAAATAATGCACACAGATTAAAAGAGTTTTTTATTATTATTTCGATTGGATGCCTCATGAATAGAGAAAATCTTCAACAGGAAAATCCCTCTTGACTTTGGCCAATTTCTGAGTGACAATAGTACACTTGAGGCTTGGACTGATTAGCCTGTTGATTAGAGTGAACAGGGTGCTGTTTCATTCCGTCTCATTCACTGATAATGACAGAGCCCAGAGTTACTCCAACAGGAACACCTATGCATCCATAAACCTGGAGGGAAACCTAACAACACAGACCCATCCAAAGACGTCTGCAATCAAATGCTATATGTAAAAATATAACAGACTCAGACATGTTTGGTATAGTGGTACATGTTCTGAACTTAGTTCACATCGTCAAGCTTTTTCTTTTTTTTTTTTGCATTTTACTTAAAGGTCCCCTGAAGTGCCTTGAAACACACAGCGGTATTCTATGTGGTGACATAATTTCAACTGAAACAGGAAGACAGGGCAGGACATATCGAGCAGCCCCACCCCCTTTTTTAAAATAGTCAATAGCGTTTTGTTTATATCTGCTCAGGCCAGAGCTGTTGAGCTCAGTAAATCCGCATTTGACAGCCACAGTCTAATAGATTACCCCCTAGATTCAATATGAAACTCTTACTAAAACAAAATAGTGATCATAATCATGCTGAGGCTGTGTAATTTTAAGTGTTTAATATAAGCCGACTCGTGCATATGATTCGCTCTGTGCGATTGCGTTTCTGGACCGGAGCCAAAGTCTGGATCAGACTGTGCGCACTGCTCAGGTTCGCATGACAACGCGAAACCAGACCTCATTTGCCCCAATCGAAAGCCATATTTACACTGTCTGAATCGTTCCCTATCGCCTACATCGTGCACTACGTGCCATTCACCGTACAGAAAATACTAACACTGTGAACAAGTGACCGATCTCAGCCGCAGCTTCAGAGTCTATTTATAGTGTAGGGGCAGGCGCTTCGGATTCTAGAGAGCATTTGATTGGTCAGAAGATTTGATGAGAAGCTGAAGTACAAGGTGACGTAAAAAAAAAAGTTGATCCGTTTGGCGGAAGTGACGAACTGCAAGCTTTGAATGCTTATATCTTCTAAATGCGAATTTTGTCACTGTTTTGGAGCACACTGCTTTATAGATAACCTTAAGACTAACATATTGATACTAACGCCCAAAAAACTTTAACTTTGATTTTACGGGGACTTTAAATATCAACACTTGTGCATCTCATGGATGGATAGACAGTCAGTTGGACAGATAGTTGACAAAAATGACAAGTGGACAGAATGACACAGATAAAATGACAAACAGAGAGTTAAAAGGACAGGCATACAGAGATATTTAGACAGAATGACAAAGACTGACAGATAAAATGACAGACACACACACACAGGTAGTTAAATTAAATGACAGAGAGATAGAATTACAGACAAACAGAATGAAAGTTATAGTATGACAGGTAAACATAAGACAAATAACAGTGTGACAAAGAGAGAGACATAAAATGACAGACAGATTGACAGATAATGACAGACAGACAGACAACGACAGACAGACAAATAACAAACCGATAAAAAGGCAGACAGACAGAGAGACAGACACAAACAGACAGATATAATGACAGACAAATAAGTGGGATACTGACAGACTGAAAGACAGACATATAATGACAGAATGACATAGACTGGTATAATCACAGACTGACAGACAGACTGACTGACAGAGACAGATATAATGACATACAGACATGATAACAGACAGAAAGATATAATGACAGACAGACACAGACAGATGTAATGACAGACATACAAGATAGATACTGACAGACAGACGCACAGACAGACAGACAGATAGATAGACATAGATAGTCAGACAGACAAACAGACAGATAGATAAAAAGCTAATTTGATTGTGAAACGCTCACACTGCAGGTCAACAGTGTCCCAAGCAGTGATTTTAACTTCAAGTCAAGGTCATGGGCAAATGACAGCTCAGTCATGCTCACCACAGCTGGTCTAATGAAAAGCATCCCCCACAAGTGCATAAAACATACCATATGCTTAATGCACAGAAAAGTGTAATAAATGGGGCTACCATCCTCCGTGGCTCCACCTCGACTGCCGCATAATTCTGACCTGATTAAGTGACAGACAGTAAGAGTGGCGACGATGAGGAGATGGAAATGGATTGAGCCCGGTGCCTGGAGTCACTGATCCATCTCAGGTAGAACTCCAGCCAGCGCTTCCCCCGAATCATCAATCACCTCGAGTGTTCCTCTGTCCCAGATTAAAAGGCCTGTCTGCTACATCCTCAGGCCAGAGCCTTCATCACAGCACAGGCTCAGCAGATGGACGGCACGAGCCGTCTTGTGGAGGTGCCTACGCTATAATATTGGAGTATAAATGGATCAGTCAAACCATCACCTTTGTCATCTAAACTGCAGGTAGTGAAATTGAATTTTTTGATGTACTTTGTTTAAAACTATTGAATGTATTATTGGTGTATGAGTACTCATGATGAAATATCTAAAATATTAGCCCTTTCATTTGAACATATGTTTCACAGCATGCTCATATTTTGCTAATGAGATTCTGTTGAGTCCGTTTCTGCTCTGAGAATCTGTTGTAAGAAGTTTTTGGTTGAGTCGAGTGAGGATGCTCTGCATTGCCTAAGTGAAGACACAGGCTGGACCATTGATTTGTTTACTAATAGTGAATGGATGCAGCAGACTGGCTCTTGGCTCTCTGGCTGGCCGGCCTATTGAATAATCAATATCATTTTTGTTCTTTTCGGGCTATAAAGGCACTGCTGATTCTGATCTGCTGGACACATAAGACAGGAGAAAGCTGAACCTTTTAGCAAAATCCCCAGCTTCTGGGAAGGCAGACAGACTGAAAATGATAGCCACAAAAGATTCCGGTGTTGTTTACAAGGTGAAGTATTGAATAAGACTTAATGCCTTTCAAATGAAACTTTGTTGCCTCTGAGAGAACAATTGTAGGAATTTTATGAGAATCACATATTAAACGGAAAAAAAAAACAAGAAACTTGCTTTGCAGGAAATCCCAAGCATACAAATGGAATACAGATGGAAAGAGCAAGTCTGAGTATTATCACTCAGGTTTCTATTTGATCGTGGCCTATTGCACCCTGTGTACACCATAAGCGAGGAACAAAACTAGATCGCTCCCATAATGATCAACAAAGCTGTCTACACGACAACTATGTAAGATGATTTTTTTTTTTACCTTAAGTTGTGAGCCTGCATTTGATGAGACAGACGGGGTACAGTGAAACAAAGACAATAAATTGACAACATGCCTTTGTATTTGTTCTGCCTTCACTGGCTGCATGCAAAAAGAGCACCACCAGTGTACTCCAATTCATATACAAATGAGCCAGTTTGAGAATTAATGAATCAAATGAACCAGAGGCAGAGCCAATAGACTTCTGAAATCAGAGTTCTGACAGACCGAGTCATGGCAAAAAATAATGTTCAAAGAAAAAGAAAAAAAGTGTGTATACATATAGAAAACTTTTATAAATGTTGTGTTCTAAATAACTGTGTTCTACAGAATTATTATATTTTTAGAAGAATGTTGGTAACTAAACAGTTTGATGACTTTAAGAAATGTGTCAGTGTTTTGTTTTGTTTTGTTTTTCACAAAAATTACAGAAGAAAGTAAGTCATATAGTTTTGAAACAACATGAGGGTGAGTAAATGATTATAGAATTTAATTTTTGGGTAATACTTTCTACTATGCCAGCTTAATATGCAGAAACAACTACAGTATAAGCATAATAGGGCAAGTAGTGTGAAAAAAAATCTGTAGAAAAACACTGATAATGTAGATAGCTAAGTGTAATTCTACCTTTGAAGTTTTATAAGTCAAAGGGTCAACATTAAGCATCTGCATACTGAACGAATGAGTACTTTCTCATCTGTTCCGGTAAGATGAGGAGCGTGCGTGGTGCAGATCAAGTGATAGAGACATTGATCTAATCGAGTCTGACTTCCTACCACCACCCACCGCCACTGTCCATCTGTACAACATCCCAGCCATGAGCACACAAGCCCTCTCCTGCGCTCTCTCTCTCCCTCTTTAAAAATCTCCTATCCAGTCACCCCTGTCTGTGCCACAACATCTGGACAAGTTTCAGGCAGACCGAACCTGATGCCAACCTGCCTAATAGCCTATGGAGTCAATTATAAAAGAGAAAATGTTGCAGCCTAATTGTTAATGGCACCATCTGGATAATGGCACTTTTCAGGGAGAAGACTCCTTACCTGGTCATCAGGGATTTTCCATTCCAACGGCCTCCAAAAGCAATGGAGGAGAACCAAAAGAGAAACTGTTTTTCATACCTAATGAAGTTCCCTTTTAACAGTGCTCGTTGTGCACGATATTGTGCATTTTTGTGTGTGTGCGTGCACATGTGTGTGTTCTTCGGCGGCAACAAAGTGTTTCTCAATCTTCATTTCGATGTGAAAGCAACTGGGGGCAGTCAACAAATTAAATGCCGCATTCTATCTAATGGCTTATAACAAATGTTCTCCAGAGCAGTGTCTTTTCAAATATTATTTTCTCTTTCCTTTTTTGTCATAAGATGTGGTTCAAATGTGCCAGAGGGAAAACGCCTGTGTCATAACTATTAATTATAGCAGCACCTTCACAAAACAACGTAAGCTTTTAAGGTGGATTTTGTGTGTTGAATTAATTTTACTTACAACGAAGTACTACAGTTATGATAATATCATGTTATATTGACAGATGCCCCAAACAGTATTTCAAGAAATATAACATGGACACATTTCACTGAAATATTTCACTAAATGAAGTTTAAGTTTCAAAATATTAAATAATAAATATATTGCTAGAATCTAAGACGTAAAGTCTTGAAAAACTGTAGTTAGTGCTGAGAAAAGCTGTAGAAACTTTTTGGGAGCACTGTATATCATGTTTTTGAATAATTACTGTATTCACCTTGACAAAATGACCACCATCTCTTCTGTCATCACAGTCTGTTCTTTAAATTGGCACCTCTTTTCAAAAGACCAGTCTCTTCTTGTGAAAGCACATCACAGGTTCTCATTGAAGGGGGCAGGCATGGAATCCTGCATGAAATGAAGTACTGGAATTCCCTGGAAGCACACGTCACAACTCATAGACCAGGATGCTGGGATGTCAGGCCCTCCGCTCTCTGGCAACGCAATAGAGGACACCACCACTAAAGTACCTAGACCCAAACCTTTTCTGAACCTCCCAAACCACAAACCAGTTCAGTTACTGCACTTCTTCTAACTGGACACTGAATATTTTATGCTTATTTTATTTAATGAAAAAGTGCACACTCAAAGAGGACAATTTAAAAATGATCTTAATAAGAGTCTCAAACAAAGTAAAAAAGTGCAACATTTGGGGATTTTATTTATTTATTTATTGTGTTTTTTTATATTTTGTATTTGTATTTCGTTTATTTTTTGAGTCCAGGTTTTTTGAGGTTTTTTGGATGTTTTGTTCTCTGGATATTTGGTACCGATGTTGTTTTTAAAATGATGTTCATTTTATTTAAAATTAATACCTCACCAAGGCCTGATGCCAAACCAACTGTGTCAGTCTTCACTCACCCCAGCACATTATATACCATGACAGAAAACTCTAAGTTATTAAATTATTAATCCTCATTACTGATACCATAGTATCACCAAAACAATGGCATGTTTCTTCTATTTAAATGTACGGATGATGCTAAGCTCACTTCACCTCTCTCTCTTTCTGCTGCTGCTGCAAGGAACAAAAACATAATTTTCTCAGTACAGGTCATGCTTAAACAAATGTGATTGGACAAACAATGTGTGTTTGTATGTGTGTATGATTTGAGCTATCTATCCAGACCAGCCAAAAACAACAAAGTGTGAAGGAGATGACGACAGGAGAGAGAGAGATAATATTACATAGAACCAGACAGGTATAGGATCCTAAAAGCAGGAAATTGCAGGACGGGAGGAAAGGAGAAGAAGAGGAGGAGGGGGTAGATTGAAAAACACATTTACTTAGCGTTTGGCACATGGCTCACAAATTCAGCGCAGCATGAAGGACAATTTGCAGCGGAGAAAGGCAACACTCCATATGAAGGACACTGGCATGAGAAAGAAAGGGAATGTTAGTGTGTGTGTGCTGGAGAAGCCTAATGAGATAATTCCACCTCCATCTAAAGTTCTCAAACTCAAAACATGAGCCCTCAGATTCTCTCCGTTCTTACATAACAGCAGCAATCTGTACAGTTACTGCCGTGACCAGTTTATAAACACGCTACCACATATGTAAGAGTTTTCCAGTTGTGTTTGAGCAGAATTCCCCCTTCACCAAACAAGCCGTCCCATTATAGGAGATCAAACACAAACTAAAACCTATTCCCACTGCAGAAGCGGAGCCGGCGTCGAGTCTCGCTCATGAAACGCACTCTCGCACACTCCGCTCTAATTGAAACAGTAGCGTTGGCAGTGAGCTGTCAGCCATGAGCTGAAACAAATGTGCGTTTGATTTGTTATGGTTTGTAAAGGAAGGGGTTAAAGAGAAAATGCAGGTGCACCAACGGCCGGCTGACAAATGGCGAGTGAGCTATATGAACCATGAAATGAACAATCAAGCAATAGAAGGCAGCAGGCCTTTCAGCACCATGGTCAGCAACAAAGTGCCTGCAACAGCTCGCTGCCTGAGCGATGGTATTCATGAGGACAGAGAGAGTAAAAGAGAGAGAGAATGGGGAGTGATCGAGAGAGGATCCTTCTGCAGAGAGATTACAGGCTGTGTTTGGATTTCAAAACAATGATTGGAAGAAAGTATCCCATCACAAAAAATAATCAGAAAGAGTAAACATCCTCATCCTGACAGGCCAATGGGCACAAAGTGGTTTCAGACTCCGCCTCCACCGTCTCCTGATGTTTCTCACATCCTCATGCATGATATTTTAGTCAATATATAGTCTGATATAGTCAAGTTTAGTTTTATATAGCTATTATGTGGTCTACAACTGTAGAAATATTATAATTTTAAATTATGTGGAGTTCAATGATGGAACAAAATCACATTTACCAGTGAAAACCAAGATATTTGAAGTCGGATGAGGCATGTAAACATCAAAGTTGTTAACAAAGAAGTTATTATAAAGCAAGTTATTTCAAATTTTTCATAATCCAGTTAACTGATATCCATTGACAGCTTTGTCTCTTTAAAAAACAGTTATAACTCCAACAAAATTTAGTGTGTGCCGATTAAATTTTGTCTCCTGCAAATTATCATGAAAAAGCATGATAGGTTAGTGAGCGATCATACATCCATGCTTTTAAGGTGCTTTTATGAACATGATTTAGAGCTTTGGTCCAGTATAAGGTCCTTAACATTAAAAAAGCCATTTAAGGCATAAAGAAAGAAGCTGCCTTCACATATACCCTGAGTCTTAAACACACAGGCACAGGTTAATACAAGTTATATCACCTATGACAGCTATATGTTCAAGCACGCACACACACAAATAAACATACGCCTCCACATGCACGCTCCATCATATTCTCACAATCTCTGTGAGCGTGTGAGAGAAATTACAGCCATTTCCTTATAACAAGGTGACCTGCAGTTAGTAAGCCATGAAATTCACTTAGGTGTGCTGTCTGTGGCACAGTTTGAATTAATGGAAATAAGTTATGATGGTTTGACCACTTCCATTATGTCCTAAAGCTTAGCTCTGCATTACGTCCTCGAGACAAAAAACTAGCCTTTTTCCTATCTGTGCAAATAGTATTGCTAGCTGACTGTCTTTCAATTTCATTTCAAATTCGGTTACATAAACTGTATTTTCTTTTTATTATGTGAAGACAATATCAGCTTGCATCTGAAGTGATTTCCTACATTCGTCTGTATGCATTCAATGTAATAAAAGTCTCTTGAAAATGAACACATAAACAAACAAACAAAAATAGGCAACTCGCACTGCTAAGAATGATTACAGCCTAATATGGGTTATCGTGTACCCTGTTGCTCAATAACCGGACCCAAAATGGAGGCCAAACAGTGATCATTTCTTTGCTATTTTTCATTTGTGATTCGCCTACTTTATATACAATGGACTCCGATCAGGAAAACAGCGATAATGCTAAACCCCTCTCCAAGCGCCAACATAAAACTTTAACATTGTTTTCTCTGACATACTCGATGCTGTTAGATTTTTCAGATTTAAACTTACTCTAGGGTGAACTTGTCTAATATAGATGAGGTTGTCAAAATTGCAAGGAACATCAATAAGAATAAGTTTACAAATTACAAACCAAATAAGTAGATTTGCATCATATTCTGTTGCCTTCCTGCAAAAGTGTGTTTATGAAATTAACATATTAAATATTCATACACACATTTATTTACGAGCTAGCTATCATTTCCAGCTATTACCGATAATTAAAAAGCTAACTGTTAGATGTAGCTTTGTAAAGAATATGCATGTATACATTGTTTCTAGAACATATGAACACACAGGTATTTTGTTATGTGGTGGAGCCAATTTTGGACATAAGGAAACATCTGAACTATTGTCCTGGGCTGACGGAAAAGATCCTTACTGCTAAAATGTTTAAATCTTTTTAAAACATTATGAAAACAAGGAGCGTGGTTCTAAAACGTCACCCAGAAATGACAAAATTGTGTCATTGTAATGGAGGTGTAATTAAAAACGGCCTCTCATCAAACTGCAGAGCAGATGAACATTCTTTGTCTTCCTCTCGATGAATGTGTGAATACAGAGAGTATGAAATCATTCTTAATTACACATTTGTCACAAGAGAAGCATTCAGTCTCCTCTCTTGTGTGTTTTAATGGCACCTTCTTTGCTAGCTGATTAATTCTGCAAAAGCCTCGTCCTGATGCTTCATTACATTAGAAAACTTTCCCTGCGTCTTTCATGTGAGCATCCATTTTTTCCCTCACTCTCTCTTTCCCGCACTCCTCATTTGTCTCTCCCAAACTTAAAATGTTTATTCAATGTTCAGTGGTTTCAAACGCTGGCGATCTCTAGGGACCAACGGTTTGACAACACGGAAAGCCCGTCACACGTTAACATGGGATAACGAATCAGGCAGAGTTATGCCACAGGATTTCAATTACTTATGTTTACGTCCCGTTCCATATCATACATGGGTGTTTTCTCGTTAAGGCGTACATTAAAATTCATCTGTTAACTGGAGTGATGCCTTTCACAAACTACTCAGTAGTCTGTAAAAACCTGCAACATAATGGATGTCATTTGCTGGTTTAATTAATGTAATGTTAATCTTTTATTAAATCAGGGGATGTTCTCTCAATTACTCAGTCTGACTGTGAGGGATAAATTAATAACTCATTGATATTTAAATGCAAACCTTTTTTGTAAGAGATTCTGCAGATTACAAAAATCTATTGTTCCTGAAATCACATGAAATTAGATTTAGTTGAAAGTCAACTGCAAAAAGCACAGCCCGAGATTTTGGTTGATATGGAGGATGAAAGATATAGCCTACCAGATACCCGCTATCTCATATCACAACATGAAACATAAACGTTCACAGAACACTACGACTTTCTTTGACTCGCTCGGTCATGGACCACCCCGGATTGTTCTGGCATTTTAGAATATTCGAGTACATATTTACTGATATCTGGGTTTTAATTTGGGGCCAGGAAGTGTTATAGGCTGTTAATCAGGGTCCTTCAGGTACGTCCTAACCGTGTTACATCTGGCCGCTGAGCCGCCTGGAGCTGCAGCTAACGCCGCTGATCAAATTCCCCGCTAGTCCCCTGATGAAAACATCATTTGTTTTGCATCCCGACGCTGAAAAACAGGCCTGGCTGTGACTCTCTTTGTAGGCTCAGCATACTGCAATTTACACTGAATGAAAATGACAGCCACTGAACAGCAGCATAAGCAATTATGGAATGCATGGGCCAGGCAAACGTGTGCATTTGAATCGCTATAATACAATCTGCACAACCAAAGGCACTGCATATGTTTCAGCTATTAATGACATGTGAATTCAACTTTTGACGTAAACGTGGCATTAAAGCGCTTCCTGAGTGAGATTATTATCCAGTCTCTTTATTATCATAAAAACTGCTGGAACATACTTTAAAATGACTCCATTTCGTACAAGCTGTGAATGATTTGGTGATATTCCCATGATTTGGTTGACAAATTTAAGAGGATATTCGTGTTTATTTCCTCTCTGGAGAGACTGGACCTTCTACATCCAGAAGACAAACACCAGATGTTTACTCTATGCAAACATTCTTTGGTATACCTGTGAGTATATGCACCTCTGAGAATATGAGAGTGAATACAACATCCATCTCAAACCAAAGTTTTATTTTACTACTCAATAACTGTGAGGACATGGAGATTGAAATTCGGGTTCCTGCAGGTTCCTTCACAGATAAAAGGGTTGGTTTCCTCGAAAAAAAGCCTAAATCTAGTAACAAATTTACAAAAGAAACTATTCAATAGGAAATCACCACTGACAGTTAGTGCTGGGCGGTATACCGGTTCATACCGAATACCAGTGTTTATTTTTCTTATGATATGAATTTTTTAAATACCGCAATACCGGTGTCATTTAAATAATGTTCGGAACGCGACACTGTTTGAGAGGGGTCCCTTTTCACTATTGCATTGTGGCGAGGACACAGCTGTATGTGTTACTAAGCGTGAAAGTTCTGAAGCTGTAGAACTAGTAGAACGTGATGACACAGAAGAACTCATCCACAATATCCACCGCCCACTGCCATCAGCTCCCACGTTTCACACATACGAGCGCGACTTTAGCACTATATTTAGCAACTTTCAGACCTTTTTAGTGGCTTTTTCCATAGAATATACAAACTGACAAACCTAGCGACTTTTTTGGATAAACTTTAGCTATGGTTCAGTTGGAAGATGTCGCCAGTGCTGCCCCGCGAGAGCGAGATCTGACTCTCCCGGCACAGTGTCGCCTCTCTCTGCGTCTGTTCTGTACAGTGAGCAGCAGAGAAGCACCGCATTCAGCTGGCCGTACCACAGCAGACTCATCAATAAATGAGTACAAAACAGCGTTTCCAATCACTTGCCACTAACTGACTATTTGGAATTATAAATATGAGCATAGTTCATCTGCTAATATGATGCACTTTTTTGTTTGTTGGTTTTTTTTTGTTTGTTTGTTACTCAGACGCAGGCAGTGCGCTGCATGAGACAAAAAAGTAATATAGCCAAAACCACCGCATAGCCACTCTTTAGTGTAACATAGACGCATGTTGCTTTTATCAGACGATGTCGCGAATTTAAATGAGAGTGACTCCTGGTTAACATGTATTAATGGGTCGTGTTTAGTCACTATTTAGCATGGAATTTTTCTACAATATTCGCTCATCATAACAGTAAAATAGGGCATTCTAAGTCAATCTACTGCAGTTTTTCCTCTCTCAATCAGTAGAAAATGTGGTTAACACCCGGTCATGCATGAAAAAAATAAATACCGTCATATACTGTGAAACCGGTCTAATTTTGAAAAATACCGTGATATAAATTTTTGGTCATACCGCCCAGCACTACTGACAGTGTAATTTAGATCGGGACTAGACATAATCTCTTTCTGAGAAACCGTCAGCGAGGGAACTGCTGTGAACGAAAACTACATTTCCTTCTCACCTCTTCTTTAACTGAGCTTTAGGTCAGAATCTTAAAGAAAAGTGGCATATCTATCATTTTAAGATCAGCTATCATTTTCTTTCCTGCAGTACTAAACCTGCTTGTTTCAAAATAATAAAAAATATGCTTTTTGCATTCAACTGGCTCGCTCTTTCTGTGAGGTAAAAATAGCAAGGTAAATCTCAGACTAAATTCCATAGTTGCTGACAAATTTCTGCTTAACTGACAACTTTCCCTAATCATGTGCTTTAAGGGATCAGTACTCAGTAAACAGAGCTAAGTCTTGATTGTTGTTGGTCCATGTATGATGTTAGTCCCCACACATACCGTGAGACAGATCTTTATGTGCGTTATGTGTTCCTCTCTGTTGTTTGGATAGAGTGCGTTTGAATCAGTGTGCCTGCATGCATGCGCTCGGTCATTCGCAACGGTCATTCGGTTTCGCAGATAAAGCAGCGTTATGAAAGATTCATGAAGTTTGAGGTGGGGCATGACGCAGGAGGCCTTAAAAAGCTGCTGGCGGCAGTGAGAGCCGTATCTCCCCTGGGGCACATGGGCAGCACAGAGCCCTGTGGGTAGTACACTGTGGGTAAGAGCTGCTTTGTTTCACTTTTACCCTGCCTCATTCGCTCTAACTGCAGTCATGGCAGACAGAACACACTGTCAGGCCCAATTATTGATTTATTAATCTGTGGTACTCAGAGTTCTATGGACATGGACCACCAACAATCAGGAGCAGCCATCTCACCTCACGTTTCCATGGATACGTTATAATCATCCAAATGTGTCCTGTAAAGTGGACATCATAGGTCAGCAGTCATCATCTTACTGTAAGGAACACTTGGAATCATATGGACACTTCATAGTTGTGAGGGAAATGATATTTAACATTGCAATATTCATCAGTAAATATAGATGTTTTGAGTGCAAAAAAATTCTAAATAGAAACATAAAAAATATATATTACACAAACATTACATTAAATATATAAATGAAATTAATAATTTAATATAAATTATATTATAAATTATATTAAATATATAAATAAAAATAAAATGAATATCTAGATACAAATAGATATACAAATATTTGATAATAGATTTGTATAAATAAATTAAATATAAATTATACGGCAAAAAATAAATGGAATTCTAATAAAAAAAATTGCAAATATGTTACAAAAAATTGACATATATACAAATATGTGATAATACATTTGAATAAATACATTAAATAAAAATTATGCAAACTATGCAAATATCTTACAAAAATAGTAAACATTATTGATTGTTTTATTGTGTTGACTATTATATTTTTTAAATTTTAATATACCATACACTACAACTACAAATCATTGCTCTTTCTTGTTTTCTACATTTTAGACTAATAAAGCATTTTTTATTATTACTATTATTATACAATCAAACTCTCCTTAAACTACATTTCAGCTTCTTGAAAGTAACTTCATGGAGACTTTCACTATATGCAAATAGTAATACTTTCCATATGTACAACACAGTCCACATGCTGCCTCATCTTCTAACAATGGTGATGTGTAAAATTAGAGTTTCATGCATCTGTGTGTAAATTTTCAACCATATTGTATTAAAATGTAAGAATGGATGACAAATCTAGATATACTGTCAAGAATTTTCTGCAATTTGGGGAAAAATGTTGTTTGGCTTCTAAATGTTTCCGAGTCACTTTGTAATTATTTATTTAGACAGCAGCCCTGATTGTGTAAGCAATATACATGTGGGCTAACTTGTCCAAGGGGCAAATTTGCCTATTAATCCATCCCAGAAACACACCCAGTGAAACCAAGCTGCCAAATTCAGCTTCGAACCAAAATAACATGTAACCTATTTATCTGGCAAATTACACACAGCATCAATGAATTAATACCTTGCCAGGCAAAACATAAGATAAGTGGAGAACACGGCATCTCCCTCATTTCTCTCTATCTCTCTAGGCCAAGTCACCAGTCGGCCCCCTGTTCACGACACCACGCATTGAAAACAACCATATTGGCTTTACTTAACCACATTAGCCATGAACACAGATTGACAGCACCTCTCTGCGCTGCCTCCACATCAAATAATACAGAGCAAATGGCATTCAATACAGCCTCATAACCACAGAATTGGAGATTCAAAAACAATTTTAGAGCAATAAGTGGAAGCCGCTGAATGGGATGAAAATGCAAATGCAGACAGCTCTCCGGCACATGTCTCGTTCTAGGCCTCGGTCTGCCTTTCATAATATCCACATTCAATGCATTAAGAGTGTCATACAAAGGCAGAGCATGTTTGCATTTTGTAATTTGTGCCTTTTCATAACCACCAATAAATGTGGAGCTGTTTAGAGAGACGTCTAATGGATGGCAGTGCCCGTGAGCGACAGCAGCACTCGTGAAGATCCCGCTCGTTTGGACGCTGGTGTCTGCACACGCCACTAATTCTGACACACGATTTCTATGAGCTCATCTATTGAGCGATAACATTCATCTACTGCAAATACAACCACGGTAACTGAGAACAGACAAGAGAAAAGGGGTATGCATTACAGATTATGAGATAAAGGTCACTAAAGGTGTACTGTGGGTGTAAAAATGAGTGATTAACTGATACATCAGGAGCTGTCGACTGGTTTTGACTCTGTATCAAGACAAAACCAAATAACAATTGTTCAAGTAAACAACAATGTAATATAAAAATCAAACACTGAAATTTCATACCATGCTTATTAATTTGTAAATGTTAGTTTTATAACATCACACTGAGTAAAGCTGAAAAATGAAACAGGCCTATGTAGGTAAATTATACAACCTCATATATAAAATAAATAAAAATAAATAAATAAAAATAAATATTATATTATATTATATTATATTATATTATTTATATATGTGAGCCTGGACCACAAAACCAGTCTTAAGTCGCTGGGGTATATTTGTAGCAATAGCCAAAAATACATTGTATTGGGTCAAAATTATTGATTTTTCTTTTATGCCAAAAATCATTAGGACATTAAGTAAAGATCATGTTCCATAAAGATATTTTGTAAATTTCCTACCGTAAATATATCAAAACTTAATTTGTGATTAGTAATATGCATTGCTAAGAGCTTCATTTGGACAACTTTAAAGGCGATTTTCTCAATATTTAGATTTTTTTGCACCCTCAGATTCCAGATTTTCAAATAGTTGTATCTCCGCCAAATATTGTCCTATCCTAACAAACCATACATCAATGGAAAGCTTATTTATTCAGCTTTCAGATAATGTATAACTCTCAGTTTCAAAAAATTGACCCTTATGACTGGTTTTGTGGTACAGGGTCACATACACACACACACACACACACACATATATATATATATATATATATATATATATATTCCATAAAATAAAAACTATAACGTAAACCATTAAGTATGAATAAAAATGAGTATCTAAACATTTCAGGAAAGCAAAGCAATGCCCTTTAGTTAAAGTCTAAACACAAACAACTTTAGGAGGCTCCAATGTAGTGATCATTTGCTTTGTCTGCAGGGTTTCTTATTGGTAGGTAGAGAATAGAGGGCTAAAGCCAGAAAATAACAGCTGCACACCTTTCTATATAAGCCATTTCTGCAGCCCACCCATTGTAAATAAACACAGATATAACATCAAGAGAACAATTTAGGCAGTAATTAACGGCGAAGAACAAACAGCGTGGTTAGATGGGGGCACGGAGCTGATTGAATTAAGTGCACAAACAGAAACAAAAGCTGCAACAAAGCATCAGTGCGCCGCTGCTCACAAGCTCCTCTTTGTTTAATAAACTGCAGACTCCCTGAATGCTAGTCAGCATAATGAATCTGACTTGAGCAGAAGGGTTCTGAAGGGCCCCAAAGAGTCTATAGCCTCAGCTTTCACATTCAGCACATTGGGGCCACAATGGGTTACAACTCAGATAGAGATCAGGAACTACAAAGCAAGAGGGAGATAGAGAGCCAGCCTGTACAGAACCCTCCTGTTTAAAAACAATGGTCTAATTACAACATTTATAACCCCAGAATTCTGGAATTGAATTTAGCCTCGACTTAAGGAGTACGCTGGCATGAAAACACTATTTGATTAGAGCAGCAGTTGTTTCATTTTCGGCACAGCAGATTGCCGAGCATCTCGATCCGGCTGCGCAATCTGTATTCATTATGGCCTGTAAAAGGATGATCCTCGGCCCGCCGCTGCGCGCGTTTGTGCAGATGCATGGCGCTCGGCATGGCCCCTGCCATTCCCTTACAACGCGTCCTGCTTGCCGCGCCAAGCGCAGCAGCACCCGGCCGCCAAATTCAGCCTTTTAGCCACTCAAAAGGGCCCCGCGGGCTCCCTCCCCTTCCCAGCAGCGGCCTTTATCAAAAAGCCCTGAAGTCGAGGCGTGAGATGTTTGGCTCTTTTAATGTATATAAATGGGGCACCTGCCTAGCTGGTTGGTGTTTCAGGGGAGGAGGACGAGGGACTCTGCAGATGTAATCTGAAGCTTTCATGTTGGCAGGGGGTCCGCGCATGGCACGGTCTCCATCTTTCCCGCAGAGGGAGTGTATTGGGCTCCGTATGGAGCGCAGATGCACCCGCCATCCGGATGATCGCCGCGGTGCTGAGGTGCTGCTGGAGCCGCTCTGTGCAGCGTGCTTATATATCTGTGAAATGAGCTTCCTGTGCAGATCCCCTGGCAGCCTAGCCAAATCACAGTACATTAGCCACATTAGCCGCTTGTATAGCAAGACTGTAAATAGA
This sequence comes from Spinibarbus caldwelli, assembly GCA_039654775.1. Lineage (NCBI taxonomy): Eukaryota > Metazoa > Chordata > Actinopteri > Cypriniformes > Cyprinidae > Spinibarbus > Spinibarbus caldwelli. The sequence goes on along the minus strand of CM077248.1, from coordinate 24,679,893 downwards.
CACGCCATATTGGGAGGAAACACTCTGCTTGTGTGACCACATTAGCAATGGCTTGGAATGATCGCAAAACAAAGCTGGGGCTTAATCAGAATGTTTTTCTGAATGAGCAAAGAATATAACTGCTGTTCTACTTTCCACTGTTATGAATCAAAATATCATATTAATAATAGGGCCATCAATAGATTACAAATTGTAACTGAAACAAATGAATTGCAATTAAATGGCATACATGAATATTTGCTGAGAAAAGCCACAAATGAAAATAGTTCTAAGACACTAACATTTGGTGGCAGACAAAAGCTGTCAATAGACATTATAGGAACTGGATTTTTTGTACGCCAGATAAATATTTTTAAAGTTGTAGTTAATATTAGTTTAAAAAAAAATAATCACAACATTTTTATGTTCAGTTCCATTCTGTTGCGCTCTATCCAGCATGTACAGCAGCTGGGGACGCACTGGTAGTACCTCAAGCTTGAATTGCTGCAATGGTAGAAAAATTATTAAAATGATGGCATTTACATATGGGTCAGGGGGCATGATTAATTGTGCAAATTTTTAACAAGTTGCATTTAACAATTAATCCCACTAAATCAACATGTTAAATTGACAACCCTAATTAATAACATAAAAATAAAAACAAACAACATCTGCAAGTAAAATCAGAGCTGATGGATCAAGGAAGGCTGTTTATTTCTAAGATGACAGATGACATTTTAATATAACGTTTGTGAAGACTCCAGCAGAACCTGTAAGAGAATACAGGAGGTCTATGTCTTGCTGCTTGGGCTACTTTACCTAAATTACAGGTGTAATCCTCAAACAACCTCACCAAGGGCTGAACAGGACCCCTGCCCCATCCTAGACATCTGTTCTCCCCTTCCACCCCCCCTGGAGAAATCTCAAAAACGGTGGGCAGAGAGATGACAGGGAAATGACTTAAAAGCATTTCCACACACAGACTGGAAGAAAATACCAGCCAATACACAGAAAGACTCTAGAGGAAAGTGAACAGAACAAACGTGAGTTGAAATAATGTTATTTTTGGTTTGTTGTTTTGCTGTCTTTATCGTAGAGTTGTTAAAGACAGCATGCAACACATTTAACTTCTGCAATGTAATGTCTTTCATAGTGAGTGAGTGGGTTTTATGATTTGGAAGACAAACATAACCTCTATGAAATCTATTAGAATCATTTTACAATCTAATATTTACTATTTTCCTTTCTTTGTACCTGTCTTGTAACGCTATGTCCAGTTGGCAAATCCATTCAAATAATGTTCATTGAAAATGGCTGAATGTTACAGCAACAAAAAAAATAATATTATCTTTTAGTTGCATCAAACATTTGTGATACAAAATAATATTTTTTCCATTTTGGTCATTCCACCTACTCGTAGATGCGACCTGTTTCATGTTCTCATATTTGCAAACGTCAGGAGACTGCATCGGTTGCCCACTAATCCTACACTTCAACATCAGATACACATGTGCGCATACACACTTACACAAGGATACACGAATGGCACCGCCCTTGGCCACACAGTTCTAGCACCAGTCCTCTAGAGACAGCGCTGCAGGCATTCATTACCCCTCCCATCATGTCCCTCAGTCCAGTCTGAAGGACACCAAAAGGGTTAAATGTCCCTGTACGATCACAAAGTATTGCATGAGTGTGTGTGTGTGTGTGTGTGTGAGATAAGAGTCCATTATGCAGGTTTACAGAGTCAGATGCAGAGGCCAGTCTGAGACAAAGAGCTGATATTACACAGCACAACCTCCAGCAGCCTTCCCAGAAAACACAGCCAAGATCACTCAGCACACGCCCATTCCCGCAAATCTCTCTCACTCACACACACACATACACAGAGACCATCACATTCACACACTCACATAGACACACATTGATGCTGATGCACAAACACATGCTAATGCTACTGTTAATACAAGCACACACCTGCTCCACCCAGTCTCCCTCCACTCCAGCAGAAAAATCAATATGCATCTCATCCATTACAGCACTCACGGATGGGTCAGGATCTCTACTCCCATCTCCATCTCTCCTTTCTCTGTTCTGTCTTTTCCTTTCTTTGTGCAGATACAAGACGTCAAAATGTTTACACTGCGCTGCCGTCACTCTGATGAGCTAATAGCAGTCTTTGACTCTCGTACAGAACATGGAAGGGAAAAAACACATACTTAAAGATATTAATTAGGAATATCATACGAATGACTCAGAAGGTCCTTTTGTCTATGATCAGGTGTTTAAAAGTCAAATGAAAATGAAAATATGGTCCCACATGTCGAGCCTTGGCGCTCATACAGGTGATATTGGTTTACATCTTGCTTCACAATGTACCTTTTTTATGATTATGTGGAAATATTCACTTTTAACAGAAAGGAACAAAAACAGGATTTGAAAAGAAAAGAAAAGAAAAGAAAAGAAAAGAAAAGAAAAGAAAAGAAAAGAAAAGAAAAGGAGGCAAATGTTCCAACATGTTAAGCCTTGGTGCTTAAGTCCTTCATCATTCCCAGCTTGCTTTTTATCTCCCAATATTTTCCTGTCCTCTCTACTGCACCTTTCAATAAAAGTGCCAAAAAGGCCACAAAGAAAATTAGAAATTTTAAAGCAATACACAAAATCAAACATAAACTCACATCCTTCAAGCTATCAACAATGTTTATAGGATTTGTAGTTTTACACTGAATATAAACAAGCATAAAACCATCCAACCAATTAATAAAACCAGCTTTATCATTCACAACTATACATTATAAATCATGGATATGAACATTAAAAATGCCCAGAGCAAAATCACAGTAGCTGTAAATTTCCAAATATATCAAGTATAAAAACAGAGGGAGACATAACACTGATTAAAAATGCCTATGAATTGAATATAGCATCATAATCACATCTTTAGATACAGTACTGTGCAAAAGTCTTAGGCCACTAGGATTTTCACCAACAAAAAATGGTTTTAAGTCAGTTATTTCTATCTTTTGCTGTAGCATGTCAGTTGGAAATATCAGTTTACATTTCCAAACATTATTTTTGCCATTAATTGTAATAATCCAGTGAGATTTTTCTTTGCACAAGGAGTCTGACAACAGCCAGTGCTCCATACAGAGATCTGATCGCATCATCATCCAGTCTGTCTGGAATGACATGAAGAAACAGAACAAACTGAGACAGACTAAATCCAGAAGAACTGTGGCATATTTCCTACTGACACGATACAGCAAAAGATAGAAATAACTGACTTAAAACCATTATTTGTTGGTGAAAATACTAGCGGCCTAAGACTTTTGCACAGTACTGTATGTGATCAAATTTAGGTGTTCTCCTGCAAATATGACCATCCTCATAGATTTAACACAATTAAATCTGCTAAAGCATTTTTTCTCCAACACAGGAGTCAGTATAATACACATTTTGGATGCACATTAAAGTGGTTTCATGACAACACCACACACACACACACACACAATTACAGTTGTTGATAAAACAGAAGCCGCAAACTCCATCCCATCGCAAAATAATTAACCTCAGCTCAACGACAAGGAGGGAGTCCAGGTTCTAAGGTAACAGATTTTTTGGGTGGAGAAGAAAAGGAAAAAGACATCCATCCATCATAAAAAAAAAAAATGCCGCAGCCAATTTCCACAAAGCCGCTAAGCTGATTGAGACGACCAAATCTGTTTCACCAGCTTACATTTACTTCAAAATGGTCATCTCAGCTTCAGTATCACACACTTTCACTGCTTCATATTACCCTGTTCTTTAGCAGAGAGAGAGTTGGTAGGTGTGCAGGAATAAAACACTCGTCAACTTCTCTGTGCCTGGCCTGATATCTCTCTAGCGCAGGGCTGGCCAGATCAGTACACTTTTATTTAACTATTCTGTTATTCTGCTTATCTGTGTTCTTATTCTTCTTCTCCTCTAAATTAAAAAAAAATATAATAAAATAAAAAATAAATAAATAAATAAAACACATGCAATATGCGTTGCAGTTGTCTCTCTCTCACAGACGACCCTTACCAAACAAACTCCATTCTGCTAAACCAACCGACCGCCCCCACCTCCTCCTACTGAAGTAGATTAAATTCACACTAGTCCTCATTTTAAACGGAAATTGGATTGATGGAGAAAAGATTACGGAGACAGAGGGCAAGGTGGTGACAGCAGGAGAGAGTGGGGAGGGTGGAGTCAGCATCAACAAAGCACATCCGAAACTAATAGTGTAAATGTTTCTCTTTTGCCACCTGTAGCGTGTATGGTGTGTGTGTGTGTGTGTGTGTGTGTGTGTTTTCTTCCCCTCCTGATCTTTCTCTTTTTTGCCATAGCAGCAAATATCCTGTTGGCGCAGAATGCAGAGTGGTATCTGGCCCTAAAATCGATCAGACTCCTGGACTAGGGCTTCCATTCATCTCTTGCCCATAAAATTTGATTAGCGCTGACTACAGCACTGCAGGGAGATGGGCTGATAGAGCCAGGCTACAGGAGATGGCAACAGCATCCCGCATTTTCATCTTGTCTCTCTCTCTCTCTCGCATGTTATATTTTGTCTCTCTTTATATTTCTTTGTAAAGCACTTCCTATTAATAACAGCCTGTCTCTCTCTCCATCCCTCCTTATATCGTCCTTGGTGTGTGCAATCCTTGCGTGTAGGTATCTAAGATCAGTGAGATAGCGTGCGTGTCCTCCTTCTGCCCCTCCTTTCTTAGTGTAAACCGTCCTCTAGATATTAAACAAAAATGACAGCAGTGATGAGGCTTCGACCGGCGTTAACAAAACTAAACAACTGCAGCCCAGCCCAGCCAGCTGGCCTGTCCGGCGGACACGCCCTCTGTTCCCACATATCACTGTGGCATGTGACCACTCCTCTCCACCAATGACAATGTCCTGAGCTCACGAGTGGATACTGTCTGTCTGCGCAGTGACAAGCTAAGAGGACAGGAGAGGGAAAAAAAAAATAAAATAAAAATTTCCCAAAAATAACAGGAGACAGACTTGAGGCTCGACAACAAGGTGAAGTTTGTCAATTTGACTTGCGCACATTGTGTTTCTTCGGGGGAACGCTGCCACTTGTTGATTTGTCACGTGGTATTTCAAACCATGTGAGAAAAAAGGAGAAATTTATTCATTTGAGAGATAACTTGACTCAATCATCCATAAATTACATTGTTTATAAACCAATCTGTGAGCCTGACGCGTGTACCACGAGGTCTCTGTAAATTGATTACAGGCATGAACTGGCACTTGAGCGTCACGCTTCCGCAGAAAAAGTGATTTAAATTCAAGTAAGCCTGCATGATTTAAGATTCACTTGCGATATCGATTCTTCCAGGAGCCTGAGATGTCATTTAAAGCATCAGTCATCCAATCTGCTGAGGATTCATGTCAGCATAAGGGATGAATTTATTTTGCTGCTAATTGTCTGCCTTTGGGAGCTTGTGGGTGACACTTGAAAAACTTTTGGCATATCATCAATGTGATAATGACAGGCAGACCTCACTGCCCCAAATACCTTTCAATCTTTAAATGGCACTTAAAACTTCTAGACAGTTTCATCAAAAGTCACTTGCATTACAATGTGTTTCACGATGCAAGATTGCACTACAATGTGTTTCACGATGGAAGATTACACCAACAAAATAGAAAGAATGAAAAGAAAAAGACAAAAGGTTGAATAACATTTCATAGCTATGAACTGATAAAATTTGCTGGTCCAAATAATAATAGCCATGTAACAACCATGAAACTGTATAAAAATACCAAAGTTTAGCTTATTTTTTCTCACACAACACTACCATTGAAACGTTGAAAAGTTTTTCTTTTAAAAATGTATTACAGTTTCCACAAAATTCACCATTACACCATTTTCTACACTGATAATAGTAAGAAATGTTTCTGGAAAACCAAATCAGCATATTAAAATGATTTCTAAAGGATCATGTGACATTGAAGACATAGAAAAGTTATTTTAGACTTCAATATTATTTCACAATTTTACTGTGTCTACTGTATATTTTAGATAAATATAGTCTTGATGAGCATAAGAGATGTCTTTCAAAAAGACAATTTTAAATAGTAATGTATGTAAAAGGCCCTCACTGAATATAAATGTGTAATAAAGTGTTAAAAAAAAAAGTCACTAGTTCATTTAAAAGCCAGTTTCTGATTGCATGTGGTGCTTGGCAAGTTTCCATTCTGAAACATGGATACATCTTTATCCAAGGCTGAAAATTTCTAGGAACATTTTAGATGAGTTATTTTTTGTAAGGAGTCTCTGTGCAGGTCTGGGCTCACCTGAGTCTCTCGAACGTTTTCCACTGTGAAGTTAAACCACACCCTGAAGCGCGGGTTGCACGTGTCAGGCCTGATGAACAGATCAAACTCAAATTCATTGATGTAGTCAACACGGCCCAGGTTACCTACGGAGAGACAAAGAAACAAATTTCAGGCCTTGAATCTATTCAGCAGCTCTATGATATGCTTTAATATATTCATACAGAAACACATATATTTCAAAATGTGTTATCGTTTAGTTTAACCTGGCAGACACAAATATGTCCACACAGAGAGCAGTGACTGGGAGAGATTTCCCTGTAGACTAATAAAATGAACTATAACTCAGCTGGGATCCTACTGATATTTGTGTGTGTTTACAGTATTTCATTTATGTTAAGGGAAATAAAATACTGTGTTGCAGTCTAACCTTTTCTTTCCCCATAGATTTTGACACACACACACACACACACACACTCTTACTGGGTGGGATGGAGGAAGTCAGCCGAGATGCTTGGCAGTCGCTCAGGTGATGACTAGACAGCTTTGGTAGCAGATAGCAGAATAACAAGCCTCAACATGGCTGCCTCAAACAAATAAATAATAACAAACCAGAACCTTTATTTCTGTTTTAACATCTTTTGCTTCAATGACTGATTTTTTGGAACATCAATGAAAGAAAAGTTGAAGCGAATTACTCTATTAATAAACTAAATATGTTGATGTGGTACAGTAGTTTAAGATCTAGGCTAGTAACTGAAAGGTTGTTGGTTTAAATCCATTAGCAATCCCAATTGTTCACCTGAGAAATACACTTATAGAACACACAAAATTGTGTGATGTATTTAGTATTTATTGTTTCTAGGAATGCTACCTGTTGGAAAGACCTCATAATAATCCCAGAAGGTGCTCTTTGGTTGGGTCTTAGTCATAAACATTAAAAGAAAAAAAGTTCCAAAACAAAGTTAAAAAGCCTTTATTATTATTTTGGCTGGTCACATTTGGACTAGAAGTAGTGCCTTGGATCCTTTCATCTAATGTTTCATTTAGTCCACTTTTAAAAGTACATTAACATATAAAAAGGAACAGGCATTTCCTAAAAAGCACAACACTCAAATTGCTTTCATGAGGTTTTTAAACTTATGGTTGAAGGTTGTTCCAGGAGGATTGTTGCTATAATACACAGATAAAAGTATCAGCTGAATGACATCTGGTTGCCCTGGTCATGCAGTCTGGGTTCAGGGAAAGAAGTGTGGAAGTCATCGCCTGGTGGAAGCTAGCTCAGAGCTAATTACTGACAGATGGAGTGACCACCATTCCGTCAAACCGGAGCCCAGCGGAACGTTATCCTTCTGCCATAACAGAGACAACACATCCCAAACATTCCCAAACTCATCGCAAACTCACTCTGCCTGTCCACAAAACCAGCGGGTATGGATTCTCTCAGGATGAAACTGTGAAAGTGTGAAGTTCATCCTTTTCAAGTTTCAACTTCCCGATACAGTCAGTTCAGAAGGCAGCCAGTTCAGATGATTATAAATAAAGCATGAAAACATGTCACTTTTTCCCCTTCAATATATAACTTCATAAACTAATTTATAGATTTCTGTTAATTTTCTGAACAGCTGCCCAATGGTTCTAATGGCCACTGCGTCTTTCTTCCAGTGTATTGGGTACAGATTGATAGTGCTCTCCAGATGAAATGGATATTGGCACTTTAGCTGATTAAAGTCACTTTCTTTTAAACACAAATCTCCTGCAGTAGAAATCCAAGTATGACAGCAGTAGCACACTCCTGATGGAAAGGCGTTTTTATAGATTATCAGACAACTATTGCAAAGGTCAATGAGTGACCTTTATAAACATATCTGAATGAAATGGAAAGGTCCATATGTAACGCAAACATGACGTAGCTTTTATGTGTGGATCAATAGATGCATTTCACAACATTTTCTGAAAGCGTGTGTGCATAAGGGTTCGGCTGGTACAAAAATGTTGGCTTTAGTATGATATCCCTGGTCTCTCGGCATCGATACTAAATCAATACTAAAACAGTCTTGAGCGACTAATGAAATTAAACTAGGGCTACCAATAAATTCAGTAATGAATAAGAATAATTTGAAATTAATCTCATAATTAATAATGTTCTTAAATTTGCTAATGATATTGTAGCAATGTCAGTTTTTGGTATTATGCCATTATTTGAGTACCAGAATACCGTAGAACTGTGCTGCACATCCACTTTAAAATGAGGCATCTAGATGAATTAATCAGTTTTATAGTTCAAAACCTCCAGGGCTGCTATGAACATGATGTATTGCCATTTCACATTCCCCTTTATATCTTAACGTGAATGACAGACATGAACTTCCAGCAGAAGTGATAGGGCTCCACACCGCAGCTCTCAGCAACTGAGAAGAGTCAAGTCAAACACACTTTACACCAAAAATAACATCTGTTTTACAGCTCTAACATGTATTTTTTATACATCAGCCAACCATACAGAGAAAGAGAGAAAGGATCAATCAGTAGCTAAGCCAGTCACTGGAGGAGAAAGAGAGAGAAGGAGAGAATGGGAGATTGGTGGCTGCACCTGTTCCAGACAGATGTGCACGCTAATTCATCATTCATCCATTCCAGCACATTAACCATTTACGCCACTTTTAGCATCAAATATTGGCCATCGACATGCAGTAACAGTGATCCAGCGATTTGGTCTTAATTTACGAGTTTAATTGGATGAGATGAGATTTCTCATAGTTTTCATGTGATTGTAATACAAACTACAATTAGTAGAAGAAAAAAAGGAAGAAATGCCAAAACTTGGAAAATTGTTTTTATGTGCTTGTATTTGTAAGAAGAGATTATGACTGTCCACCGATACTGATCAGCTATATACATGAATCAGCTGATCAGTCATCACTCATCAGTCATGGTAAATAAATAAATTTATGACATACATATACATATACATACACAAATACATATACAGTGTACAGGGGAAGTCGTGGCCTAATGGTTAGAGAGTTGGGCTAGTAACCTGAAGGTTGCCGGTTCGATTCTCACACCGGCAGGAATTGAAGGTGGGGATTGTGAATGAACAGCACTCTCTCTGCCTTCGATACCATGACTGAGGTGCCCTTGAGCAAGGCATCGAACCCCCAATTGCTCCCCGGGCGCTGGAGCAATAGCTGCCCACTGCTCCGGGTGTGTGTTCACGGTGTGTGTGTGCGTGTGTTCACTATTCACTGCTGTGTGTGTGCACTTGGATGGGTTAAATGCAGAGCACCAATTTCGAGTATGGGTCACCATACTTGACAATACGTCACGACTTTCACTTTCAGTGCCCTCCAAAAGTATTGGAACAGTAAAGACAAAACTGCTCTGTTGGCTATGGAGTCAAGACATTTGCAAATATGATTAAAAGATGAATATGAGACAAAACTACAGAATGTCACATTTTATTATTAGCCGTTTCAACACATACATGTTTTACCAAACAAAAAGAACAGCACTTTTAGAGTTCATCCAACTCATTGATGTGAGCATAAGTATTGGGACAGTTGAACATAAGGCAGATATAAAAGATTAAAATCTATTATTTAGTTGCAGATCCCTTGCGCACAATCACAGCACTGAGTCTGTGACCCATAGACATCACCAGACATCACTTTGAAATACTTTTCCCAGCCTTTAATGCAGCCAATTCCAATTGTTGCTTGTTTTGGGGAGTTTCTGCCTTTACTCTCCTCTTCAGCTGGTGAAATACATGTTCAATCGGATTTAAATCTGGAGATTGACTTGGGCAATCTAAGACTTTCCATTTCTTTGCCCTTATAAATTCCTTGACTGAACTGGCAGGGTGTTTTGGGTTATTGTCCTGATGCAATATGAAGCACTTCCCAATGAATCTTGTGGCATTATCTTGAATATTGGTAGGCAAGATGGTTTTGTACCCTTCCAAATTCATTCTGCTACT